>CP136067.1:135524871-136124871 GCA_032622095.1 Siphonodentalium dalli | reverse complement strand
AACCATATGCTTGTATTAAATCATGTTGTCCAGAAGATGAAAACCGGATAGATGCAACGCCGGATAGCTTCAACTCTTATCCGGTGAAGTATAAACACTCTATTGTTATCAGTAACCGACTACAGCGGATAGGATCTTAGCCGGCTAATGTGTAAACACACCTAAGTTGTTTTTATTCCATTTTGAAGAGGAATATATCCTCTATAACATATCCAAAATCCGCTTTGAGCGTTTTTGTAATTCAATATGGCGTCCAAGAGGACTCCCATTTTCCGATAAGTCAGTTTGATGCAATGATAGTGAGAAAATCGTGTCATATGTATGCATATGTATACAATTGTGTGACGCTAAGGCATAATGCAACCTTTTTGTGCCAAATTAGATCGCCCCGTCCAAGATGGCCGCCAAATTGGCGACCGGAAGTGGAAATATTTACGTTCTTTACTAATATTTTTAAGATCAGTTTCTGCTGTCTGGAACTGGTTGAGAATTATGACTTTATTTTGTATTTTTCATCTTCTGACTTTATTTTGTATTTTTCATCTTAACTGACCATTGGTCCCCACCCCTTCCGATCACTAAAAAATTCGATTTTACAGAACGCGGTATCAAATTTCACAAAAAAGTCACAATTCAGATTGCCGATTTTGTTGTAAAGTTTTTGATAGAAAACAATTATTCTTGTAATGTCAGTGGTCAAAATAGTAACAAATAACCAAGGTGTAGAAATGTTAGTATTCGATGTATATAAGACAGAATTGTCAATTGTGTGTATTAACCACAACGTGAACGATGTTGCATGGCACAGTGGGTCAATATATACATGTAGCATTTTTCATATTTTGGCAGACACTTTGAGCCAAATGAAGAATTATGATACTATTGAGTTGGAATATCCATTATTCCACTTCCGGCCGCCATTTTGGCTGCCATCTTGACGGGGCGTTCCAATTTTGGCATACAAAAGTTGCGTTATGCCTTAGCTTCACAAAATCTCTACCAGATATATACATATGACAGATATCTATCTGGCGGGTCCGGTTGGAACACACCTCACTATAATTGCACTGAAATGACTTATCGGAAAATGGCAGCCATCTTGGAAGCCATCTTGAATTACAAGCAAATGCTCAAAACAGACTTTAGCGGATTTTGGATATGTTATAGGGATATAGTCCTTTTCAAAATCGAATAAAAACCAATTTAGACCAAATGTTTTCTTGGTCAAACCTTTTATCGACCATTATAAACCTAGTGTTGCATGCCAGTACGCATAGCATGCATTGCGTGTTTGGAGAGAGTTTATTGCCACGTATAACAGGAGACACACCCAATGTTGTTCGTGAATTCAGACGATTCAGTCCTGTTAAATGTTTTCCAACTACGCATACATATATTTTTATTTACAGTCGTTGCCACACGGATGCCTTGGCATGGTGATGACATTATAATGGAACAAGTTCCAAGCGGACCCGCCAGATAGACACCTGTCGTTTTCAATGCCACATCAAGTCACACTCAGAAGTATGGGCTCTGTAACTTTTGCTCCGCAGATTTGTATGGAAATCCTCATTCAAAATTGGTCACTTGACCTCCCCCTTAAAGGATTACTATCCTCATGAAACAACAAAACTCTATCGGAAAGCCACCCCCATTGTGATCACAATGATCCAAGTCCCATAAAAATCGCGTAATAAATAAGCCGAAAAATAAATAAATAATACCACCACCGGTTGTCGGCTATCTCCGTCGCAAAACCTCGCATGACGTCAAGCGAGGTAAACTTATTAAAAACAGGGAATCGGAGTCGGAGTTAATTATGTCTACCTATATGGCGATGGAAAATCCGGAATCGACATCAGCTGCGGCCCGCAACAAGAACAATAACTCTATAAATTCGAGGTGGATTAATATTCGAATGGAAAAACTCATTATCTGATACTATTTTAAATGTAATGGTTCAAAAATGATTTAATATAAATATTAGCTGCTCTGATATATATATTGTCTCATGTTGAAATGAAATAATCCAAGATTAATTAACGGCAATTGAGCCACAAAGATTGTAAACGAATTAACACCAGAGAACGTGGCAAAAGTATATCATAGAAAGCAGGACTGCTCGTGGAAATTATTTTATAATGTTTTAAAAAAATATATATATATAAAAATACTTCTAGCTCATCAAAATTATTTTAATGATTGTGTGTATATGTGGATATATTTAATTTTCAGGCATAAATTCTCACAACATTGCCGTACAAATGATCAACGAATCAAAAAACATGAAAGAAGTCCACAAAACTGCCGTCGTCAAAGCCGAGAAATCCGTTGTCGCTGCTATGAAAAATGCTTACTTCATAGCAAAGCATCAGCTACCCAACAGCATATTAGGTGACCTCAACGAACTGTGCATCGACCAGGGTAACAGCGACTTGGCAGCACTAAAAGTCGACAAACATACCACGTACACCCATCACCAAAGTGTCGCTGAATTCCATGACGCCATTGCTAGTATTTGACAATTGCTTGTCTAAATGTATTGTGTCTTCTATTAACATTTAATATTGATTTGTTGTCATTTTACCTGTATCTATTTACGTTTTATATGAATAAAGATAAAAACGCTAATTTTCCTTATTTTTCCCCAATTTGACCTTCGATTTAATTTGGCAAAAAAAAATTTCATTTGGCAAAAAAAAAATTCATTTGGCAAAAATTTTGGCAAGAGAAAATTTGGGTCCAGCGCCAACCCTGGCTGCGGGTACACATGGTGAATTGTCATCGCGCGGTGAGTTATCTTCACTTGTGATTTGTCTTAAGTGCTGTTTGGAAAGTTACGGTATTGTTTTGACAAAAAATATAGAGGGACGATTGAGCGGGGTAGATAACACTTTCGTATAAAGCTTATAAAAACACGAGCCGGCATGTGAACTTTATTCGGGTGCGTGTTCGCGATGTTGTTTTAATTTTCCGTATATATGCCCCGAGTGTCCCGTATTTACAATCATTCATTCATTCTAGTGACTCTCAGTTAGGCATATGCTGTATTCATTTCCAAACGATGTTCGTTTACGTGACATTTGGCAGGATTTCTGTGGGAAACTCGTTGCGCAAAATCAGAAACCGATTACATATACCAGATAAAGAGCGTTTAATTTGACGAGTCAGTCATGGTTACGAATACATACAATTGCAGTTAAAGTGGGGAGTATGTTGATGAATAATTCACGATGACAACTATTCTAAGTCCCCATTTCCTTCACCATGGCTCAATAAAGAGCGTTCCATGTTAAGAGTTTTCCTAATATGGTACGAATAAAAAGAGTTTAATAAAGCGGAAATTGCTATGACAATGATGGAAGGATATATAAAGCATGCATATCGGAAGTTCATGTACATGTATTGACCTGTATTGTTGTAATCAGTAAACAATCACTAGAACAACTGTTCTAAGTCGAGTCCCTTTACCTTGACACGATAAAGAGCGTTCACTATTACGATATATTGCGAATAAAGAGCACTTGAATATGTGATTCAATATTAAACCGGATTATTATCCCTCCTTCAAAAAGTGTTATATATGATTGGATGTTTAAACGAACCACGGCGAACATTTATATATTTTATAACCCTATTGTTATGCGTAATTGACACATAGAGGTCGATTTATGACCTGGATATTCAATAGACCGCATCGCTAGAGTGCTAATTTTATAGGCCAATAACCATGCATAGATGCAGTGAATTTCCATCAGTGACAGTCGGCTAGATTGTTTTGGGGTGGGGGAAGCAATATTCCGAAATATATATAAACACCATATTGCCCAAATATATACATGATTCATAACCAAGGAAAAATGAACTTATCATATCATATTGGTAATGAATGACTTGATTATAATTGATTAAATCCGACAGCAATAAACCAATTTTGTGTTGTTTTACCGCGTTACGATAAATTAAAACGAAACGCTCTTTATTGACACACGACTAATGGCATCTGGAAATTGGAATGTTTACGAGATGATAATTGCCTAATAACTGTGCAAGTTTTCGCGTATATATGCAATCTTGATATGCATATATAATATAACTTGGACTATTCCGGTAACGAAAAAATATATATAAACACGAGCACGCGTTTATATATAGATAAATGCGCGCAAAACTGAATAATATACGGGCATGGCTTTATAGTAACAACACATCGCGATACATATAATAATAGTAATAATAACACGATAAAGACATTAAATTACGAGAAAGGCGATGTTTTCGGCGAAGTTTTGCATTCGCAGTGTGATAACGCGACAATCTTCAAAGGCCGCGATCGACTACATGCAAACTTAAAATACCGCCGTCGCGTATCTATGCGTTGTCAATGAGTTACCACGTGATCGATCACGTGCTATGCTTCTGTTTACATGTGACAATCACGTGATCGGGCTGATGATCACGTGACTTCGTCTACAACAAAATCTTCGGCTAACTTCGGAATTTTTTTTAATCGTTATAAAAATAACGATTGGTGGCCGAATATTAGATTATATGCGCCCAATGGACATTTTATATATATATTATCGGTGATTTATAGCTGTGATTTGTCAAACTGTGCGAGGAATCCATGGAGTATTACGTGATTGTGGAAATGAAACCCAAGCTCAGACCAGGAACTATCAATCCAAAAGCGATGGAAAGGCGTTAGATATCTCCCAAAACGTAATGCTACTATGGGGATTTATCTTGATACATCGTCCAAATTGAAAAATACCACGGATTATTTTTGCATTCAGAAATGTGACTACATCTCCGACTAGAATAAAAATTGATGAATGTGCTAAAAGAACAAGAGAATCCAGGCACACTAATGCGGTTGGCTACCTAATTCCACAATCCAACTACGATTACCATAAATTTTCTTTCTTTCCCCGGACCATAAGAGAATGGAATGCTATACCAACAGAAATAGTCACCATCATTCCAGTCGATGAGTTCAGGACCAGGATGATGAACCAACTATATCCAAGCTGGACGTCCCAGAAAACCCAATCGACCCAGTAAAGAATCCAATCAACTAATCATGACCTCCAAATTCAAAAAAAACAAAAAAACAAAACAAAAAAACAAAAACAAAAAATTCAAATCAAATTCAAATCAAATCAATTATTTTATCACAAACCCTAATCATGAAGAGAAATTATCGCCAGTCGTTGCCAAAATAAATTAGTCATAATCATCAGCCTGTTGATGGTGGACTGAAATCGGAAGAAGAAAGAAGAAGAAGAATTAGATTAGATTAGATTAGATTTTATTTTGATAGTTCAGGTTTACATGAATACATATTATGGGTATGTTTACAAGTTGAATCAATATAATACACAACAATATATACATATTATAATTATAATAGTTTATATTAAATATAAATATGTTATATGTTGATGAGACAGTTAGAGTTCAGACTGTGTAAATAATTGATATATACCGTAAGAGGATATATCAATTTTCTCAAAAATTAATTCATTTTATTTTATAGAGGTTGCCGTCAGAATATAGGTAAATTATGTGGCAGAAATCTGTATAAAAATAGAAATACTCATGTGACCTGAGACCATCAGGGATAACGCAAAAAGTTCTCTAAATGAGAACTTAATTCCATTGCGGTCCCTGGTGGCTTTCGGTACATGGGCAGTGAGTGAAGTTCGAAACTTCGGAAGACAATGTATAAAAGTATTTAGAATATAAATTAAATAAAAGCCATTTCAGAACGAGACTTATATGGAGAGGAAAAGCTAATAAAATAAGTCAATACGCAAGTAATGTAACTTCAACAGCCCTTCGCCACCTGCATATACGCACCACTGCCATGTATGGCCGGCTTTGGACTGGTCTGTCCATGACCGAAAGATGGAAACCCGAAATACAGGCAGCAGTAACAATATATGCAACTGGCCAAATACTGTCATCGTACATTACCATATAACTTGAACTGCTGTATTGAGGAAATTCTAGTTAAAAGATGATAAAATAGATTGTTCCTAGTAAAAGGCAAATGGATTTTCTTCTCTGTTCATCAATTTCTCTAGTAGGTGTTGTTTAATGCAAATTTTCCAGTGTTTGAGATCAAAAGGGGCACGAGTATGGTATACTTTATCTAGACCATTCCACAGTTTCGCTCCTGTATAATAGAAACTGTGGATGCCCTTGGATTTTACAGAGGGTAATGAGTATTTCAGGGTCCCTGATCGAGTTACATATGTACAATGAGTACTAGCTAATATAAAATTATTATCTAGATATGCTGGAGCTTTCTTTTCCGAGATTTTTAGTACCATCAGTATTTTTCTGAAGTCTACCCTATCACTCACTGGAAGCCATTTAACATGTTTAAATTCATTATAACCAATATGAGTCATGCGATCTAGTTTCATGATAAATCTGACAAGTCTGTTTTGAGATTCTTGAAGACGCTTTTTGGTTTTTACTGTCAGACTAGAGAACCAAAAACCACTTGAGTAGTCAAAATGACATTGAATAAGAGCATTAATTAGAAGTTTTCTGCATTTTTCATTCAGATAGTTTGCTTTTCTGTACAAAAATTTCAGTTTTGCATTTACCTTACTTAGAACATGCTCTGCCATCATTTCACCATTTAGCCTCTGATCGAGGAACACCCCCAGATATTTAACAGATTTAGTTGGTGCGATGTCAACGCCATCGCAGCAGACCCTCAGTTCAGAGTGTTTTACAAGTTTCTTTCCAGACCCAAACAGAATTGATTCTGTTTTCCCTAAATGTAAGGACAATTTGTTGTCAACCAACCATAATTTCAGTTTATTCATTTCTGAACTGAGCCTCTGCTCAATAGCGCGGACATCACAACCTGAAACCAAAAGGGCAGAGTCATCCGCATATAGAAGGAGGTGACAATCCACAGCCTGGCTAGCATCGTTCACATAGAGTAGGAAAAGAAGGGGGCCTAAGATTTATCCTTGATGGACACCACAGGTGATACGTTCAAATTTGGATAGAGTACCATATATATCTACTGCTTGCATTCTATTTGTTAAATACAAATAACTGCTACATGTACATCCGCGACGATTTTGGTTTGGGCCCATCATTATAAGCCCTGGCATCCAAGTGCGGGATGCCGACATCCTTTACTTAGACATTTCGGACCACTTAGGTGTTTATGCGACCATCTAATTAAATGTTGATAAACTGTCCACCCCTTCTTTCCAAAGGAACATATGGAACTATAATCGCGGCGACTTCCAAATAACGGCAATTTTAATAAATGATGTAAATTGGGACAATCTCCTCCAGATTGAGAATGACATTGATAACTTCGTGCAATTTTTCTATGTCAAATTCTTTGAAATAATGCGAATCACTATACCATAAACTACAGTTAGGATACGGTCGAAAGACAAACGGTCGAAAGACAAAATTTGGTTCAATAACAATATCCGACTTGAAATCCGACGTTTGTAACTTGTGCCTCGATCCCTATGTATACTATCTTTCTAGATACATTAAAATATGTTTAATGTAAAAGTAATGGAAAGGCGTGTGGTAACATAACGGTTGGATGTTCGGAAGCTGAGTGTAATGGATCATTTGTGTGATAACTCTATCCGATCATATTTGAATTTCCAGCTGCACCACCGAAGGACCGACATCTCCTACTCTTGGAAACTTCCATGGTTATCGGCAAATTCGAACCAACCACATACATACGGTAGAAATAAGAGAGGAATAACTCTAGAACGGAACATTTGAGTAACATCATCGGATATTTCTCTGAAATCACTCCTGATGGTCAACGGCTTTAGTTTTTTTTATTATTTGATAACATATATATGGCTGCAGTATGGCTGATATATAAATGGAATGAAGAACATCCACAGCATATTTTAAGTTTTGTTCAGCCATCACAGGGCCCGATTAAGACATCTGTCGATTGAAGCCGTCTCAGAAAAATAATAAACCCCGGCGAAACACCAGCTTTGTAAGGGGATACATTTTTTTTTTTAGAAAACTTCTTCTCATTCGTGACAAATGACACTATCCTAACACTACTGAGAATTCGTACCCGCGTAACCACCCGCTCATAATCAAATATAACGTGTCCAACCTCGATCAGAGGTATATATAGTTGTTTACAATTTCTATTTTCTTCTGAATTTAAACTGAATTGTGCCTCCTTATTTTTCGTGCGACTTCCGAATATTACAACATTGTTTTCGAAATGGTTTTTTCACCTTCCAAATATCGCACTATTCTGCGAATTTAATTAGTTATTGTTGGAGTTATTGTTAGTTATTATTTGTGTTCGATATAATTATGGTATCGTCGGTATATAACAGCGGGAGAAGTTCCAGGTAAAAGCCGGTGTCCGAATTTCGATTTGTTTGCAAGTTGAAACCGTTACACCCACCTTGATGTATTCGTGTTAGTCATTTAGATATATGGAATATAGTACCGGTACATGGCGGGTGCATAGCTGCTGTAAAAACACTATTACGAGTATCGAGACGACAGGTATGATATTGTGGGTGTAATCACGAAAAATACTTTGGAGATAGAACTCTTTGGATTAAATTTTCTGTTTTTCGTACGTGCTATGTGTCCATGACACTCATGCACAAATTCCACATTACGCCATTTTCTGTGTTATTTTAACCAAAGAATTCGTCTAGAAATAAGACGTTCGGTCACATCTAGGAATAAAAAAGCACCCCCCGGGCAATCAGTCACTTCATTGGCACTCTGCCAAGTTCGATTTGAAGACTAAATACAGAGTTGAAGTTGTTCATCCCATCATAAATTGTGGATCGAATCGCATATATATACTGAACGATGATGTGCCTAACCTGTGGGTATGGATGCTGAAACATTTTCGACAAGTTTAATTCCCGTGTGTTGGGGGATTTTCTGATCTTTTTGGTGCTTCTCGTTATGAATGATTGGCATCTCATCCGCATAGTTATTTAATACATTTTATTCCTCCTATTTTGCCTTGGGAACAACTTTCGATGAAGGGGTTGGTGTCCGTGATATGACAAGAGGAAACTTACCTTCCCGGGGTGCTGGCCCCCAATAATTAAATAAAACAAAAATTACAACCTTATATCCTGGAATATTTCCTGACACCCCCCCCCCCTACTGTGGCAAAAAAGGTGAAAACATGCAGTTGATTTGTTGACTACGTGTCCTGGCGGTGTCCGACAATAAAACTCAAATACTCAGTGTTCGGCCAATGAGACGTCAGACTATAAATGTCCACTGCGTACAGTGTGAATTAACAAACCCCCGTAACCATGCACATATTGTGCCCGCAAAACCGAGAGTCGGTGGTAAGTGCATATAATTATAATGCACGATATTATCTATCTGTTGAATGAAGAACAGAAACTTGTGATAAAGTTACCCAGGCTGCTGTGACAATATATGGGTGCCAGTTACATGTATCAACACGGAGAATTTATGAGTTTTGCTGAACCGCTCTATTGAATTGGGTCAGATATTGCCTGTGCGATTACAGAATTGACAAGACATGTTAATATCTGCTGTCCATGATGGACATCAATTTTAAGAAATTACGTACGACCAATTCAGGCAAGCAATTCGAGATATAACTTCAGGTTTGAACATATAAGACTACCCCTGAATATTAACTATGACTATTATATGGATTAGTTCTTACCAGCTGCAATTAATGAATGGAACAAACTGTCGGAAACTATAAAGAGCAGCAGAACACCCGAAGACTTCAAAAAGAAACTCATCCATGACAATAGACGCCCATCTGTCTATTTGTATCATAGTAAATGCCGTAACTCTCATATCGTTCATACCCGGTTAAATCTGAACTGCAGCCACCTGAGCGGTGACCTGACAGATAAGCATGTAAAATATAACCCCTAATGTTTATTTGGGGAATTGAGTCAACATCCACTATCTCGTTAAGATTAAATTTTATTAAGAGCCCAGAAGAGAACCATATGACTCCCTACCCAACGTTATCCTATATGAGAACACTCTGTTGTTGGGATCAAGAGAGTTTAGCCTTTGCGAAAACAAACCAATATTTAATGCAGTACAGACATACATAATGAGAACAAAAAGATTCCATGATGCCATCACGTGTACGGGTAACGAATAGCTCTCGATTCCGGCTGCGTTATGCGGCAGCATGATATTCCCCACAATATATGCATTCCAATAATGAGTATTACGCGAGCTCAGCGTGTATACTAATGTAGATATTCCTGTTTCGCCTGGGCGCATGGGTGTTTTATTTATAGAATTGGAATTTTTGGGAGGATTAAAAATCGAACTGCGACCGGAGGCCGAGTCCGGTAAAAGTTGTAGTTGGGAATTTCAATTTCGTTTATTGTCGTTAACATTATGTCAATAATGTTGATTTTTGGTTTGTGATAAGCTATATATGCCAATTACAAATAAAAGAAATGAAAAAGATAATTTGTAAGTCTTATATTTCAAATTTTATAGACATTATTCGTTCTGCAGCCCACTGCATGGGGGTTGTGGTCGGAGACGATTGAGTCGGCCGCCGGTTCGTTAATTAGGTGCTGGTTGTTATTGTTATTTTAACGGAATTCTGAGTTTGTCATTCGCAAAACCAATATATTTTATATTCTATAATTACAATCATGGGTATATAATATATGATCTTGAGCGCATTACATTTCTGATATTGGTTTTCTTGTTTTGTATGTTATTGACTTGTTATTATCCTGTATATACGATTGACGCTGCGATATTCACAGTGAACACCCTTGAGATAGGAATTGTTCCGTTTCGGGTTAGTTCTGTTGAATATGTTGTTGTTCTCATGGAAGATATATAGTCCACGACATATTTTGACTCTAAACACTCGTTGCTACCTGTGTGTTTACTTACTTTTGACCGATGTAACGTGTTAACCCTTTACCCAACAGAACGGCCCTGTGCCAATGCATTCTCTTATATATGCGAGTCGACCATAGGTCGCCTCGCATATATAAGAGAATGGATTGGCTTAACACATTAAAAATTATAAAATTGTTAAAGAATGTAAGAAAAAATGGTAAAAAGTGTTTAAAAAAGATTTTTTTTAGGCCAATGCATTCTCTTATATATGCGAGGCGACCTATGGTCGACTCGCATATATAAGAGAATGCATTGGCACAGGGCATAACTGTAACTATCACAATGTGGTCAAGGAGCCGTTCCAATGATATCCATATTTGTATATTGAGACAGACCGAAGATATTTTAGGCTGTTGAAGCTTTATTTGGCCGGTTTTGGCCGGTTTGTTGGGTAAAGGGTTAACGGTAATTCTGATCGACCCCCCCCCCCCCCCCCATCCCATGACGCCTGGCGCATGACGATTACTACATATAATACCAGGGGGGTCGGAAAATAATTACTGGATACAAGGACCGGGTGGGTGGGTGTCCCCGAGCCCGGAATGCAGATTTTTTGTTTGTCATGCAATTTTTTTCCAAACTCATTTCTAAGACAAATTACAGCTTCAAAATGAATTGAACCAATCATATTCATATAATAGTGCATGCTATAGCCTTATACAAGTGAGGGGGGCTCTATGTTTTTATTTTTGTCCACAATTTCTCCCTTTAACAGTTGAAACTATGGGGTGGGTCCGGTTTTGGTCGAGGAAAAAAATTGCAATGAAAAAAAATCCATTCTCATCTTTTCTCATAGTTTATCATGGCTTTTTAAAACTATTATACACGCAGGTATCCTCTAACATAGAAATTCATATTGCTTAAAAGTTCTTGGTTCCCGCATTCCTTGAAATCCCACTGGAAACCCTAGTACTTTTAAATAAATACCGGTAATGTATGACCCATTAGATTGATTTGCTGTCAAAAAGCCGAAAAACCGTTGGCCTCATTTGTTTATATTAATGATATGAGTCAAGATATTGAATAAACGATAAATACAGTGACCACGTGGTCGAAGTACATGGTCGATGTCGATACATGACTACAGTGTCTTAAGTCACAAAATAACGTGTTGTTCACTGATTGGATATCTGAGATATTAATCGATTCAATTAAGCACGAAGAAATTATGACTCGCATAAAAACCGACCTAGGCGTAGATGGGATCGCACAAAATATATTGAATTTGTATATAATTTAGACCCAGATGATATCGATGCTATACGACAGACCATCTATAAACACGAAACTGATTATCCTAGCTGTACAGAGATAAACGATGTTGTATCAAAATTAACACATGTAATTCATAATTCTGCAGATAAAACATTTGGACTGGGACAAGTAAGTAACATAAAGAAAAATAGATATAGAACATCTAACAAGCATTGGTTTAACCCAGCGTGTAAACTAACCAGGAAGGAATACCGAAAGGCAGAACGAAACAACAGGTCTAAAAGTAATAATTTGACTAGAAACGTAGCGCGTGAAACAGCTAAACTATACAAGATTACAATGGATAATGCCATGAGATATCACAGAGAAAAGATATCTGGTGAAATGACTAAACTTAAAAAGGGCGACTCGAGAAATTTTTTGTCTATATTGAATAAGAAAAGAAAACTAACAGACAGTTTATTACAAATAAAAGATCTTGAGAATTATTTCCGAGAAATAAATGCCATAACCTACACAAACGATCCCAAATTGGCTACTGATGATACAACTACGCATGGGAATGACACACTTAACAAACCTATTACAGACGAGGAAATAAAAATCGCGATCGCTATATAGTCTCAGTAATAATAAATCACCTGGAGATGACGGAATATTAAATGAATTTATAAAAGCCTCGGCTGATACACTTAAAGACATATACTGTAAAAAAAATTATCTAGTCTTGGATTCTGGGTGTATACCTGATTCCTGGGGAATTGGAACCATTATTCCCATATATAAAAATAAAGGAGATTCAAGTTACCCTAAACACTATAAACCAATTACTTTACTCAGTTGTTTTGGGAAATTATTTACCAAAATATTATCAAATAGGATCAACACATATCTAGAAGAACATGAAGTAATGAAAGAAAATCAATCCGGTTTCAGAAAAGGATATTCCACAGTTGATAATATCTTTGTTCTTCACATGCTGACAGAAATTACTAGGTACATATGAATCATTGATCTTTCTCCCTTTGATAACTTTTACTGTACATACCTGTAGATATATATAACAGAAGCTTATATTGTGCATTCATTGGTTTTGAAAAAGCATTTGATAAAGTATGGAGACAGGGACTATGGCACAAACTTTTATCTAACGGTGTTAATGGAAAAATATTTAAAGTCATTTGCAATATGTACTCGAACATTAAGTCCAAAGTTCAACTAGGAAATGAGCACTCCAATTACTTTCCATGTTTATCTGGTGTCCGACAAGGTGCGAATCTTTCACCAATACTCTTTGCACTGTACGTAAACGACTTGGAATCTTATCTGACAAATACAGGAGTTATTGGTCTGTCAAAATTGTCGGATGATATTGAAAACAATTTGAACATCTATATGAAACTTTTTTGTAATTTTGTATGCAGATGATACTGTAATAATGGCAGAAACACCTGCAAAATTTCAAACTGCTTTGTATTCATTCTATAAGTGCTGTTAAATTTGGAAATTAACAGTTAATATCGATAAAACTAAAATAATGTTGATATCAAAGCGTAGCCTTCCAAAAATGAGAAAATATTCTATAATGGGAGGGAAATTGAAGTTGTTAAAAAATTCAATTACCTGGGAATACTACATACTAAATCTGGTTCATATACGGAGGCAAAGAAGGTGCTTGTAGATAAAGCCACTAGAGCAATGTACGCTATAATCACCAAATTAAGAGCACACTGCCTGTCGGTAAAGGACCAATTTGATTTATTTGATGCACAAGTTGTACCCATACTTGCTTATGGATCTGAAATTTGGGGTACAGGAAATAATGATATAATTGAGAATATACATAGAAAATTTTGTAAGTTTATTTTACGGCTAAAACCATCCACATGCAATTATATGTTGTATGAAGAGAGCGGCCGTATGCCAATTGATATATTAATAAACATGCGCGTGGTGAAGTACTGGTTGAAAGTAGTAAATATGAATTGTAATAGATATTGTAAAATATTATATATGTCGGCGCTAAAACTCAGTAATATCTCATCCTCTAATTTCACGTGGATAAACAAAGTTAAGCAAACTTTAACAGAATGTGGTCACATCCACTTAATGGATATAGGTAAAATTCTCTGTATTGATCGATTACTCTCATACATTGAGTGCAACCTTATTTGTAGATTCCGTAATAAATGGAAAAATTATCTAGAGGCTTCGGGCAGTAGGGAAATTATATACAAAATGTTCAAACAAGATATCAATTTTGAAGATTACTTGAGCATTCTTGATACCAGAAACCGGTTAACATTATGCAGATTCCGTACATGTAACCACCAGCTACCTATAGAGACGGGGCGATGGAATAATATTGATATCGCTGACATAATATGCCCAAAGTGTCACAAATACATTGGTGATTAATTTCATTATTTATTGGAATGTGAGTTCTTTACGGATGTAAGAAAACGCTTTTTACAACCAAAATATCGTAGACGAATAAATGCTACCGCGATAAATGAAATTTTCAAAATGAAGAATCCCATATTACTACGCAGAATTTGTTCTTTCGTTCGGATCATCTCGAACGTATTCTCAGATCACAATTAATGCATCGAAATTTCTCGTCACGAATCTGTCTAATTTTGATCTGCTATGATATATGTGTAGATTCGAACAGACGACACGGATTAACATTCATTCATCTATGGTGATGGTCAGATGCGGGATTTTGACAGAAAGTCTCAAACTTTCTGCTGAATTTAGCTAGCTGAGCATCCACATTGATGAATGGATGTGAACCAAGAATTAAAGTAAATATATACCTGCCAACAAGCGCAATGAGGATTCAAGTATATTTATATCAGTTATAATTGATTATTTAAATAGTCATACGTTATGATATTAATACTTGGCTTTTATGTTGGTATATTAGTATATATGTATGGTTCCCGGAATCAATTATACGATAGTCACTAGTGAACGATATGGCAATCATCGATTGTATAAATACTAAAATTGACGACCTACATGTAGTAACCTATTATTTGTACCTAAATCTAAACACACATGTGTGACTGTGAAGATATCAACCTTTTATGTCAGCGTTGCGATTAAATAGTTTACTCCAATCAACAAGGTTTCACTCGAGATTGCGCCGTCATTACTCTTGGCGACAATAAGCTATAGTAGCGATGTCAGAATAAAACTCGGAATACATTCATCGAATTTCAAAATGCCATCGACCCGGAACCATATGTACATATCTATTGTATAATATTTATATATATCTATTGTTTATATAATTATATATCTCAATATCCTTATGCTATACATGTATTAACTTGGATGAGAGAAATAAAAACGCATTGGAGCATTAAAAGGCTCCAGATTAAATCTCAGAGCATCTAATTTTCAAAATTTTACGGGGGGAGACCCCCTCCCGTACTCGCCCCCATCAGGCCTTCGGGTGATGCCTTCGGCATCTCCTGCTGGGATACTACTCGCCTCGACATTTTGTAGGAGAGCTACTCGCCACTCGCCTAGAATGATTTTAAGGGGAGCTCCTCATTGCTCACCAGTGAGTTCCCACATGGAGAGGACTGGAACTGTGTTTATTTAATCAAATTGATGGTGTTTTTACTTTACACAATACACATGCACATATTTTAACCTATTGCTAATAAGGGACACATCTATCCTGTTAAAGTTGTATTTTACCTTTATAACCATAACTATTTGGGCTTTTAAAGGTTTTGTCACTGGTTTTGTTGGCATATTTTTCAGCCATGTGCTTTGTTTGTTTATTTTGTGCGGGTGTAATTAATCAGCGTTCTCTCAGTTCCGGTGCAGACACAATGAGATACCCTTACCCTGCCAACAACACATTATTAAGTAGAATTTACACGATTTTCATCAATTTTGGGGGTGGGTGTCCCAGACCTGGGGGGAAAATACTTACGGTCCCGGTGGGTGTCTCAGACGTGGGTGGAAAAAACTTACGCTCCCGAGGTGGTGGGTCCCCAAAACTGAAAAACACAAAATGTCCACCTTGTATCGGTAATTATTTTCCTGACCCCCCCCCTGATAATACGAGCTTTTAATCACGCAACAACAGTCATTGAAAACAACCCACAGTGTCACCATCTCACGACTTCATATGTCCCCGTCTTGTCTCCCTCTCTCTCTCTCTCTCTCTATCTCTCCCCCCTCTCTCTCTCTCTCTCTCTCTCTGCCTCCTGCCATCCCTAACACAATCTTTTTCCTCTTTTCCATCCCTAACTCAAATTCTGATATTTATCTCCCATTCTCCAAAACCCTTTATTTCCAACACTTCCCGTCTGAACTATACCCCTCCCTCACTTATTGTGGACGGAGCAAGTAGCCACCTCCCTCACTTATTGTGGGACGGGCATGTAGCCAACGAGGAGAATACTTCATATAAGCCATCGGGCATGTTGTCTGCTCCTCGTTTCCATATATTAACACTTATATGTGGCATCTGTATATTATGCTATCTGTTTGGATTTGGAAATAAAAATATGTTTACACCAATAAAATAATCAATGAGGTCGGGCTGAAACGTGACTGAAGGAAAATTATTGTTCAATATTGCGAAGTGATTCAACTATTTGGCCGTATAAATGTTAGTACATGCATTCTTGAGTCGGTAATTTTATTGAAACAAACAAATACATGGTTGCTATATCCATGTACATGCAATTGTATTAAGCTGGGTAACTTTTTCACAATTCACAAGTGTATCTATATAGATGGTTCCTGCATGGTAGACTCTCATTTTCAATATCACATTGTGAGTACGGTTCATGTCTGCAGCAGTGAAAATCATCGAGCACACGCGCTGATGTTGGATTATAATATCATAATGTGGTTTATTCCATGATGAAGCATGGCCCAGCCTAAACTATAAATAAATAAATAAATGTAGCTAGTGCCGTCGCTTACACGGTTTATGTACGTGAGGGGGGGTTGAGCATCTATTGGGCGAGGCTCTGTCGAGTCCAATAGATGCCAAATCCCCCGAGGGGACATAAACCGTTTAAAGGCACGTGAGGCCTTAGTTGTCGAAAATATTCATATTTGTTCCAATCACCGTAAACAGAAAAACATTAAAACGCATACAGTTTCGTTCATATATACCATGACCATCGCGTAAACAGCATGTTATCACAAAGACCTACTATATTTTACCTAAGCAAGAGCCTGTTTGTGTTACAGAAGACAGCACAATGCTACTGGCTAATCACACACAAATGGCATAAACGCTCTTTATTAGTTCCATATCAGGAATTCACCAACAAAGAACGCTCTTTGTGTTTACCATCATAATATAAACAAACACCAGAAAAGTAACTTGTTATGCCTTTGTCTTATTTGTATACGGACAAAGTATGTCTACATTTTTATGTTCTTTCTGTTTGTGGCGGTTTTTGACGGGTGTAAATATTTTCACAGGATACCCACCGCCAAGGCCAACCGTACCTTTAAGCGACAGCATTAGTATAGCTACATATTTTATTTATCCATCGCGTAAAACTTGCCTTTTGTTGGGGGAATTCTGTCATTTATCTAAGTTTGTCGTCCATTACTTCGATGACGGCATTATATTTATGGGGTCGTCCTGTTCACCAGGCGGCTATTGTTTCGGGTAGGTGTTGGGGCAGGTGTGATAATCCTCAACATCACAGAGCTGCCGACTACAGTTTTTATCATAATTGTTACTGGAAATTGGTGGCGATGGCTAATTTCGACGGCGGTGAGCGGCCGGACGATGAGGATAATTGGGGTTTTTGGAAAATTCAAAACTCCAGGAATACAGCGCGCAGAGGGCTCATTTTGGTGTCTAACGAAAGGCCGATATTCGCCCTATCCACACATATTAATCCCTCCACTGAACGGACACCGGAAGTTGCATTATGAACGAAGAAATGCACATGTGATATATTTCAACAAATTTATTAAATACTCAAGATATATATAACAAATACTATCAATATAACATAACATGAATTATAGCACATTAATGTTTGATACTATTTGATACTGAATCCATGTATTCGAGAATATCTATTTCGCCTGCGCCGAAAACTCTCTTGAAATGTCTGATGGAATTGTCAACTTTGCGATATCGCATCTTGCATGGGCCAATCCTTCCACCCGCTCTCAATTGGATGACGGTTGCTTCCTGGTAAGCTTGCTCTTTCTTCGGGAAATCTATCAACCTGAAGATGTTCGGGTGTGAGCAAGATAACACCAACTGCAGTTTTCGGTGCCATCCTTCCACATGATTTGTCGTTCTTGGACCAATTATGTCGTGGTGATTCCATAGCTGGCGGCCATGGCTCCCTTCCACCCAGAACTCGGTGATGTAATCCGTGAACTTGGTGACGTTTTCATCGAGACCTGTGTTGCTTGTCGCAGGGTAATCGTCCAGCGCTTCGAACCAGGCATCACCAACCATCTCGACAGGAACCATAGGGAGGGCTAGAGCTCTTCTTATCAGGGTCTTTTGGTCGTTGCCTTCAGTGTCTTCGTATAGCTGCTGTAGGTGGCATTTCTTAACATTCTTCAGCACTGCTTGGCCGTAATGGAATAGGCATCCTTTCATTGTAGCTGACGGAAATGTAGCTGCCAGGGCGTTTTGGGCAGCTGTCTCATAATCTGTGAAAATTCCACTTGGGCTGATGGTGATGTCGAGTTCTGCTGCCCTTTCTTTCACCAGATTGAAGAAGCGTTGGTATGTGTGTTGGGTCTTGTTGGGAAGTAAGCCATACACCAAAGGGCACATCTTTCCGGCGACGAATGCGTGTATCGTGTACAGTTGAAAGAAGATCGTTGGGCTTTTCTCAAACGTTCCATCACAGAAGATCGTTCCGGCAACAGCTAAATTTTCTAGATTTTCTCTGGTCGCGAATATCAGAATCTTTTCAGTCTATCCGTCATCGGCTAGTAGGAAGTTGTGGTTGTTGGCTGTTGTTTTGTATACATCAGGAAGGTCGACTCCTGAACGATGAATTGGTAACTTTGGCTGGTTTTCGGCTCTGGCATGATACAATGCTGTTTTGACGCTGTAATATGTTATAAATTATAAACATTAATAGAGTTATTACTTGCTTAGTATTCTCTATTCTTTAATAATAATTATAATATATATAATATAACATTACACCAGTTTTACTTTAGTTATTACTTGCTTAGTTTTCTTTCTGAATACTAATATAAAGAGCGTTGCCAGATTAATGAGAATGCGAAATTAAATTTACTCAGTACATACTTCCTATTTCTTCCTGGTATAGCGTTGTTACTGGCTTGTTACTTGTCTTGACAAGCTTTTTGATGTCTGCAATCCAGGAATCTGCTGCTACTTGGTTGAAATCAGGTTCGTGGTTATGGTTGCCGCTGTTGGATATCACCATATCGTTCTCAGTGTTGGTGGTTGCACGGCAGTCTTTCTTACAACATCGCCAATGAATTCGATCATTTCTCCTTGATTTAACGGAGAATTTGTAGTCATCATATACCAGATACTTTCCACCTCTAGTATTTGGAATATAATTTACGTTCACCTGTGTGCTTGCCATCGTGTTTATGTCAGACCAGGGAATCTAACAGTATATATATTCAGTAGTGAACTCTACTTAAAACACTGATAATAATTCATAATACATCTTTACAAACAAATAATAAAACGTGTAAAATAAATAAACTGAATGTGGCTCACGCTATTAAACGTTATTCACCACCAACAGTTATGGACTGTGACAACACTGGACCGCAGGTGTTTTGATATGGACTATAATCTCCGCCGGCCAAGTCGTTAATCTCTGCCTGCCGGGTAGACAGGATATACCCATATTTATGAGGTCAAGTAAACTAATTAGTATCCCTTTTACTAATATTGTATCAATAACAGTGAATTATGGACGAAAAAAAGGTTCTAAAATCGCAATGACGTCATTTAGGCCGGTTGATGTCCCTAGTTAGTAGTAGTTACTGCGCAATTTACATATACAATTACGCCATGAAAGTAGTACTAACCTATTAAAGCCACGCTGATCTAATAAAGCTGCACTGACGCAATAAACGTAACGTTTATTATGCAGGCTTTATGTAGTCAATAAAGGTAGTGAGCGGTAGATAAACATGTGTTATAGGTAAGTGTGGATCTGACCAGGTGCCACATATGTCAGCGAAAATTACACATAGCCCTCCGGAATGTGTTTATTGTTCATCATTCTTCACAATGTTCTGTACACATTTCCATATGTTTTTTTAGAAATTGATTTTTGTGTTTGTTGGATTTCCGTTAGAAAAGAATATTTTTAAAACATTTGGATTTCTAAGATAATCCATCATAACATGGGATTGGTTTCTGTGATTACTAATATAATTGAATGGACTCCTTTATTTTAACTCCATCAAATTTAGGGGAAATGGGTTGACAACGCCCTTAAAATATCAAGTTGTTTGACGTGCGAAATCTCACTATTGAATAAGTTATCGACGAAGTTGAGCTGTGAGTTTATTGTCCAGACGTACGTTTTGCAGACAACTGCAATGCACTTCTGGTTCCACCCATGAAGACTCTTCCATGTAAGATATCGCCTTCATCATTGCAGAATCAGAACATATTATATGACACAATAATCATATGCACCTTATTTTGAAGAGCATTTCCGACAAATTTTGGGGGGAAATTCACTTTGAAAAGCAATAATTGTATCAAGACTTTTCTTCGGAATAGGACAGTTACCCTTGGTATAATACTAGATATAACTTGGGATAGTATATATAGATAATACATGTCTTGTCGTTGACTATGCCAAAATAGTGGTCACCGAGGAGGAATAGTCCACGAATAGGCCACTATTTTGGTATAGTCAACAACAAGACATGCATTATTTATTATATTATATCGAACATTGGTGTCAATTATCACACCATTTGTATTTCTGATTTCGTCACATTTTTATTTACCGTGATTTTTTTTAACTTGTCTCAGATTTTACAGTTTACGGCAATCTGTTGACGATCACATGGGAGCATATCTATGGTATTTGTTACATCTAACAGCATCTCGGCATGGTTCATGCGTTTATTACTGTAAACACATCATTAGCAAAGACATATTGGCGAAATTTCAGAAGTTAACTTTTTATGTTCGATGAAAACGGAAGTTATAACTAACGTTCACTGACATTACAAAATATGAACTGTCCGATTTCCAACTAAACGGAAAAACTTTTAAATTCATTGGATAACTATGATCGGACCTAATTGTGTAAGATCATTAAAATTCACCAATAAGTCTAATGATATCCCAATATCGTATCGTAAAATGTATAGTTTTAGATTGGTCGTGTCTCCAGGTGGAAATCGGATTGCGCGAAATGTGTCTGTTACTATAAATATAAAAAGAATAGTATAGGCGAGTATGAATCATATAGGGGTACGATAGGATTATAGTATAGCATTGTGCATCC
Source organism: Siphonodentalium dalli (assembly GCA_032622095.1). NCBI lineage: Eukaryota > Metazoa > Mollusca > Scaphopoda > Gadilida > Siphonodentaliidae > Siphonodentalium > Siphonodentalium dalli. Next base: position 136,103,215 of record CP136067.1, on the reverse strand, counting down.
AATCAGAAGGCGAGAAAGTCACGTGATATCTAATATAGGTGGGTTAGAGAGATAGATTTTGTCACATATTTATTTACCGTGAACTTTGGAAATTGGTCTCAGATTTTACAATTTACGACATTCTTTTGACGATGGCAGTGTATTAGCAGTGGACCATAACTATTGCTATTAGTTACATCTAACAACATATCACCATGATTTTTACATTTATTTCTATTAATACGTCATTAGCAAAGACATTTCGGCGAACGGAAAGGAAGTTATAAATAACGTCTACTGGCATTACAAAATTAGGACTGGTCGCTTGCCAACTAAACGGACACACTATTAAATACATTGGATAGCTATGATCGGACATTTGTAAGATCATTACAATTCACCAATAAATCTAATGATATACCGATATTACAACAACCGGATATGCGGTAAACGAGTTTGTTACTATAAATAGAAAAAGAATAGTAGGCATGTTGGAATCCAACTGGGTACTATCGTAAAATAGTACAGCAGTGTGCAGCCAATCAGATGCGAGAAAGTCACGCGAGATATAATATATAAACATATTAAATGTGAACCAACGAAATTCGAAGACAAATCGATCGCGTCGCGACCTACATGGAGGAAATGCGAAAACAGAGTTAACCTATACATGCATTTATTAAATTGTTTTACCAGGACTTGAGACGGATGGCGAAATAATTAATTGTATGGTGAGTAGCAAGTAAAACGTAAGTTACCCCGTGTTCCCCATCAAGTTGTGGTTTTGGGCTAGATAAGATAAGATAAGATAAGATACGTTTTAATGGTCTTTAAACATATTGGTATAGGACAACCTACACGTATAGATAAAATTAAACAGGAATACATGATATATATGTGAGATACATGTAACAAGTAACAGATTAACATATCAACAGTAAAGATGTAGAATATCAAATTATTAGATTTTTTACTGAACATACATGTAGGTCACCTGCGGAAGGATGTAATGCACCATTATTATGGTACATTACCACTTCCGCAGTTTACCAATGCCCAGCATGAGTATGGCGTTTATACAGGGTATGATACTGTAAAGGAGTTGTCCGGCACTAACAGGTGACCAAAAACCATCGGGGATAGCATAAGAAAATAGTCCTAAGACCATTAATTCCATTATGATCCCCAATGGATTCAAGCCACATGAGAGACCGGAACACACCCATGCGCTACCTACCATCAAAAACCACTGGATTTAAAATATATTATGTTTTATTTAACAAATGAAATGCATAAAATATAAAAAGAAATCCTTGTAACGAATATCACAAGTGTCCCACTTCTGTCGTGTGTATCATTTTGTGTTGAATTAGGTGACTGCGGTCCGCGAATATCTTCTGGAAATATCACATGTGTGTAGCTTTTCTCCCGCGCGTATGGGCCATCTTGTGTATGGATAGGCTAGAATGGTAACGGAAATACTTCTGACAAATATCACACTTATGAGGCGTTTCTCCCATGTGGATCCTCTTGTGTCTGGATAGGCTAGAATGGTAACGATAATACTTCTGGCAAATATCACAATAAAATGTCTTTTGTCCCGTGTGGACCCCTTGTGTTCATTTAGGAAAGAACGTTCACTGAAATGTTTCTGACAAATATCACAGTTATGCGGCGTTTCTCCCGTGTGGATCCTCTTGTGTTGAATCAGAGTATGCTGGTGGCTGAACTTCTTCTGACACAAATCACACTGATATCGATTTTCACCCGTGTGGCTCCTCTTATGTTGATTTAGGTTACCACTTTGACTGAATTCTGCCGGACAGATATCACACCTATACGGCGTTTCCCATATAAAAATGTACCTGGGTAAATCCACCCAGGTTTTTTGGGCCGAAACCCAGGGAAAAAATCTACCAAGACATCCACCAACCATCAAGACCCCGCGAAACCTGGGTTTTACCATGATTTACCCACCTGAAACTGGATAAAAACCCTGGTATGGATAAACCTGGGTGTAATTACACAGGTGACCACACCAGGTGTACCATAGATGGGTGTTTCCCACCCAGGTGTACCCTGGTGTTTCCTACCTGGGTGTTTCCCACCCAGGTTACCTTGGGTGTTATTCACCCAGGTGTACCCTGGTGTTTCCTACCTGGGTGTTTCCCACCGAGGTGTACCTAGGTGTTATTTACCCAGGTGTATCCTGATGTTTCCTACCTGGGTGTTTCCCACCCAGGTTACCTTGGTGTTATTCACCCAGGTGTACCCTGGTGTTTCCTACCTGGGTGTTTCCCACCGAGGTGTACCCAGGTGTTATTCACCCAGGTGTACCCTGATGTCTCATACCTGGGTGTTTCCCACCCAGGTGTACCTTGGTGTTATTCACCCAGGTGTACCCTGATGTTTCCTACCTGGGTGTTCCCCACCCAGGTGTACCTTGATGTTTCCAACCCAGGTGTACCTTGGTGTTTTCTTACGCCGGTGTACCTTGGTGTTTTCTTACCCAGGTGGATTTCCCATTGAGATACACCTGAGTTAGAAAACCCCAAGGTACACCCAGGTAAGGAAACCCCAAGGTACACCTGGGCAGGAAAACACCAAGGTACACCTGGGTAAGAAAACACCAAGGTACACCTGGGTAAGAAACACCAAGGTACAACTGGGTGGGAAAAACCAAGGTACGCATGGGTAGGAAACATCAAGGAACACCTGGGTGAATAACACCAAGGTACATCTGGGTGGGGATACCAAAGTGAAATGATGAGGATGGCAATGAAGTAGATTTTGATGGGATGCAGGGGTATTGTTATCAATGGAGTTGTTTTAGTATAGTAGAACATTAAGGAATCTGATTGTGCAGCAATACAAGTTTATTCAAGGACAACAAACTAACTAAAGATAAAATACATGTATAGAAACACATGTAATATATAAATATATAAACTCATTAAACTGCATGGGTTAAAACTTACTGACAACAAGAGTTGGGTTAAAATTTTGATTAAAAAACACTTGCATATTCCCTCTTCATACATGTATATGGTATGTTAGGCAAGTTATATGTACATGTAGTTGCAATGTATACCGGTACATGACATACCGGTGGACACAAAAGTACCTTGCAACTACATCTACAGTGATGTAGTTTTGTCTCATTTAAACTTTCTAAATGGGTTTCTCCCTTTGAATGACATAAACTAATGTGAGTATACACATGAGCTGTGATGTGAAATACATACCAAAAAATTATTTCTTAGTCTGAGGACATGTTTCCTGTCATTATCTTACTGCTTACAAATTTAGATTTGTAATAATGTGCTGTAATGCTCCAGAAATAGTCATATTTTGTCCTGGTTCATAATAACACATTATTTCTTAGTGTTAGAAGGACATGTTGCCTGTTATTATTTGACTCATAAACCCCCAAATGTACATGTAAACAGAACATCGGGAAAGAGACACACCAGCTTTAACCTTTTTTATATCAGTAGCAATTTTTCAGATAGCAAAATATGCTATAAATAGATTTCAGATGGTAGAGATTAAACAATCACATTAATTGCACCAACTCGAAACAGTTAACATACCCTGTAGAATATAGACTATGATCAAGGGGGTGTCACACACACCCCCACCCCGCTTTGGTATGTGATATTCAATCCATTTTCAGGTGGTATGCTATATACATACCCAATGTTATCTGGTACTAGGATTTCACACGGCAATATAACCGGCATTCACGATTCAGCAAAAAGGCTAGTATGCAGATATAATCGCAGAAAATTATACAAATTTTGAGTATTTTCCAGCTTAAACAGACCGAAGTGATATATTTTTATCTAATTCAGTCAAATGGCTCTTGATATGTTGATGTTTTGGATACTATTTCAGCAAATGTGGCTTCATTGGGGCATCAGCTTGTCTGAAAAATATATTAAGGACCCCTAAATCCGATACTACATTTCAGAACAATCCAACCAGTGTCCCATGAAATGGTGGATAATAAACTATCATACCAAATTTGATTCAGATTTGATCACACAAACTAAAATTATGATGCGGAAACCAGAAATTAACACAATTCTAAGTCGAAAAAGGGCCATAACTCTCGCAAAAATGGGCGGAGCAGACCCATATTCGAACTTGACCTGTATTTTAGTCTGATAAACTTACATACCACATTTGGTTCAGATATGATCACACAAACTGAAGTTATCATCCGGAAACCTACAATTTTCAAAGTTTAAATGTCTATTAGGCGACACCAATTTTTAAGTCTGGTTTACGAACATGTGGGCTGATGTGGGGAGAAAACAAGTAGTTGCAGGAAGGACAAAAATCAAAATCAAAAAAATTGTCCCCCCAATTTATATCAAGTAAATCTTGAAATTTGACATAAATTTTACAAAAATTGTGAGAAAATTTTTTTTCGAGTGAAATTCTGAACCAAACAAGACATTTCTTGTCATGAAATACATGAAAATATGGATCTGCAAATGATTATAAGCAGAACCGGATGCGACAGCACATGAAAATCAGTACGTGTGTAAAAAAAATTGGGACAAAAAAGTTAAATTTTTTTTCATGAAATGGAAAAAAAGTTGTAGGAGGTGTTCGTAAACCGGACTTAAAAATTGGTGTCGCCTTATGTGTATATAACTCATATAGCTAACTATTAAAGGTGCTCAATCAGATTCGATGGTCCCCATATAATTAGATTCCAACAACAACATTTTTTTTAGAAATGCTGCTTCAGTTATCAGAATCGATTAATTGCCCAAAAATAATGCTAACCACTGTCAACTACATGTATAGTATAAAATTGCCTGATACGTTATATTTATTAACATGCTGTTCGACGAAGTTTGGCCTTATTATCAACACAAAGCCTCTTCATTTTAGAGTTATCCATCTTCATCCGCAATTTGGTCTGAGACCGTCGGCTCGTCAAATTTTTCTGGGCCACTATTAAGTATCGATGGTGATAAATATTAAAATTTCAAAAATCGATATATAATAACTCTGAGCTTTGATACATGTAGGTGGGTCCCTCGACTTGATTAAAATATGTTTTACCCCCCCCCCCCGATTCCATATACATGTAAATAGTAAATGAGGGGCACTTAATCGGATTATGCATCTTTAAACTGTATTTGAATTTAAAGATGCATAATCCGATTAATGGCCCCCTGAATTAACGCTCGCGCATTACTATTTATTTGGACTTGGGGGTAAAAGATATTTGGTACGAGTCGAGGAACCCACCTGTCAAAGCTCAGAGTTATTAGATATCATTTTTTGAAATACACTATTTTTCACGATCAAGAATTAATAGTGGCCCACGGTCTCGGACCAAATTTCAGATGAAGATGGATAACTCTAAAATCAAGAGGCTTTCTGTTGATAATAAGGCCAAATTTTGTAGAACAACATGTTGATAAATAACATATGTCAGGCAATTGTATACTTTAGTTGACAGTGGTTAGCATTATTTTAGGGCAATTAATCAATTCTGATACCGTAACTGAAGCAGCTTTTCTAAATACAAATGTATGATGTTGTTGGAATCTGATTATATGGGGAACATCGAACCGGATTGAGTACCTTTAAAATGAACTGTATCCAGTATAAACATTTTAGACCTGATAATTAATTAGAGCATGCAGTCCCTGTTGACATGCGGTATCCGCTGGTAATCTTACCACAATAATATGTGCTAACTGTGATAACCAAGTTAATTGATTTTACCACAAAAATTCTGAATTCTATCTAGACATATTGAAACAATAAAAACAAATTCTGGTGTGGTTACAATGTCAACTTTAAAACAAAATTCATATAAACATCACATGAAAAATACAGCCTAACTGCAAATGTGAGGTGGACCACATTCTGCGGCGGTATAACTGACTGCGGTTGATCGCATGAACACGCCTGAATACTGCAGTAATACCCGGTGGTCAACCTTTATAAGGCGAGTTGATTAATTAAAGCATAGCTGTAATTTTACATGTACCGGTATGTTCTATGGACTTTGTTGGGAAAGAGAATATAGCTGTGCGACAATGGATGATATTTCCCCACCTCAGCAGGTGTCGATTACAGAAAAATATACCAAACATACTGGTAGTCTGTTAATCCTGATGAGCTAAGTTAGAAAGTTTTCAATCGAAACCTCATTAAAAAAATTATAAATTCAGTTCTCAATTTTCGAACACTTCTAGGAAATTGTTCAAAAATATTGTTAAAAGATGCCCATTCGATTTGACACTGTAAATATACCCCTGTTCAAGTGTTCCTGCTAATGTGCTATGGTGCGGTTGGGTCCTGCTTAATTGCTATGAATTGCACTACCCGCATCATAGCAATTCAGCAGGACCACCAGCATCATAGCATATTAGCAGGACCACTTGGCCAGTGGTAAAATAGTTTGTTTTCCATACGGATATGTGTTTTCAAATAATCATGTAATGATATCTAACATACATGTATATGATCCCATTTATAGGTTTTATTCATCACGGTCAGATAAACTTTGTATACAGACAGTTTTACCAAACTTAGAATTTTTATTAGTTGCTTTCATTGTAGCTGTAATTACTAGTATTAAAAGTGTGCTCAATAAAGTTTGTTTTATCATTTATGCTCATTTGGAATTTGGATGCTATTTAATTCTGTTTATCTATATACCGGTAATTGGTTGCACTGCTAAATTTTGACTCATTTCAGTCATTTGATGTCAGTACATGTACATGTAGTTGTCCATCGAAATGGCGAACACAACCAAAGACAAATTACAAGAGGAAAGACAACAAATATATTTGATGTGCCCGAACACAGATACAGTAGTGCCCTAAGAAATCGACCCCTTAACCACAGCAGAATTATGTGTAACTTTTCAGGATTTAGTCGGATATATGGCTTGTTGCCATTCATCGGAAAGCTCTCCCGGAGTTACCCGTAATTCTGCTGTGGTTAAGGAGTCGATTAATTAGAGCATTACTGTAGTTACAAATGTATGTCTAGCCTCTTGTGAAGTGTTGTGTCACTAATAAGATCCTTAATATGCGCTTTTTAATTTTTTTCCACCCTCTGGGTACTCACCCCCCCCCCCTATTTTGTTCCGATTCTGGAATAGGGATTCACCCCATCCAAACTGCTTTAAATGACCATTTTTGATGATCTTATCTGATCAATGTTCCGTATTATGATTATAGAAGATTCCTTCTTTTTTATTTACCAACAAGACTGTAAAGTTTCAAAACAAATCTCCAATAAATGTGGGCTGTATGGTATGCTGATGGATTGACATTTGAAATTCAAAATGGCCATGTTTGTTTGGAACAAATGTTGGGGAAAACATGGAGGCTCCCATCTAGAGGACACTTCGAAGATCCGTATGAAGTTTGGTGACGATTGGGTGAGAAATGTGACCTATAAGATGCGCTAAAGGATTTGGTCATACAAAGAGTAATATCCAGGATGGCTGCCAGCGGCCATATTTGTCATAAAAAATCATTCAAATTTGGAAACTCCCATCTAGAGGTGACCCGAGACCCATATACCGAATATCGTTGAAATCGGTCAAAGTTTATTTTAACACCTTTGTTTTATTTTATTATGTTTTTTAGAATATTCTATTTTTATTTGAAGAGTTCAGTGAAGAGTTTACACATTTTTGAAGAATTTATTTTTGTGTTGTTTTCATTTATATCAGGTTGAATAAATAAGTTTTATTAGAACTATTTAAATCTGAACCTTTCCGTGTCAATGTGCACAGATAGATCCTTGATGAAAACATTTAGCAAGCTGACCTTTTTATTGCCACTTGGTGTCATCCCTCATTATTAACTGATGGTGAACTTAAACCAAAAGCTAAGTGCATACCTATTACATAACAGAAGCATTTCATTATTTATTGGAATGTGAGTTCTTTACGGATGTAAGAAAACGCTTTTTACAACCAAAATATCGTAGACGAATAAATGCTACCGCGATAAATGAAATTTTCAAAATGAAGAATCCCATATTACTACGCAGAATTTGTTCTTTCATTCGGATCATCTCGAACGTATTCTCAGATCACAATTAATGCATCGAAATTTCTCGTCACGAATCTGTCTAATTTTGATCTGCTATGATATATGTGTAGATTCGAACAGACGACACGGATTAACATTCATTCATCTATGGTGATGGTCAGATGCGGGATTTTGACAGAAAGTCTCAAACTTTCTGCTGAATTTAGCTAGCTGAGCATCCACATTGATGAATGGATGTGAACCAAGAATTAAAGTAAATATATACCTGCCAACAAGCGCAATGAGGATTCAAGTATATTTATATCAGTTATAATTGATTATTTAAATAGTCATACGTTATGATATTAATACTTGGCTTTTATGTTGGTATATTAGTATATATGTATGGTTCCCGGAATCAATTATACGATAGTCACTAGTGAACGATATGGCAATCATCGATTGTATAAATACTAAAATTGACGACCTACATGTAGTAACCTATTATTTGTACCTAAATCTAAACACACATGTGTGACTGTGAAGATATCAACCTTTTATGTCAGCGTTGCGATTAAATAGTTTACTCCAATCAACAAGGTTTCACTCGAGATTGCGCCGTCATTACTCTTGGCGACAATAAGCTATAGTAGCGATGTCAGAATAAAACTCGGAATACATTCATCGAATTTCAAAATGCCATCGACCCGGAACCATATATACATATCTATTGTATAATATTTATATATATCTATTGTTTATATAATTATATATCTCAATATCCTTATGCTATACATGTATTAACTTGGATGAGAGAAATAAAAACGCATTGGAGCATTAAAAGGCTCCAGATTAAATCTCAGAGCATCTAATTTTCAAAATTTTACGGGGGGAGACCCCCTCCCGTACTCGCCCCCATCAGGCCTTCGGGTGATGCCTTCGGCATCTCCTGCTGGGATACTACTCGCCTCGACATTTTGTAGGAGAGCTACTCGCCACTCGCCTAGAATGATTTTAAGGGGAGCTCCTCATTGCTCACCAGTGAGTTCCCACATGGAGAGGACTGGAACTGTGTTTATTTAATCAAATTGATGGTGTTTTTACTTTACACAATACACATGCACATATTTTAACCTATTGCTAATAAGGGACACATCTATCCTGTTAAAGTTGTATTTTACCTTTATAACCATAACTATTTGGGCTTTTAAAGGTTTTGTCACTGGTTTTGTTGGCATATTTTTCAGCCATGTGCTTTGTTTGTTTATTTTGTGCGGGTGTAATTAATCAGCGTTCTCTCAGTTCCGGTGCAGACACAATGAGATACCCTTACCCTGCCAACAACACATTATTAAGTAGAATTTACACGATTTTCATCAATTTTGGGGGTGGGTGTCCCAGACCTGGGGGGAAAATACTTACGGTCCCGGTGGGTGTCTCAGACGTGGGTGGAAAAAACTTACGCTCCCGAGGTGGTGGGTCCCCAAAACTGAAAAACACAAAATGTCCACCTTGTATCGGTAATTATTTTCCTGACCCCCCCCCCCTGATAATACGAGCTTTTAATCACGCAACAACAGTCATTGAAAACAACCCACAGTGTCACCATCTCACGACTTCATATGTCCCCGTCTTGTCTCCCTCTCTCTCTCTCTCTCTCTATCTCTCCCCCCTCTCTCTCTCTCTCTCTCTCTCTGCCTCCTGCCATCCCTAACACAATCTTTTTCCTCTTTTCCATCCCTAACTCAAATTCTGATATTTATCTCCCATTCTCCAAAACCCTTTATTTCCAACACTTCCCGTCTGAACTATACCCCTCCCTCACTTATTGTGGACGGAGCAAGTAGCCACCTCCCTCACTTATTGTGGGACGGGCATGTAGCCAACGAGGAGAATACTTCATATAAGCCATCGGGCATGTTGTCTGCTCCTCGTTTCCATATATTAACACTTATATGTGGCATCTGTATATTATGCTATCTGTTTGGATTTGGAAATAAAAATATGTTTACACCAATAAAATAATCAATGAGGTCGGGCTGAAACGTGACTGAAGGAAAATTATTGTTCAATATTGCGAAGTGATTCAACTATTTGGCCGTATAAATGTTAGTACATGCATTCTTGAGTCGGTAATTTTATTGAAACAAACAAATACATGGTTGCTATATCCATGTACATGCAATTGTATTAAGCTGGGTAACTTTTTCACAATTCACAAGTGTATCTATATAGATGGTTCCTGCATGGTAGACTCTCATTTTCAATATCACATTGTGAGTACGGTTCATGTCTGCAGCAGTGAAAATCATCGAGCACACGCGCTGATGTTGGATTATAATATCATAATGTGGTTTATTCCATGATGAAGCATGGCCCAGCCTAAACTATAAATAAATAAATAAATGTAGCTAGTGCCGTCGCTTACACGGTTTATGTACGTGAGGGGGGGTTGAGCATCTATTGGGCGAGGCTCTGTCGAGTCCAATAGATGCCAAATCCCCCGAGGGGACATAAACCGTTTAAAGGCACGTGAGGCCTTAGTTGTCGAAAATATTCATATTTGTTCCAATCACCGTAAACAGAAAAACATTAAAACGCATACAGTTTCGTTCATATATACCATGACCATCGCGTAAACAGCATGTTATCACAAAGACCTACTATATTTTACCTAAGCAAGAGCCTGTTTGTGTTACAGAAGACAGCACAATGCTACTGGCTAATCACACACAAATGGCATAAACGCTCTTTATTAGTTCCATATCAGGAATTCACCAACAAAGAACGCTCTTTGTGTTTACCATCATAATATAAACAAACACCAGAAAAGTAACTTGTTATGCCTTTGTCTTATTTGTATACGGACAAAGTATGTCTACATTTTTATGTTCTTTCTGTTTGTGGCGGTTTTTGACGGGTGTAAATATTTTCACAGGATACCCACCGCCAAGGCCAACCGTACCTTTAAGCGACAGCATTAGTATAGCTACATATTTTATTTATCCATCGCGTAAAACTTGCCTTTTGTTGGGGGAATTCTGTCATTTATCTAAGTTTGTCGTCCATTACTTCGATGACGGCATCATATTTATGGGGTCGTCCTGTTCACCAGGCGGCTATTGTTTCGGGTAGGTGTTGGGGCAGGTGTGATAATCCTCAACATCACAGAGCTGCCGACTATAGTTTTTATCATAATTGTTACTGGAAATTGGTGGCGATGGCTAATTTCGACGGCGGTGAGCGGCCGGACGATGAGGATAATTGGGGTTTTTGGAAAATTCAAAACTCCAGGAATACAGCGCGCAGAGGGCTCATTTTGGTGTCTAACGAAAGGCCGATATTCGCCCTATCCACACATATTAATCCCTCCACTGAACGGACACCGGAAGTTGCATTATGAACGAAGAAATGCACATGTGATATATTTCAACAAATTTATTAAATACTCAAGATATATATAACAAATACTATCAATATAACATAACATGAATTATAGCACATTAATGTTTGATACTATTTGATACTGAATCCATGTATTCGAGAATATCTATTTCGCCTGCGCCGAAAACTCTCTTGAAATGTCTGATGGAATTGTCAACTTTGCGATATCGCATCTTGCATGGGCCAATCCTTCCACCCGCTCTCAATTGGATGACGGTTGCTTCCTGGTAAGCTTGCTCTTTCTTCGGGAAATCTATCAACCTGAAGATGTTCGGGTGTGAGCAAGATAACACCAACTGCAGTTTTCGGTGCCATCCTTCCACATGATTTGTCGTTCTTGGACCAATTATGTCGTGGTGATTCCATAGCTGGCGGCCATGGCTCCCTTCCACCCAGAACTCGGTGATGTAATCCGTGAACTTGGTGACGTTTTCATCGAGACCTGTGTTGCTTGTCGCAGGGTAATCGTCCAGCGCTTCGAACCAGGCATCACCAACCATCTCGACAGGAACCATAGGGAGGGCTAGAGCTCTTCTTATCAGGGTCTTTTGGTCGTTGCCTTCAGTGTCTTCGTATAGCTGCTGTAGGTGGCATTTCTTAACATTCTTCAGCACTGCTTGGCCGTAATGGAATAGGCATCCTTTCATTGTAGCTGACGGAAATGTAGCTGCCAGGGCGTTTTGGGCAGCTGTCTCATAATCTGTGAAAATTCCACTTGGGCTGATGGTGATGTCGAGTTCTGCTGCCCTTTCTTTCACCAGATTGAAGAAGCGTTGGTATGTGTGTTGGGTCTTGTTGGGAAGTAAGCCATACACCAAAGGGCACATCTTTCCGGCGACGAATGCGTGTATCGTGTACAGTTGAAAGAAGATCGTTGGGCTTTTCTCAAACGTTCCATCACAGAAGATCGTTCCGGCAACAGCTAAATTTTCTAGATTTTCTCTGGTCGCGAATATCAGAATCTTTTCAGTCTATCCGTCATCGGCTAGTAGGAAGTTGTGGTTGTTGGCTGTTGTTTTGTATACATCAGGAAGGTCGACTCCTGAACGATGAATTGGTAACTTTGGCTGGTTTTCGGCTCTGGCATGATACAATGCTGTTTTGACGCTGTAATATGTTATAAATTATAAACATTAATAGAGTTATTACTTGCTTAGTATTCTCTATTCTTTAATAATAATTATAATATATATAATATAACATTACACCAGTTTTACTTTAGTTATTACTTGCTTAGTTTTCTTTCTGAATACTAATATAAAGAGCGTTGCCAGATTAATGAGAATGCGAAATTAAATTTACTCAGTACATACTTCCTATTTCTTCCTGGTATAGCGTTGTTACTGGCTTGTTACTTGTCTTGACAAGCTTTTTGATGTCTGCAATCCAGGAATCTGCTGCTACTTGGTTGAAATCAGGTTCGTGGTTATGGTTGCCGCTGTTGGATATCACCATATCGTTCTCAGTGTTGGTGGTTGCACGGCAGTCTTTCTTACAACATCGCCAATGAATTCGATCATTTCTCCTTGATTTAACGGAGAATTTGTAGTCATCATATACCAGATACTTTCCACCTCTAGTATTTGGAATATAATTTACGTTCACTTGTGTGCTTGCCATCGTGTTTATGTCAGACCAGGGAATCTAACAGTATATATATTCAGTAGTGAACTCTACTTAAAACACTGATAATAATTCATAATACATCTTTACAAACAAATAATAAAACGTGTAAAATAAATAAACTGAATGTGGCTCACGCTATTAAACGTTATTCACCACCAACAGTTATGGACTGTGACAACACTGGACCGCAGGTGTTTTGATATGGACTATAATCTCCGCCGGCCAAGTCGTTAATCTCTGCCTGCCGGGTAGACAGGATATACCCATATTTATGAGGTCAAGTAAACTAATTAGTATCCCTTTTACTAATATTGTATCAATAACAGTGAATTATGGACGAAAAAAAGGTTCTCAAATCGCAATGACGTCATTTAGGCCGGTTGATGTCCCTAGTTAGTAGTAGTTACTGCGCAATTTACATATACAATTACGCCATGAAAGTAGTACTAACCTATTAAAGCCACGCTGATCTAATAAAGCTGCACTGACGCAATAAACGTAACGTTTATTATGCAGGCTTTATGTAGTCAATAAAGGTAGTGAGCGGTAGATAAACATGTGTTATAGGTAAGTGTGGATCTGACCAGGTGCCACATATGTCAGCGAAAATTACACATAGCCCTCCGGAATGTGTTTATTGTTCATCATTCTTCACAATGTTCTGTACACATTTCCATATGTTTTTTTAGAAATTGATTTTTGTGTTTGTTGGATTTCCGTTAGAAAGGAATATTTTTAAAACATTTGGATTTCTAAGATAATCCATCATAACATGGGATTGGTTTCTGTGATTACTAATATAATTGAATGGACTCCTTTATTTTAACTCCATCAAATTTAGGGGAAATGGGTTGACAACGCCCTTAAAATATCAAGTTGTTTGACGTGCGAAATCTCACTATTGAATAAGTTATCGACGAAGTTGAGCTGTGAGTTTATTGTCCAGACGTACGTTTTGCAGACAACTGCAATGCACTTCTGGTTCCACCCATGAAGACTCTTCCATGTAAGATATCGCCTTCATCATTGCAGAATCAGAACATATTATATGACACAATAATCATATGCACCTTATTTTGAAGAGCATTTCCGACAAATTTTGGGGGGAAATTCACTTTGAAAAGCAATAATTGTATCAAGACTTTTCTTCGGAATAGGACAGTTACCCTTGGTATAATACTAGATATAACTTGGGATAGTATATATAGATAATACATGTCTTGTCGTTGACTATGCCAAAATAGTGGTCACCGAGGAGGAATAGTCCACGAATAGGCCACTATTTTGGTATAGTCAACAACAAGACATGCATTATTTATTATATTATATCGAACATTGGTGTCAATTATCACACCATTTGTATTTCTGATTTCGTCACATTTTTATTTACCGTGATTTTTTTTAACTTGTCTCAGATTTTACAGTTTACGGCAATCTGTTGACGATCACATGGGAGCATATCTATGGTATTTGTTACATCTAACAGCATCTCGGCATGGTTCATGCGTTTATTACTGTAAACACATCATTAGCAAAGACATATTGGCGAAATTTCAGAAGTTAACTTTTTATGTTCGATGAAAACGGAAGTTATAACTAACGTTCACTGACATTACAAAATATGAACTGTCCGATTTCCAACTAAACGGAAAAACTTTTAAATTCATTGGATAACTATGATCGGACCTAATTGTGTAAGATCATTAAAATTCACCAATAAGTCTAATGATATCCCAATATCGTATCGTAAAATGTATAGTTTTAGATTGGTCGTGTCTCCAGGTGGAAATCGGATTGCGCGAAATGTGTCTGTTACTATAAATATAAAAAGAATAGTATAGGCGAGTATGAATCATATAGGGGTACGATAGGATTATAGTATAGCATTGTGCATCCAATCAGAAGGCGAGAAAGTCACGTGATATCTAATATAGGTGGGTTAGAGAGATAGATTTTGTCACATATTTATTTACCGTGAACTTTGGAAATTGGTCTCAGATTTTACAATTTACGACATTCTTTTGACGATGGCAGTGTATTAGCAGTGGACCATAACTATTGCTATTAGTTACATCTAACAACATATCACCATGATTTTTACATTTATTTCTATTAATACGTCATTAGCAAAGACATTTCGGCGAACGGAAAGGAAGTTATAAATAACGTCTACTGGCATTACAAAATTAGGACTGGTCGCTTGCCAACTAAACGGACACACTATTAAATACATTGGATAGCTATGATCGGACATTTGTAAGATCATTACAATTCACCAATAAATCTAATGATATACCGATATTACAACAACCGGATATGCGGTAAACGAGTTTGTTACTATAAATAGAAAAAGAATAGTAGGCATGTTGGAATCCAACTGGGTACTATCGTAAAATAGTACAGCAGTGTGCAGCCAATCAGATGCGAGAAAGTCACGCGAGATATAATATATAAACATATTAAATGTGAACCAACGAAATTCGAAGACAAATCGATCGCGTCGCGACCTACATGGAGGAAATGCGAAAACAGAGTCAACCTATACATGCATTTATTAAATTGTTTTACCAGGACTTGAGACGGATGGCGAAATAATTAATTGTATGGTGAGTAGCAAGTAAAACGTAAGTTACCCCGTGTTCCCCATCAAGTTGTGGTTTTGGGCTAGATAAGATAAGATAAGATAAGATACGTTTTAATGGTCTTTAAACATATTGGTATAGGACAACCTACACGTATAGATAAAATTAAACAGGAATACATGATATATATGTGAGATACATGTAACAAGTAACAGATTAACATATCAACAGTAAAGATGTAGAATATCAAATTATTTGATTTTTTACTGAACATACATGTAGGTCACCTGCGGAAGGATGTAATGCACCATTATTATGGTACATTACCACTTCCGCAGTTTACCAATGCCCAGCATGAGTATGGCGTTTATACAGGGTATGATACTGTAAAGGAGTTGTCCGGCACTAACAGGTGACCAAAAACCATCGGGGATAGCATAAGAAAATAGTCCTAAGACCATTAATTCCATTATGATCCCCAATGGATTCAAGCCACATGAGAGACCGGAACACACCCATGCGCTACCTACCATCAAAAACCACTGGATTTAAAATATATTATGTTTTATTTAACAAATGAAATGCATAAAATATAAAAAGAAATCCTTGTAACGAATATCACAAGTGTCCCACTTCTGTCGTGTGTATCATTTTGTGTTGAATTAGGTGACTGCGGTCCGCGAATATCTTCTGGAAATATCACATGTGTGTAGCTTTTCTCCCGCGCGTATGGGCCATCTTGTGTATGGATAGGCTAGAATGGTAACGGAAATACTTCTGACAAATATCACACTTATGAGGCGTTTCTCCCATGTGGATCCTCTTGTGTCTGGATAGGCTAGAATGGTAACGATAATACTTCTGGCAAATATCACAATAAAATGTCTTTTGTCCCGTGTGGACCCCTTGTGTTCATTTAGGAAAGAACGTTCACTGAAATGTTTCTGACAAATATCACAGTTATGCGGCGTTTCTCCCGTGTGGATCCTCTTGTGTTGAATCAGAGTATGCTGGTGGCTGAACTTCTTCTGACACAAATCACACTGATATCGATTTTCACCCGTGTGGCTCCTCTTATGTTGATTTAGGTTACCACTTTGACTGAATTCTGCCGGACAGATATCACACCTATACGGCGTTTCCCATATAAAAATGTACCTGGGTAAATCCACCCAGGTTTTTTGGGCCGAAACCCAGGGAAAAAATCTACCAAGACATCCACCAACCATCAAGACCCCGCGAAACCTGGGTTTTACCATGATTTACCCACCTGAAACTGGATAAAAACCCTGGTATGGATAAACCTGGGTGTAATTACACAGGTGACCACACCAGGTGTACCATAGATGGGTGTTTCCCACCCAGGTGTACCCTGGTGTTTCCTACCTGGGTGTTTCCCACCCAGGTTACCTTGGGTGTTATTCACCCAGGTGTACCCTGGTGTTTCCTACCTGGGTGTTTCCCACCGAGGTGTACCTAGGTGTTATTTACCCAGGTGTATCCTGATGTTTCCTACCTGGGTGTTTCCCACCCAGGTTACCTTGGTGTTATTCACCCAGGTGTACCCTGGTGTTTCCTACCTGGGTGTTTCCCACCGAGGTGTACCCAGGTGTTATTCACCCAGGTGTACCCTGATGTCTCATACCTGGGTGTTTCCCACCCAGGTGTACCTTGGTGTTATTCACCCAGGTGTACCCTGATGTTTCCTACCTGGGTGTTCCCCACCCAGGTGTACCTTGATGTTTCCAACCCAGGTGTACCTTGGTGTTTTCTTACGCCGGTGTACCTTGGTGTTTTCTTACCCAGGTGGATTTCCCATTGAGATACACCTGAGTTAGAAAACCCCAAGGTACACCCAGGTAAGGAAACCCCAAGGTACACCTGGGCAGTAAAACACCAAGGTACACCTGGGTAAGAAAACACCAAGGTACACCTGGGTAAGAAACACCAAGGTACAACTGGGTGGGAAAAACCAAGGTACGCATGGGTAGGAAACATCAAGGAACACCTGGGTGAATAACACCAAGGTACATCTGGGTGGGGATACCAAAGTGAAATGATGAGGATGGCAATGAAGTAGATTTTGATGGGATGCAGGGGTATTGTTATCAATGGAGTTGTTTTAGTATAGTAGAACATTAAGGAATCTGATTGTGCAGCAATACAAGTTTATTCAAGGACAACAAACTAACTAAAGATAAAATACATGTATAGAAACACATGTAATATATAAATATATAAACTCATTAAACTGCATGGGTTAAAACTTACTGACAACAAGAGTTGGGTTAAAATTTTGATTAAAAAACACTTGCATATTCCCTCTTCATACATGTATATGGTATGTTAGGCAAGTTATATGTACATGTAGTTGCAATGTATACCGGTACATGACATACCGGTGGACACAAAAGTACCTTGCAACTACATCTACAGTGATGTAGTTTTGTCTCATTTAAACTTTCTAAATGGGTTTCTCCCTTTGAATGACATAAACTAATGTGAGTATACACATGAGCTGTGATGTGAAATACATACCAAAAAATTATTTCTTAGTCTGAGGACATGTTTCCTGTCATTATCTTACTGCTTACAAATTTAGATTTGTAATAATGTGCTGTAATGCTCCAGAAATAGTCATATTTTGTCCTGGTTCATAATAACACATTATTTCTTAGTGTTAGAAGGACATGTTGCCTGTTATTATTTGACTCATAAACCCCCAAATGTACATGTAAACAGAACATCGGGAAAGAGACACACCAGCTTTAACCTTTTTTATATCAGTAGCAATTTTTCAGATAGCAAAATATGCTATAAATAGATTTCAGATGGTAGAGATTAAACAATCACATTAATTGCACCAACTCGAAACAGTTAACATACCCTGTAGAATATAGACTATGATCAAGGGGGGTGTCACACACACCCCCACCCCGCTTTGGTATGTGATATTCAATCCATTTTCAGGTGGTATGCTATATACATACCCAATGTTATCTGGTACTAGGATTTCACACGGCAATATAACCGGCATTCACGATTCAGCAAAAAGGCTAGTATGCAGATATAATCGCAGAAAATTATACAAATTTTGAGTATTTTCCAGCTTAAACAGACCGAAGTGATATATTTTTATCTAATTCAGTCAAATGGCTCTTGATATGTTGATGTTTTGGATACTATTTCAGCAAATGTGGCTTCATTGGGGCATCAGCTTGTCTGAAAAATATATTAAGGACCCCTAAATCCGATACTACATTTCAGAACAATCCAACCAGTGTCCCATGAAATGGTGGATAATAAACTATCATACCAAATTTGATTCAGATTTGATCACACAAACTAAAATTATGATGCGGAAACCAGAAATTAACACAATTCTAAGTCGAAAAAGGGCCATAACTCTCGCAAAAATGGGCGGAGCAGACCCATATTCGAACTTGACCTGTATTTTGGTCTGATAAACTTACATACCACATTTGGTTCAGATATGATCACACAAACTGAAGTTATCATCCGGAAACCTACAATTTTCAAAGTTTAAATGTCTATTAGGCGACACCAATTTTTAAGTCTGGTTTACGAACATGTGGGCTGATGTGGGGAGAAAACAAGTAGTTGCAGGAAGGACAAAAATCAAAATCAAAAAAATTGTCCCCCCAATTTATATCAAGTAAATCTTGAAATTTGACATAAATTTTACAAAAATTGTGAGAAAATTTTTTTTCGAGTGAAATTCTGAACCAAACAAGACATTTCTTGTCATGAAATACATGAAAATATGGATCTGCAAATGATTATAAGCAGAACCGGATGCGACAGCACATGAAAATCAGTACGTGTGTAAAAAAATTTGGGACAAAAAAGTTAAAATTTTTTTCATGAAATGGAAAAAAAGTTGTAGGAGGTGTTCGTAAACCGGACTTAAAAATTGGTGTCGCCTTATGTGTATATAACTCATATAGCTAACTATTAAAGGTGCTCAATCAGATTCGATGGTCCCCATATAATTAGATTCCAACAACAACATTTTTTTTAGAAATGCTGCTTCAGTTATCAGAATCGATTAATTGCCCAAAAATAATGCTAACCACTGTCAACTACATGTATAGTATAAAATTGCCTGATACGTTATATTTATTAACATGCTATTCGACGAAGTTTGGCCTTATTATCAACACAAAGCCTCTTCATTTTAGAGTTATCCATCTTCATCCGCAATTTGGTCTGAGACCGTCGGCTCGTCAAATTTTTCTGGGCCACTATTAAGTATCGATGGTGATAAATATTAAAATTTCAAAAATCGATATATAATAACTCTGAGCTTTGATACATGTAGGTGGGTCCCTCGACTTGATTAAAATATGTTTACCCCCCCCCCGCCCCCGATTCCATATACATGTAAATAGTAAATGAGGGGCACTTAATCGGATTATGCATCTTTAAACTGTATTTGAATTTAAAGATGCATAATCCGATTAATGGCCCCCTGAATTAACGCTCGCGCATTACTATTTATTTGGACTTGGGGGTAAAAGATATTTGGTACGAGTCGAGGAACCCACCTGTCAAAGCTCAGAGTTATTAGATATCATTTTTTGAAATATACTATTTTTCACGATCAAGAATTAATAGTGGCCCACGGTCTCGGACCAAATTTCAGATGAAGATGGATAACTCTAAAATCAAGAGGCTTTCTGTTGATAATAAGGCCAAATTTTGTAGAACAACATGTTGATAAATAACATATGTCAGGCAATTGTATACTTTAGTTGACAGTGGTTAGCATTATTTTAGGGCAATTAATCAATTCTGATACCGTAACTGAAGCAGCTTTTCTAAATACAAATGTATGATGTTGTTGGAATCTGATTATATGGGGAACATCGAACCGGATTGAGTACCTTTAAAATGAACTGTATCCAGTATAAACATTTTAGACCTGATAATTAATTAGAGCATGCAGTCCCTGTTGACATGCGGTATCCGCTGGTAATCTTACCACAATAATATGTGCTAACTGTGATAACCAAGTTAATTGATTTTACCACAAAAATTCTGAATTCTATCTAGACATATTGAAACAATAAAAACAAATTCTGGTGTGGTTACAATGTCAACTTTAAAACAAAATTCATATAAACATCACATGAAAAATACAGCCTAACTGCAAATGTGAGGTGGACCACATTCTGCGGCGGTATAACTGACTGCGGTTGATCGCATGAACACGCCTGAATACTGCAGTAATACCCGGTGGTCAACCTTTATAAGGCGAGTTGATTAATTAAAGCATAGCTGTAATTTTACATGTACCGGTATGTTCTATGGACTTTGTTGGGAAAGAGAATATAGCTGTGCGACAATGGATGATATTTCCCCACCTCAGCAGGTGTCGATTACAGAAAAATATACCAAACATACTGGTAGTCTGTTAATCCTGATGAGCTAAGTTAGAAAGTTTTCAATCGAAACCTCATTAAAAAAATTATAAATTCAGTTCTCAATTTTCGAACACTTCTAGGAAATTGTTCAAAAATATTGTTAAAAGATGCCCATTCGATTTGACACTGTAAATATACCCCTGTTCAAGTGTTCCTGCTAATGTGCTATGGTGCGGTTGGGTCCTGCTTAATTGCTATGAATTGCACTACCCGCATCATAGCAATTCAGCAGGACCACCAGCATCATAGCATATTAGCAGGACCACTTGGCCAGTGGTAAAATAGTTTGTTTTCCATACGGATATGTGTTTTCAAATAATCATGTAATGATATCTAACATACATGTATATGATCCCATTTATAGGTTTTATTCATCACGGTCAGATAAACTTTGTATACAGACAGTTTTACCAAACTTAGAATTTTTATTAGTTGCTTTCATTGTAGCTGTAATTACTAGTATTAAAAGTGTGCTCAATAAAGTTTGTTTTATCATTTATGCTCATTTGGAATTTGGATGCTATTTAATTCTGTTTATCTATATACCGGTAATTGGTTGCACTGCTAAATTTTGACTCATTTCAGTCATTTGATGTCAGTACATGTACATGTAGTTGTCCATCGAAATGGCGAACACAACCAAAGACAAATTACAAGAGGAAAGACAACAAATATATTTGATGTGCCCGAACACAGATACAGTAGTGCCCTAAGAAATCGACCCCTTAACCACAGCAGAATTATGTGTAACTTTTCAGGATTTAGTCGGATATATGGCTTGTTGCCATTCATCGGAAAGCTCTCCCGGAGTTACCCGTAATTCTGCTGTGGTTAAGGAGTCGATTAATTAGAGCATTACTGTAGTTACAAATGTATGTCTAGCCTCTTGTGAAGTGTTGTGTCACTAATAAGATCCTTAATATGCGCTTTTTAATTTTTTTCCACCCTCTGGGTACTCACCCCCCCCCCTATTTTGTTCCGATTCTGGAATAGGGATTCACCCCATCCAAACTGCTTTAAATGACCATTTTTGATGATCTTATCTGATCAATGTTCCGTATTATGATTATAGAAGATTCCTTCTTTTTTATTTACCAACAAGACTGTAAAGTTTCAAAACAAATCTCCAATAAATGTGGGCTGTATGGTATGCTGATGGATTGACATTTGAAATTCAAAATGGCCATGTTTGTTTGGAACAAATGTTGGGGAAAACATGGAGGCTCCCATCTAGAGGACACTTCGAAGATCCGTATGAAGTTTGGTGACGATTGGGTGAGAAATGTGACCTATAAGATGCGCTAAAGGATTTGGTCATACAAAGAGTAATATCCAGGATGGCTGCCAGCGGCCATATTTGTCATAAAAAATCATTCAAATTTGGAAACTCCCATCTAGAGGTGACCCGAGACCCATATACCGAATATCGTTGAAATCGGTCAAAGTTTATTTTAACACCTTTGTTTTATTTTATTATGTTTTTTAGAATATTCTATTTTTATTTGAAGAGTTCAGTGAAGAGTTTACACATTTTTGAAGAATTTATTTTTGTGTTGTTTTCATTTATATCAGGTTGAATAAATAAGTTTTATTAGAACTATTTAAATCTGAACCTTTCCGTGTCAATGTGCACAGATAGATCCTTGATGAAAACATTTAGCAAGCTGACCTTTTTATTGCCACTTGGTGTCATCCCTCATTATTAACTGATGGTGAACTTAAACCAAAAGCTAAGTGCATACCTATTACATAACACAAGCATACTTAAAACTATTTGACCCATTTTGAAGAAAAAATGACTGTAGGAAAAAATTACAGGGCCAGGAAAAATGTGTTAGCTGTGCTGCTGGACCATCCATCCACCCCCGCCTAGTGTTCTGGGAAAAAATGCAAACCCCACTTGCTGTAACTGGCCTTAAAGGAAATTTTGACATGGACAGGTTTAGATTGATCAACTTCTGACTTCTGCATCATGGCAGGTGATCATGTACAATGCTAGTGCACCTTTTACTACTAGTATATATGTTGATAGCTATTATCCAACACCGTTTGCTCATTGATATTTGTTTACACACGAGTAGCGGTCTCGTTAAATACTGGCGATAGCAAACTCCGTATATTTTATGTGTGCCGTAAATGACTAATGGAATCGCTGTGGAATGGTGGAGATTCTTTGTTTGGATTTAGAATATAGCACCTCACAATTAAAAGACCTTTTCACATACATGTACCGTGGACATCACGCAGTCATTCAATTTCGTGAGTTTTTGAAATCATAGCAAATCAGCAGGGCTGCCAGCATCATAGCATATTAGCCGAACCACTTGACCAGGGGTGTGTCTATATCTGACAGTTTACATGTTGGGCATGGGAATGTGCCCTAAGTGAATGTGAAAACTGTTTGATCATTGCCAATGAGCACGTATACTTTCATTTACTGGATCTCAACCAAGTAATAACAGAAAACATTCTATACCAAAAATAAGTGTGTGGAAGACAGAAATGGAAGGTGTTCTGCATGGAAATACAACTATGTGTCAATTCACTGCCAAAAATAACAACTGTGTTATGGGTTGTCATTGCTGTTACCACAATGTCCCTCTTGTTACCACGTCCAGCATTATCTGAATGGGACAGGAATGACGGGTAAAATATGTGAAAATATTAATGTTATAAGCCAGGAGCCAGAGCTCCGTGATGTCAAAATCATTACGATATGCAAACTAATACTTACTCATGCCTATTTTTTAATTTTGTCCATGCTGTTACCAAAATGTTCACTACTGTTACAATTTAAAGGGTAACAGTAGGGACGGTAACAGTAGGGACGTTTCGGGTTTATAAAGGGGATTTCCACCGGTCGTCCATTGGAATGTAACAAAATGTATGTGTTGCATCACGTGGATCACATTGGACAAAACTAAGAAGAGAAACATTTGTGTAATAATAAACTAACAGACCTGTATGTATGGGTAACAGTAGTGACACACTCCCGATGTACTCACCTGTTTGATGAATGATACTGTCAATTACGGGCAAATTAACTGTACCGACCAGCGGATAACAGTTGCTTAGTTGTGTGTATTTAGCACTTCCTCATTCCCCAATGCCAAGACTGTTGTATTATGTGTTTCTCTCTTGGTAACAGTAGGGGCCACCAATCGTGGGACAGGTTTGTGACCTAAATTATGTCACTTTACTTGATACAAATTCCGCATATTTTGTGATTTTATTATCAGGTATGTTACATATGATGCAAATTGTCTAATAAAGTGGTATTTAATGGTCATATATTATACTAAAATGTCTGTTTTTGGGAAGATTTCGGAAAATGGGACAGACATAAATGGCCATTTTTGCCATATTCAGGGTCTCTGGATTGTAGAGATATCAAGGAGCGGATGATATACGGTCTGCAACAAGTCGACCCCATCCCATCTTATATCTCAAAATAAAAAAATGTGATAATTAATACATTTTTCTAAAGAAAAATGTTGATGGACAGAAATAGCCCACTTTTTTTTTTAAAAGCCCTTATATGTCACCCAGTATTGTGACGGTTCCGTATATCGAGAAACTTGGTGTCATAGCTGTTTCCGCCACATACATTTTTCGTTTTGTGTTTTCGCTTCCTTCGGTTCCTTCGCGGCGAAATAATCTCAATTATTTCGGTTCCTTCGTGGAAAGAATCAAACGAAGCAAGCGAAAAAATCAAACGACGAAAGCGAAAAAACATCTTTGTTATTTCGCTTGCTTCGTTCGTTTTTTTTTCGGCGATTCCTTCGTATGATACAACTTTGAAGATACAAGGTTTATTTTCGCAAGAATGATTCAGTAAGTGGGGACCGAGCTTTAGCGAGG
This sequence comes from Siphonodentalium dalli, assembly GCA_032622095.1. Lineage (NCBI taxonomy): Eukaryota > Metazoa > Mollusca > Scaphopoda > Gadilida > Siphonodentaliidae > Siphonodentalium > Siphonodentalium dalli. The sequence continues at coordinate 136,078,249 of CP136067.1, read as the reverse complement.
TTACCCATTTGCCGAGTCATCTCGTCAAACTATATCGGCGTTGTTTTATCCATCACTAAAGTTTAAAAGTCGTTAACATCTATTAAATTTGTTTAAATAGGTTAAGAAATTAATGGGGAATTTATTTAGGAAAAATTTTAGTCGATTGCAAGATTTTCGTTTGTAGTTCTGGGAACGTGCCTTTATTATGATAGTTGAAGTAGCCGTTCTTGCTTTATTTTAGCACGTGTTAAAATAAAGCCATGGTTTATTTTTGCAGCCTTTACACAGCTAAAATACGTGTATGATACACACGAGGGTTCAACTTGGTGATGCATACATTGTTTCTCTATAGTCACTAATATAGAGACACACTCAAGTCATATTCGGAATGAAGATACAGTGTAGTTTTGTACTTTTATTACTTTGTTTACCATATACGTGACACATATTTGCTTTGCCTATTGATTTTGACCACATAAACCGATTGTAGGACTCCGCTTCTCGTCATCCTGGAATCAGTTTCTTTGTGGCCAAATTCAACAATACACGCCAATTCGCAGTGTATTAATTCTTATCATCAGATCAATGGGCCAAATTCCAGAATGTTTTAACTTGTCTTGCTTAGTCATCCTGTTATTATCATTTAGAGAGTCATATATTATAAATATTATTGATAAGAAAGCTGGCGCAAAAGATTGCACAACGAGTTTGTGGGAATACTGTTCATTCTCGGCGATATTGTTAAGAGTGAAATTTGCGTGCCGTGCCGTATCCTATTCCCTACGCATATAACGGAAACACGAATATGTTAAGTTCATATACCACTATAATAGTGGATTACCACTGTAATAGTGGAATTCAGGATGTGCCTGATCTGCTGGTTAAGGGTACGTTCATACACTGGCAAGTCTATATGCATAGCATGTTTTACAGGCATTTTCTCACAGGAAAGCCAATGTTACCAGATTGTGATCGGAAACATGCATGTAGAATGCATCAGTACCACAGTATGAACAGTTAAAAATATGTAGTTCCACTAGTAGCGATACTATAGATGCCTGTATATAGCATGCAATTATCTCGCAAGAATCAATTATACAGGCATTTTAAAGCAAAGTGTTGGTAGCACCTTAATATTGGAACTACCGACAATTTACTCCTCACGTCGTTTTTATATGAATGCTATATGAATGTTATATGAATGTTATATGAATGCTATATGAATGCTATATGAATGCTATATGAATGCTATATGAATGCTATATGAATGCTATATGAATGCTATATGAATGCTATATGAATGCTATATGAATGCTATGTGAATGCTATGTGAATGCTATGTGAATGCTATATGAATGCTATGTGAATGCTATATGCAAGCTATATGAATGCTATATGAATGCTATATGAATGCTATATGAATGCTATATGAATGCTATAGAATGCTATATGAATGCTATATGAATGCTATATGAATGCTATATGAATGCTATATGAATGCTATATGAATGCTATATGAATGCTATATGAATGCTATATGAATGCTATATGAATGCTATATGAATGCTATATGAATGCTATATGAATGCTATATGAATGCTATATGAATGCTATATGAATGCTATATGAATGCTATATGAATGCTATATGAATGCTATATGAATGCTATATGAATGCTATATGAATGCTATATGAATGCTATATGAATGCTATATGAATGCTATATGAATGCTATATGAATGCTATATGAATGCTATATGAATGCTATATGAATGCTATATGAATGCTATATGAATGCTATATGAATGCTATATGAATGCTATATGAATGCTATATGAATGCTATATGAATGCTATATGAATGCTATATGAATGCTATATGAATGCTATATGAATGCTATATGAATGCTATATGAATGCTATATGAATGCTATATGAATGCTATATGAATGCTATATGAATGCTATATGAATGCTATATGAATGCTATATGAATGCTATATGAATGCTATATGAATGCTATATGAATGCTATATGAATGTTGCCGTTCATATTCTGGTACCGTACGGTTTTTCTGAGAGAAAATGCCAGAAATAAAAATGCAGTACAAACTTGCCAGTGTATGAACGTACCCTAACACACAGTCACAAATTAACGCGTATACTTGGTGATTACATAATTCGGTCATCTAGAATATGCAACTTATGATTTATGAGAATTTGTTTTATTTTTATCTGGGTTCTGAGCTAAAAATAATTAATTTCAACATTTTTGAAACACATCGTGCTTACAAGATTGGTAATGGTCCCATTCTGTTGTCCCATTCATTTTGCTTTTGCAACCGACGTCGTTTCAGATCTCACATCTTTAATTATTGCGTGTTGAAATAATTCTGACATCCTATTATTCCAGGGATCGCGTCGTCTCTGATAACCAGGGACCGACCCAATTGACCCTACCGCAATTAGATGTGTGAACCAATGAGATAATTGCATTATACAGCCTGGAGCAATGGTCGCTTCTGCGAACAGGCGGTTAGACAAAAAGACTCATTTTACCGGCTTACTCTATGTCGCTTTTATTTTGTTTTGTATAAAAGAGTATTAGTTCATATAAGTCGACACAATATAATAATAAAACAGTAACAGAATCCGAAAGCTTCGCCCTATGGGCTTTTTTGGATTAGTAAATTATGAAGGTTGGAAATTTCACGCTGAGCCAGAGAGGTGACAAATGGAAATATAATGAGGGGAGTAGGAAGTGCTAGATAAGCTTATTAGTTAAAACTATCAAATCAAACTATGTACACATTTAAGATAATGGACCACATAGTGTTATAATCTCCAAGGGATGATTTGTTGGGGAAAGAGGGACACTAAAATGGCCAAAGTATAAGACAGCACCTGTTAAATTCATCTGTTGTCGATTAATATATACAGGCTGATTAGGGCGCCTCTTCATGGTAGCTTTCGGATTTGTGATGGTTAGATTTGGTACATTGTACAGCATTTATTGTTATATTTTGTGAATAAATGGTATTCATGGCATTTATACGTGGACTTACATACACAAACATTATGACAGACCAATGGAATATTAGGGCCAGGATATGTGATATGAAAAATAATTTCTCAATATACTGAAACATGTTTGTTCTATACGCGTAATGTGCCAATTATGAAGATTATTTATTGTTATTATAACATTTTTTTTAAATGTTAAATGTCTTTATTAATTCCTTAGATATATAAGTCACGTGTTTACATACCCCATACACACCCACGTGGCAGGGATAAGGGCGTTCTTTTTGTCTGAAATAAAAGGATTAGTATATATTGTACAGATGTTGTTCCATAACGCCCTTCTTGGTAATAGGGTGGTCTGCTCTACGTCATTGTGGGAAAAGTATTACAAGTTACAACACACAGAGGCTCCATACACACGGCAAACAGTCCCTATATTATTCTAGGATATATATAAACACTACATAGCAATATATGCCGTATGTATTGGAACCTATATCTATGGCATTGCCCCCACTTTCTGTATAGGCGTGGTATTTTCAAATTCTAAATTAGTGACTAAGGAGTTAATAAAGTAAAAAACAAATATCAGATGCTTTGGTGTATCGGGAAGGATGGTGGGCAGCTACGTATACTTACGTATAGATAGATAGTTTAGTCAAAGGTGTTGAAGGCGGTCGATGACAAAACCATCTCCATATATGATCAATACGTTCACGTTCATAAGTCCAGATAGGATCCAATATTGCCCATCTATTAGAATATGTATCATTATCCAGAAGAAAAAAAACCAATCAGTTATCCAGAAAAAAAACCAATCAATTATGACATGGAACACTTGTTGATACCAGTATATGGTGCATCTTCGAAAAAGTACAAAAGACTGACTACAACGGATGAAAACATACAAGTCCTCGAATTAGCAGATTCCCTCACAGCGCGAGCAATACGACGACTCAGAAGAGACTTAAACCAATGGAGAGGATTCTAGCTGCGGAGAAACATTCCAGCGAAATGGCGAATCTCGAACTTGTTGAAGAAAATGAAAACATGAAACGAGAAATTCTGCAACTTCAACTTGAAAGATAGCGGTCATCTCGAAACGGAAATAATTAATGACGGAGCCAGACAATTTCCTGTTAGTTCTATAAAATGATTAATAGATTTGTTTTAAATCACGTTGTACATGTGTCATATCCACGTGTTTCAATTTTCACCGACCAGGGTATATAATTCATCAGGTAGTTAATTATGTTTGCCCTTTTAAGAGATAAATTTGAGGTCAACGGGACTATCTAATAAGATTCTCCGGGTCAAATTACCCATACGTACACATTTTTCAGCCCCGAGCCTCTGGCCAAAAAATATATAAATTAATTATTAGTGACATCTGGGGTGAATGGGGACCTATATCTAATAACGCCCCCGGGTCCAGTTACCACTGTATACAAATGAAGAATAAAGCATCACAGATATTCCAGCCCATTGGAAACAAATGTTGATATGCAGTGTGGTCCACTCAAGCAGGGAGCAATCAGCATGAATTAGGCCACACTGTTAGGAGATATTGTGATCAGCTTTAACTTGGTTATGGACCCATGACCCATGTCCCCTCTCATGACCATGAGATATGATTCCATGGATATATGAACTGCACTTTAAAAAATATATATATTTTACAGAAGTTCTGGGTACCTGAAAACAGTGATATTTTAGATATATTTCATGCCATAGAAGTAAAGTAAATGAGGTAATAATATCCAAATGTCGATGGTTCTTAAATTATTGTGTCACAATAATCGCCTGTACCAAATTTCACAAAGATATTCCTAATAGATTTTGAGAAAATCCATTTTGACATACCAGGAAAATTTGACAAAACGTGCGTATGACCCTTAAAATGATCTACGTCATTGATACATAGATCTATATAGAAACAGATTATCCAAGGATGTTCTCACAAAATTGTTTCCGTGAACTCATTGTTGAATTGCTATTAAAATGTTGCATTCCACTGGTATACAATATTTCCATTATCAACGTAGAGGTCCTCGAAAATCATACGTATACAGGAACCAGAAACGAATTTTCCCTCGTCAATTGTTCTTAAATTCTGTTGGGCCATTCATATATTTTCATAACGTAGAGTGTCCCTCCAAGGAGGTCCTCACAAAAGCATCGACTGGAATCCAGGAAGGGGTTTCTCTGTGCGAATTGCTGTTACACTACTCTAGGCTATTGATATATGCACAAATGCACAAATAAACAATGCGGATTGTCCAAGTAGGTTATCACAAAAGTATCTCATGGAATCGGAAACCAGTCGTCCTCGGCGTAATATTGATCGAGAAAGAAGGCGCGCATGTCCGAACAACGGTATATGGACCATTATTCATCCACCAGTCTCATATTTTTCACAGTATTCCAAATCGCCACACCGAACCGTACCACAATCAACAAGTCACTGATCAGCGTTTTTAACAAACTTTCAATCTCCGTGAACATTTACCTGCAATTATGGACAGAAGAGCCCTCTATACTATTACGTTTTTGTATCATGGGAATCAGGTTATGATATGAGATACAATAAAAGAAAAGCACGCAGCAGCACATTTATAAAAAAAATTATATTTTAGTATCTGCAAATTGGGGCGGATAGGATTGCGGTCGAAACTTGAGTGTTCCTTTAATTGTTTGCTTGGAAGATAGCAGATGTTTGGGTTTTGCATTCGCGGAAGACACACATGCATGTGAATTGCACCATTTTGTTCCGAGGCAGATTGGTTGCAATCGGAAGAAATGCTGCAATCCACGTGCCACCGGATTACAAATACGAATCCACAATAAGCGGTTGGTATATAATAAAAGGGTCGGCGAAACAGGTCTGGGAAACAACCGACAATATCTGAATATCTGGAGGTCCGATTGTGGTAATCTCCTGGCAATAAATTACAGGCGCCGCGGTGTTGGATAGCAGCAACTCCGTCCGGATAATTATGTTGCGGTCAAATTATGCATATATATGGTAACAACATTGCCGCTGATTGAATATGCCATGATGCAATACGGGAGATCACTGAGTCGTGGCCATATTTGATCTATCCAGCCCCACATTCCGCGGTTTAAGTGTTTTACATGTCAAAGTTATTGTTGCATGCCATATATGGAATTCAGTACTATTCATGAAATCCATATATGGAACTCATGAATATTCAAAACTCCATATATGGAATTTACATCCATAACTTTGACCTGTAGAACTTAAACCGCGGAATGGGGGCTGGATGGATCCAAATATGGCCGCGACTCAGTGATCTCTGATTCTGATGGCCTGGGCATCGATGTAGCCCATTCTGAAAAACAATTATTCAACTGGAGGTCATTAGTGGCTACAAACGGAGATATGCGACATGTACTGCCATAATAGTCCACCGTTTATCTGCCACGTCGAAGAGCCGTAACTGACAATCCAGAAAAAGGTAATAAACTAGGATATAGATGATCTACAACGAGTTCCCAGTTTATAGCGGAATTATCTAATTTACTGGACGAGTTGCAGATTCTATTGATTACATTACAAACCCTCAATAAAACATATTTAAATAAACAAATTGGACGCGAAACTAACATCGGCTTATATAAGGCATGCGATGACGTTTCCCGTAACTATGCGTTATTTACCCGCGTAAAGAAATAGTCCCAGATAAATAAAGACTCTTTGGCGTATTTATTGGCGTATAATTAATGACATAACTTTTCAAACTCTTCAGTCATTATAATTTGTTGGGCAAATATCGGAATGTAAACAGGCGACAAATCGGAAGTAAAAGGTCAATAGGCACTATTTCCTGTTATGCAACGAACGTTTAAAATAAAAATTTATAGAATGGGTTTATTGAATGGAATAATGGTAGGATCATGTAATAAAATGATTTATTACATAGTATTTTGGCAGCTACAAGCATAATTATGCTATATAAGCTAGCTTATACCTCATTTTTGTCCAAACTCACAGTTGTTTGCTCTAACATTCTGAAAGTTGCCAGTCGAAGGATTCTCCTAGATGTATGGACTGGTGTATTCCACGCACCTCCGACTGTCAACTTTGGTCAGAATCTTCTAGAAAAGTACTCAGTGAGTATTCCCGAACACATAAGGTATCAACATTTAAAACAAATAAAGTAGCATAGTTATGATCGTAACAGTAATAATGCTATGTTTAGCGTCAATTCCTCATATATTATGGTTGTGTGCATTTTCACTCGTCTTGACCATTTTTAATGTGCGGTACTCACCAACCTCGAAACCACGTGATTCCCTACCGTGGGTTGTGAGATGGACACAGAGTGGTGATGATTTGTGATCTCAGACATCAGATATCGACCATGGACTCACAAAATAAGGAAGATGTGAATGCTATTCTCCAAAAAATAACTTTGACCATATCTTTTTTCTGAATAGTCGGGATAAAATCTTGGACGACAACAAGAATATGAACGGCAAATGGGTATGAAATGCATCTTTACCAAAGCTTACGACAAGTTGAATTGTGTTGTTCTGTATGTAACGGTGCTGTTGGCACTTTCCTTCAAATGCCTATATGATTGATTCTTGTGAGATAATTTAATGCTATTTACAGCCTAATTTCGGTGGCATCGTTAGAGGTGGAACAACATAGTTTTTGCTTCTGGCGTAATTGGCTGCGGGTACAGGTACATTATATAAGCATTTATGCGTTCGTTTGCTTTCTGTGTCAAAGTGCGCGCCAAAAATAATGCCAGGCAAATTTGCTCGTGTGTGAACGCGCCCTTACTGTGCATGTGCGTTGTTCGAGGGTTTGCTTGGCTCTTTGTTGTTGCAAGCGGAGAAAAAGTCGAAAGCTCTTTTTTCTTAATTGCATGACTTGAATAAATATTTCGTGGCAAATAAACTCCACATGAACTCCCTATGGGAGATTCGCATATATAAGAGAATGCATTGGCACAGGATTTTCTCAAAATTCAGGAAGCTCCACTCATGGAAAGGTTAAAGCAAATAGAAGCTGTAGATACGCATGAACCAATTAGAATCTATTATTTGCTAAGGAATTTCCATTTCGCATAATTTTCCAACTGTTGAAAGTTATGCCAAAGTTGGGGTGAGACACCAGAAACCCACATGTACAACACCCCACACGCCCACATAGGTAGGGATCCATGTTACCAGGACTGAGCCCAATATAATCTACTGCTTCCAATCGATTAAAACACACTCAAATTCATGATTGATGAGAATGCGTCAAAAACATTCACGGAAATCGAGAACGCCTCGTCCCTCTTGCAATTGTTATTAAAATGCTCTGGCTCATACATATTTCCACATACAGCGCAGATTGTCAAAGGAGGTTCTCACAAAAGCATTTCTGGGACACGCAAAACGAGTGCCTCGCCGTAAATTCCTCTTCAACTGATTTAGGATATTAATACATTTCTAGAAACAACGTAGATTGTCCAAGTAGGTCCCTCAGAATCATCTATATACGGGAATAAGAAACGAGTTTCCCCCTCGTGAATTATACAGGCCATCGATATTTGTCCATAACAACGCAGAGTGTCTGATGCGGTTATCACAAAAGAATTTCCATGATCGTAAACAGTCATACTCTTATTATGTGGGGTGAATGTGTGTGTGTCCAAACAACAATATCACATTAATCCGAACCACTGCGCGAACGGTACCACGCCACCGCTAAACAGGTCACTGATCAGTGGCATTATAACGACCATTAATCTTAGAGAACATACATTTACAAAAATGGGAGATAGAAGAGCACTCTATGTTATTCTACTTCTTATATCACGAGCAACATGTTCAGAAGTGAGGTACAACCAAGGGAAATCTGTGGCAGAATTAGAAAACTTATATTGCAACATTTGCAAATTGGGATGGAATGAATTGCGGTCAAAATTGGAATGTTCTTTGGTGTGCTCGGAAGACAGCAGATGCTTGGGTTTCACTTTCGCTAAAAACACACATGAATGCGAAGTACACAGTTGCATTCCGAAACAGATCGAATGCACTGGATCGCGACCTGATACAAAGTTCTATCGGATGAACGGGAGAAAGCAAAAAACGTCAATCGTTGTGCCACCGGAGTACAAATACGAATCCACCATATCGGGTTGGTATAAAATATACGCAGACCAGAAACAGAAGTGGGAAGTGGCCGGCTCAACCTGCATGGACGATGGTGGACATCTCTTGGTAATAAAATCGCCATCGGCACAGGAATGGATAGCAGATATTCTCACCACTGGATATCCTGATATTGTTAAATGGTGGATAGATGGTAACAACAACGCAGGGGCCGCTGATTGGAGATTCTACGACGAAAGTCCGATGACCTGGTTCAGATGGAGTTTTCAAGCTCCCGACGCCACCGGCAAATGTATTCAACTGAAATCAACTAGCGCCTACGAGTGGGATGACATTAAATGTGATTTCGGGAACGGCTATCCGTTTATCTGCCACATCGACGAGCCGTTGACAATCCAGAACAATGATGATGATGATGATTGAGGTGTTCGCAGAGACAGAGATTACCAAAATGCACTGAACAAGAAAGGAATATATAACTGTTATTCTTAAAGGCACGGGCGGCGTTCGTTGCCGAAATATTCGTATTTGTTGAAATCGCCATCAACGGAAGGAATATTAAAATATATAAAGTTTTGTTCATATGCCAAACATAATCAGTACGATGGTGTATGTAAACAAGAACCTGCTGTGTTACAGAAGTTTTGCTTCTCTTTACATAACACAGCGCAATTCTATTGGTTAATCACACAAAAATGATATAAACGCTCTTTATGATATCCATATCAGGAAAACAGTAACAAATAGCGCTCTTTATGTTTACCAAATCCGGATCTAAACAAAAGCCAGGTTCTCTAACAACAAAGGAAAAACATTTGACAATAACTTACTGTTTATGCCATATTTCGTAATGGTCTGTCTATATTTTACTATTCTTTCTGTTTATGGCGGTTTTTGACGGAGCTGAATATTTTAACCGCATACCCACCACCAATGCTGCCCGTATCTTTAAAAGGTGAAATGTTTTTTGTGTAGTCACGAGAAGCCAACTCTAGTTAACCATGTTTATACTGAATGGAAAATTGTCCGCATAAAGAGAGTAGTTGGGTTCGAGGCGCGCGGGATGGTCGAGAAGATCGAGTAATCTTCTCCTTCACCCCACGATTTGTTGATTTGAGGATATCTGAACATACAAAATCGTCATGTCTGAACGCTGCAAAATTTGAATTGAATGTTGTATTGGTAGAGCCCACGAGCTTTAATACGGGGTGTGACGGTGCCCTCGGTGTCCTGTAAGTTGGATGTGTCTATACTGAATGATATCTCCCACGCAGTTATAACAGTATACATTGGAATGGTATATTATTCGTTTGGAGGGATGATAAGGATATATGAGCACGTTTTGTTGAACTTATTATCTGAACATTTCCTAAGGGAACTACTCATCAATGAGTATTTAGTAAACAAATGGTTAAGTGGTCCTGCTAATTTGCTACGATGCGTGTGATTCCTGCTCAATTGCTATGATGTGGGTAGGTCCTGCTCAATTGCTATGATGTGGGTGGGTCCTGCTTAATTGCTATGATGTGGGTGGGTACTGCTAATTTGCTACGATGTTGGTGAGTCCTACTTAATTGCTATTATGTGGGTGGGTCCTGCTTAATTGCTATGATGTTGGTGAGTCCTGCTTAATTGCTATGATGTGGTGGGTCCTGCTAATTTGTTATGAAGTGGGTGGGTCCTGCTTAATTGATATGATGTTGGTGTGTCCTGCTAATTTACTACGATGTTGGTGGGTCCTGCTAATTTGCTACGATGTGGGTGGGTCCTGCGAATTTGCTATGGTGTGAGTGAGACATGTTTAATTACCATGATGTGGGTGGGTCCTACGAATATGCTATGATGTGGGTGGGTCCTGCTAATTTGCTACGATGTGGGTGAATCCTGCTTAATTGCTATGATGTGGGTGAGTTCTGCTAATTTGCTACGATGTGGGTGAGTCCTGCTTAATTGCTACGATGCTGGTGGGTCCTGCTTAATAGCTATGTAATGGGTGGGTTCTGCTTAATTGCTATGATGTGGGTGAGTCCTGCTAATTTTCTATGATGTGGGTGGGTCCTGCTAATTTGCTATGATGTGGGTGGGTCCTGCTAATTTGCTACGATGTGGTTGGGTCATGCTTAATTGCTACGATGTTGGTGGGTCCTGCTAATTTGCTACGTTGTGGGTTGGTCCTGCTAATTTGCTATGATGTTGGTTGGCCAAAGCGATGCTGTTAAGAAAATGCACTGTTCTATTTTTCCAAAGTTGTAATTTTCGCGGTTTTACAGGATGATTAATTAAAATATGTTAAAGGCACGTGCGGCCTTAATTGTCGAAAATATTCATATTTGTTCCAAACACCGTAAACAGAAAAACAGTAAAACGCATACAGTTCCGTTCATATATACCATGACCATCGCGTAAACAGCATGTTATCATAAAGACCTACTATATTTTACCTAAGCAAGAACCTGATTGTGTTACAGAAGACATCACAATGCTACTGGCTAATCACACACAAATGGTATAAACGCTCTTTGTTAATTCCATGTCAGGTATTCACCAACAAATAACGCTCTTTATGTTTACCATCATAATATAAACAAACACCAGAAAAGTAACTTTTTACGCGTTTGTTTACATAACAATGGTCAAACATATGACCATAACATATTGTTTATGCGATATTTCTTATTTGTATACGGACATAGTCAGTCTGAGTAAACTCATACCTAAATATTCATTACAACATTGAATATTAGGTCTGACGGATAACATCGCTATCTCATTTCCAAGTCCTCGGGATTCCGTAATCTGATTGCGTAAATTATTTTCCGTCCAATGAAACCGTATGGGTTAATAAACAAGTGTTAGTGGGCGGAGACTCCCATAATGTCACCTCTAAATATAGTAACAGAGCGGAATTTCGAGGCTTGCAAATACAACAGAGACAGAAAAAATGGCTTCGAAATTATATATTCGGTACGATTCCGATTAATTTGAAGGATGTGCTGGACCTGATAGATAGGCCTGCGTATGGTACCAACTTGGCCTCCCATAAATATAAATAGAACTTTATTCATGTCCGTGTATTTGATTTACTTTATTGTAACATACATGGTTTGCAAATCAAATTATTTGCCGTAAAAAAGTCACCTGAAAGTCAAACACCGAGGAAATGACATAATTTTATGCTTTTAAATAGTTCTAAAGCATCATTTTTGATGACGACCTTATTTTTTGCTCTCGGATGCAGCTTTCCCGTTGATACAGCGAGTTCATCTCCCGAAAGAGAATAGTCGCACACACGACAAATAGTATCTTCTGTAAGTTTATGTCGCGACACAGGCCTTCTGTGGGTTGATGAGTCGGCGAAGCACAACAAATAACACGTGGGGACACCTGTCAATCATCGATGTCATTTTGGGGAAGCTCTTCGCTGAATAGAAATGGTTTTGGCGACATTAGCTCCAGACTCTATATTTCAAATATAGAGTCGACGTTCACCCAGACTGGGACATAGTCTATCTACATTTTGATGTTCTTTCTGTTTGTGGCGATTTTTGACGGGTGGAGATATTTTCACAGGATACCCACCGCCAAGGCCAACCGTGTCTTTAAAGGATGCATAATCCGAATTAACGCTCCTAAATTACTATTTGTTTGGCTTCGGTGGTTAAAAACATTTTTATAAATGCCGCTTCAGTTATCAGAATCGATTAATTGCCCAAAAATAATGCTAACCACTGTCAACTATAGTAAAATTGCCCGAAACGTGTTATTTATCAACATGTTGTTCGACGAAATTTGGCCTTATTATCAACACAAAGCCTCTTGATGTTAGAGTTATCCATCTTCATCCGCAATTTGGTCCGAAAACGTCGGTTCTTCGACTTTTTACTGGGCCACTATTAAGTCTCGATGGTGAAATATTATGGATTTAAAAAATCGGTATATAATAACTCTGAGCTTTGATAGGTGTGTTCCTCGACTCGAATCAAATATTGTTTACCCCCGAAACCACATAAATAGTAATTGAGGGGCGCTTAACCAGATTATGCATCTTTAATGATGAGGACATAACTTAGAAACTGACAATGTTTTTTAAATAATTTGTATTTCCCACAATCAAACTGAACTTTATCCATCACAGTGGACAAAGCATGTATATTAACGAACATATAATCAATCAGTTTAACAAAATTATTGACAAGTGGCACCTTCTATGTATATAGTGTCTGCATTATATTTTAATTTTGAAATTGTCGTATTTTTTTATTTGGGGCTTTTCTGTATGAGATATGATTATATGAAGGATAGATTGGTGAGCGAGGAGAATCGAGAGAGAGAGAGAGGGGCGAGAGATGGGAGAGAGATTGAGAGCTAGAGAGAGGGAGAGAGAGAGAGGGGGGGGGGGTAGAAGAGTGTAAATATGCGTAGAGGGTTTTTTTTCGCGTTCATGTCAACATTTATATATGTCTCACATTTTAGCCTGTTCTCATGGATCACAATCTCATTATGAACATATCTGGGGATCGAGAGAGGTTTAATATGGCACCATTTGAGCAATATGTTCCATACAAACCGTGGTAGTGTCATTTTATCAGCCCACATGTTTTGTGATATGCGATATGATTTAAACGGACATGGCTCATTCGAGCTATGGTAGGGGTATAAAATAGGTTGACACATACACGAAATATTGATATACAGTCTTCGTGCTCTGAAAAAATATTTGCCATGGTCACAGTCATTTTACAGCTGTTTTCAATTTTTCACATATAAGTGAAACAGATGCTCTTTATTTCTACCATATCAGGAATAGATTAACATGGAACGCTCTTTTCTTTTTCATGCCACGCACATGGCTGTTTTGTGTTTGTGGACCCAAACATCGTGTTCATAATTGTAATATATCCTTATGACTTCAGTGGGTCTTTCTGGTACATATTATGACTTCAGTGGGTCTTTCTGGTACATATTATGACTTCAGTGGGTCTTTCTGGTACATATTATGACTTCAGTGGGTCTTTCTGGTACAGATAATGTTCGTAGAAAGGTAGTTCGAGTATTCATTGACCTATTTCGATACCGGGAACATTTAAAAAGATAATTAATATTATTGGGTGTATTTTGGAGGGCAAACCACCAATTGGCTTTAATATATACCAATAACACTGGGGGTAAGCTGCTCCGTGGGAAGCGGTTCGCTTGTGATAAAAGCTCCAGTGCGCAGTTTACAATGCGACGGTGCGTCTGTGATTATTTTGTGAAAAAGGAAACTGAAGTATTCAAAATGGTACGTAGTATCTCTATAAACAGCATTATTCTATGGAACGTCGGTCACAAATGACCAACATGCTTCAACTGTGATTTATATATCGCATTTATTCGAACACATTTCCATACCATGCAGAAGCAGCTGATTTATCACTTCAAAACCCGATTGTGTAACGAGAAAATTCTTAATAACATGATATTTTGTGTATGAAAACGAAATAATCTGAATAATGTCCCGTATCAATTGCTATAACAAACATCTCCGCCGTGCGATTGTTGTTGGCGTTGGTGTCTCAAACAACTAAATACTGAGAAAAATGCATTTTAACACCACCACGTGGGCGCTCCAGTTCGTATTTCGATAAGCGCCAGCGCGTAGACCGCCGGGACTGGAGGGCTCCAGTGCGCATTTATAAAGAGATTTAGGGAATTGCAGAGGTGAAAACGATCGAAACAAGTTCGTATTTATTATTTCAATCACATTGGCATTATTGGAACCTAAAACATGACAATTATCGTGTGGTGTTTCCGTGAATTATCAGTTATATATACCAATAGTATATCCTATTATATACTCCAATCGATATGTATTTGAATGTACATGCAGTCCTGTGTGATTCACATGTTATTGTACGGATATAATTAAAACTATTCGTTTGTTGTCAGCCTAATTGATTTCGAATAGTGGGTTGATCATGTATGCATATTACGATGTGGGAGATTGACCATGGCATGCATGTATTCGCATAATTAATCTTGCAAAAATAATTGTTGATATGCGGCTTGTGTAAGTCATAACACAATACATTATATTTAAATGGCACGAAAACGGCATGCATGCCCTATTAAAGGCAGACAATCCGATCAGGTGGTCCCCGTATAATCAGATTCCAACAACAACAACAATAACAACAACATTTTTCAAAAGACGCTTTAGTTATTAAAATCAACTAATTGCAAAAAATAATGCCAAATACATGCAATTATGGATGCATTTTAATATGTTTTCAGAAAGGTCCATTAAGATCATTGAATCTTCCATTGACCCTTCCATACCCGCATACATCTGAAATGACAATAATGAAATAATAAGCGCAAGATAATCAGGTATAATTGTGGGTAGAGTGTCTTCATTGCGGGTGGGCAATATTGGGCAAATCAATTTGCAATACAGGGGTCCAGGAATTTTTTGTTTTAATTTATCATATTATTTTCTCAAAATACTATAATAAATTAAAAACATATATATTCCCGGACCCCTGTGATTTGCACTCCACCCGGAGTTGAAAGACATTTATATTTACAACATATATTTCAGATACTTTCAAATATATGGGGGTATATCGTTGGAGTTCCAACCAGTTACAAACCTGTTTCAGGTAACAGTCAGAATATTCAAGCTCAAGAGTGTGCAAAAGGAAAGTCTTAAGTTGAGATAAAAATGTGCTCCAAAGTGGGGGATACAGTTGGAAATTCGAAGTTTGACACCCACCCAAACCAAGACCCTCTAGTCACGTCCCTGACATTCCCAATCCTGCATCAAGGTGTGAGCTTTCACTGAAGCAACATAGCGATACCAGTTCGACGTATTCCCAACTAAAATAAATGTCTAATAATCAGAATTACGAAGCCATATCACCACTATACATATGGTGTTATGGTTCTGCGAAGAATGCACTGCAAATGATATGAATATAATTATTATATTATAGTAATTATATATACTAACTAGAAGGTGACCCGACTTCGTCCGGGCTATTAAAAAACCAAATTTCAAGTCGATTGCTCCACCCGTTTCCTAGATCTGGTCTGCGCATGCGCGAAGCTGGTGTCGCACGTGCTCGGCGACCCGATAAAATTCGTATCCGGGGCAAGATACATTCACATACCAAATTTCAAGTCGATAGCTACACCCGTTACCGAGATATATAGCCCAATGTCATTTGCGGATACCTCGGCCGGTGATGAGTTAACGCGACACAGTCAAATGCATCGGCAGGGTGAGAGTTAACGTAATCTAACTTTATGACCTCTGACGACGTCATAGAAGTTACGCATTGATATCCTGATAAAAGATCATACCACCACTTGTACCTAATAAATGAGGCAGATAACTAAAACGGATACATACATATTATATATCGTTGGAAAGATGAAGCCACACAGATTCTAACCGTGCAAATTATATGACTGGCAATTTATTATTCGCGCTATATCGTATCGATTTGTGAGCACCGAACTGAAATATATTAGCGCAAAACGGCGTAAAAATAGATTTGACCTCCGCACGTGAAAAGTTGACCTCGCACGGACAAATAAATATGCATATGTTCGTCTCCTGCCGAAAATACCCTAAAATACCAAATTTCATCGAAATTGGCTTAGTCGTTTTGGAGTCCATCGATTTCAAACACACACACAAACAAACACACACACAAACAAACACATACACACACAGATCTTTCAAAATATATAATAGATGTCTAATTATCGTAATTACATTCGTATCATTTGTATTACATTCTTAATTGTCATAATTACATTCGTATTCGGATATTTATGCTATAAATGATATATAATATATTAAATTACAACATAAAACACAAGCTAATTGAAAAAAATGACTCTGAGGAAAGCACACACCACCTTCTGTAGTTTTCGGTTGTCAGAATGTTGATTATCCTGCCAAAATAAGTCAATTACGATTCCATGACACCTACGCACTGGCGCTTTATTTCATCACAAGCGCACACGATGTGTAACCTGTTATCGCAATGGCACTGGGGCTTTTTGTCATGATTTGAAAGCTTTCTGGCATTGATTTAAATGAACAGAATACATCGACACTGATTGGGGATTACTAGATGACGTATTAGCTTTATTGTTCAATATTGTTCACGCTCAAATAAGCTTTTAAATACGGTCTATTCACCCGGTTACTTTCGGTAGTTTCCCATAGTAAATGCATAGGGAATACTTTTCAGCCATGCTAAACTGGGAAAAGGAGGGTATTGTGAGCAAAGATGTGACAAAACGTCCCTGATTTTGTTATAAATGTTATCGTAGAAGGGAGCAGCAGTGGAAATTCTTTTCTATTCCTTACCTTCAATCTGTGTTCTTTGAATGTTGTAAATAAAATAACTTCTTCTGACCGGATGCGCATTGGAGCTTCGCTCATGCGCACTGGAGCTTTTATCACAAGCGAACCGCTTCCCATGGAGCAGCTTACCCCCAGTGAATAACATGAATTTTGTGGGCGTTATGGTTTATTATAGGCCCAATAGGCATGATTAACAGCCCGATGCATATTAGAGGCCCGAGTAGCAGTCGATGGTCGCTTACAGGCCCGTGGGCTGTTAATCATTCCTGGAGGGCCGTTAATAAACCATGACGCCGGACAAAATCATGTTATCACTATTATTACCACTTTATTAACGCCCGCCGCCCGCTTCCGATCAACTTCGCCTCAACATTATGGAATCTTATCGTACGGGTAAAATATTGAGAACGCCGTCTGAAGTGGTAATAATATGAATTTACCAACTGCTAGTGCCTTGCGTCCCTTTGATGCCCTCTTGTATTCAGATGTCCTGTTTTCAGCATTATATACACCTCCTGTTTTACTAATGTCATTATCTGATATATTATTCATGTACAAGTAATTTTGTATTTGTTATGACTTCAATTCGTCTTCCTTGCACATATAATGCCCGTAGAAGATCAGATAAAGTATATGACATATTTCGATGCCGGGGAAAATTCAAAAGTGAATATTATTAGGTGTAAACCACCAACTGGCTTTAAATTTGAGTTCATGTTTTGTTTTATATTTATGTTTAGGTAATTTTTCCAATCTTGAACTCAGTTTCGTTTTATGTGACATGAATTAAAGAATGTATATGCTGGAAGCACAAAACGCATGTGAGATGCTTTTGGGTTTGATGTGTGCGGGTGAAAAACAACCCCCTAAAAACCACCCCCTATATTCGGTCAACGTCTTTTAACTCTTTCTTGGCTGGAGCTTCCTGAAATTTTGCGACAATCCTGTGACAATGCATTATAATATATATGCGAGGCTCCCATATATAGGGAGCTTCACATATACAAGATAATTCATTTGCCTAACAATGGCTGCGGACACACGTACCACAGTAGCGATGACACAGTAGGTGTAATAATTTATTATGGTGGAGTTTGGTGACTATTGGTCCGGCATAATTATGTGCCATAGCTATCCATGTCGCCCGCTGATTTTCCACACAATGAGTCGGCTGGACCAATTAACCATTGCTTTTCACCAAGGTTGATCTCTACTCATTACGTTTTGCTAAATTGTATTCACGACGATATATATAATTGCACGATAGATCGTCCAGAATTGTGTTTGACCGTGGCCTGGTGGCAATTCCTCATTGAATCACATATCAATATTGTGGTACGTTTTTTATATGATCTCAATGCATGCATGTTTATCTAGTTATATTAATTTCATTAGTAAGAACAATCATGGCTGTTGAGATGGGTTATTCATTAAGTTATCAAGTGGACTTGTGTGTTAGCATGCAAAATATAACACTGCGTGTTGAGTAAAGATCAACATCGACAAGACATTCAGGTAGATACCTCATTGAGCGGTGTTCCCAAACTTCGCCACCGAATTTGTGGTCTCCGGCGACTCGAAAAGTAAACAGTCGCTACAAAGGTGCATTCTATGCTCTCATGACTATTGCCATGTCATATTATTATTGGCACGAAGCTGGATAAATGCTAATACTAATGGTGGAATAGTTATGTAATACTTTCTTTTATCCCCAAATAAATTAATGTACTATTTTGCTGTTTAATCGGCGATAATTTTTCGCTGATATTTGGCGTCTTGCGTTACCACTAGAAACGGAAGTGATTTCTTGCGATTTGATTGGTGGACAAAATAAAATTCCGGGTAAATTCGCCCCATGGATATTCGACTTGGTTTGCGAACTTTTTAAGGTATCACTACCCCCAGTGATGCGGGAAACGACACTTCCCTCCACTGATAGATATTGTCGCTACCAAGTGTGTCTAAGGGCCTTGACCAATCAAATGCACGCATTTTAGTCAAAGCGAAAGTAGTTGTAATTATATATCTATAAACAGCAACGCTATTTGTATAGGGGCACCAATCGACATTCGTATCCGCGATCGGTGGCGCCGGAACAACAATTTATCACATCCTTATGTCGTTGCATACTATACATACCGTATCACACGCAGAAGTACTAGATGACGCCGCACTAAGCATTTCCAACCACCGACCGATGTTCATGAGACTGGGATATGAGGTGTAATACGAACAGGACCACACTCGATGCCTCTCAATGCTAATGGGGATACAATACAAACATCACCTGAAATCACCATTAATTATCAGGCGCTGTTGAACTCAAATATTTCATACTGCCCGATTTTCAGTGTTGAGAACATTAATCAGTACCATAGGATCGTAGCATGACGAAGCTGTAAGAGAAATAATCCATACCAAAGCATTCAACCGACCAATATTGAATGGTCATTCCCACGCGAATGTCCGTACCAAAGTTATATATGATGCAGATACACAGACATATATAGCACTGCGTAGTTCAGACGGCGTTTTCTATGGAGTTGTATGTTCGATTTCTTTGACATTTTGGGCGATGTTAGTAGAATGCTACATTCTCCCAGTTAGCATAGCGCCTGAGTACTAATTTATCAGTTTTAAGCACCCAAACAAGTCCATAATATGTGTTTAAGTGATACTATGTGTAAGAAATGAATCAATATCAAAAGGGTCTTGAAAACGTATTGAATGTGCCATCAATGGGAAGTAAAACGTAAAGTGTCTCCCAAGCCTTGAAATAGGGTGTCCGTCATTTGCAGAATGAGGTCCCCCAGAGGGTGAATTTAGTGATCCTACCCCGCATAGCGGGCTAGCATCACCAAATTCACCCTCTGGGGACCTCATTCTGTTTACACCTCAACAGAACGAGGTTCCCAGAGGGTGAATTGGGTATGCTAGCCCGCTATGCGGGGTAGCATCACTAAATTCACCCTCTGGGGACCTCATTCTGCAAATGACAGACACCCTATTTCAAGGCTTGGTGTCTCCACGTATTCGGCCCACACATTAATTATTTGGGCCGGTTCGTCCCTAAGTGTATAGGGCCATTAACTTTAAATATATTATTGGATGTCGCCCCTCTGTTGCGTCTCTTGTTGAACTCTCTAAATAATTTGCTGATGTCAACTTCGGCCAAGTTGTCGAGCTTTTGGCCGACTTCGCCGATGTATTTCTCTTTAGAATGTCTGAGTCGCTGGCGAAAAAGACGTTTTGATTCCTTTTAACTATGATATGCTGGAGCATTTGCTACGCGGGGTTTACCCACTGCAAGACATGCGAGTTTATCCAGTTTCATATCTGTATGCAATAAGGCTAACGTGTTATCCCAAAAGAGTTTAAGGAGGAGGTAATTGGTCAGTTTTAAATGGGCATTTCCATGCAAACCTCTGAAGCAAATAGTTCTTGTTGTGACGTTGTGCGTTATTGAAAACAATACATATTTATCTGGCGGGTGGGCTTGCAATTTGTACCTTTAGAAGGTTGGTGTATTTATTAATGAATTTTATATTGATTTTTCAAAAGTAGGTCAAGTGTTGTAAAAATAAATTTATAGCAAAAATTTACAATTCACCAAGCCAAAGCGCCAGTTAAATGCTATATATGTCTGGGTATCTGCATCATATATAACTTTGGTACGGACATTCGCGTGGAAATGACCATTCAATATTGGTCGGTTGAATGCTTTGGTATGGATTATTTCTCTTACAGCTTCGTCATGCTACGATCCTATGGTACTGATTAATGTTCTCAACACTGTAAATCGGGCAGTATGAAATATTTGAGTTCAACAGCGTCTGATAATTAATGGTGATTTCAGGTGATGTTTGTATTGTATCCCAATTAGCATTGAGAGGCATCGAGTGTGGTCCTGTTCGTATTACACCTCATATCCCAGTCTCATGAACATCGGTCGGTGGTTGGAAATGCTTAGTGCGGCATCATCTAGTACTTCTGCGTGTGATACGGTATGTATAGTATGCAACGACATAAGAATGTGATAAATTGTTGTTCCGGTGCCACCGATTGCGGATACGAATGTCGATTGGTGCCCCTATACAAATAGCGTTGCTGTTTATAGAGATATAATTACAACTACTTTCGCTTTGACTAAAATGCGTGCATTTGATTGGTCAAGGCCCTTAGATACGCTTGGTAGCGACAATATATATCAGTGGAGGGAAGTGTCGTTTCCCGCATCACTGGGGGTAGTGATACCTTTAAAAGTTCGCAAACCAAGTCGAATATCCATGGGGCGAATTTACCCGGAATTTTATTTTGTCCACCAATCAAATCGCAAGAGATCACTTCCGTTTCTAGTGGTAACGCAAGACGCCAAATATCAGCGAAAAATTATCGCCGATTAAACAGCAAAATAGTACATTAATTTATTTGGGGATAAAAGAATGTATTACATAACTATTCCACCATTAGTATTAGCATTTATCCAGCTTCGTGCCAATGATAATATGACATGGCAGTTGTCATGAGAGCATAGAATGCACCTTTGTAGCGACTGTTTACTTTTCGAGTCGCCGGAGACCACAAATTCGGTGGCGAAGTTTGGGAACACCGCTTCGGAATCGCTATCGAATCGGACTGCCTTTATGACAATACATGTTCTAGATTCGTTTTAAATAAGTGAAATTTACACCAGCAAGTACAGTTTAATAGTTTACGGGTGTGGTCTCTTGCTTTTGTGTAGTTGGAATGTCGGAAACAGCGATCGAATTGTGTGTGTTCATCTCTAACTTCCGGTCGGTCGCCCAATTTATTCTCAACCCAATTTTCGATTTCGGTTAAAAGAGCAGCTGAGTCCAGACACAAATATCACTTGGGTATTTTTTACTATTTTAGTGTTTTTAATATAGTTTCTTTAAAAATAACTTGTTTAATCACCAACTAATATGCGGATTGTCGTAATTAGAAGCAATCAACGTCGTTTTCGATGCATATGTCGGCGTATAGAAGTGTCGGATGCCGAACTACATACTTTGTATAATTTCGCGAGTAATTCGGCATCCGACACTTCTATACGCCGACAGATGCATCGAAAACGACGTTGATTCCATACAGTTTACATTTTTGAATGCATTTTGCAAATTGCGCGAGCTAAGTGTTGAGAATTCCATTAAAATCATTATGAAAATCAATTGTCCCATAGGTCCGAGTAAATATCGCGCATGGATGTCCTTCGGATTATGCAGGTGCTCTTTATAAAATGTGTCGGTGCAGTTCGTATAGAGGAAATAGACCTGGAATATATTCCAAAAGTCATATATGAATTGTTCACATAATACCACATAATTATCCTGTCATCAGTTAAATAGAGAACTGTGATGTTATCGTAGCATTTGGATTCCACATTATAACAATAGTTATATATAACATAGTCGACGGCGTTGCATTATTAAATGTTCACCGCAATCGCGTACTATGCGATAACTGTAATTATAGTTGTTTCGTAATGATGAAGTGCATGAGTATTGTGATTATGTAGCCAGTGCTCGATACTCCACATATGTCTGTATCAAGTTTTCTAAAAAATATAACTCAGATACAAATTACTGGACAGAAGACCACCGCAGTTGCACGTTAGTAGAGACCTTTCGCGTCCTTACAATTACGATTACGAATACGTAGTCATAAGTCTATCCGTATGGACAAAAAGTCCTTTCGCAAAACCACTACAGATAAGAGTTTTGACGAACACGTTCAATAATTATTTCGTACCACTTATAAAACTTGAAACGTTGGTTTTGTATCCAGTCGTCTGTAACGTTATTTATACAACACTAATAAGATAATGACTTGATGCATATTGCCAACAGTATGAGTGTACATGTATATACAGTACCAGTCAGAAGAATGGTATATTGAGGCGCGCCTTTATTGCGATATTGAGCGCGCTTAATTTCAAAAAGGCGCGATTATAGCGCAATACCAAAAATCTGTCGCGCTTATTATCGTGATATTGAACGCAAAATATTGCAATATTAAGCGCGCTAAATTTCATATATTCAGAACCGATAGTGAAAGTGTTATATTTATATTTAAACAATAATGTGCATATAGCATTTACAATTATGCAATAAACAATATAGAAGCAATACATTGATTTAAATGTCACAATTTTGAGCGCAAGATGTCGCAATATTACGCGCGAAATATTGCGATATTAATCACAAAATATTGCAATAATATCGTAAGCGGCGCGCTTTTAAGCATTTCCACTTTCAATATTATTGCGATATTGGTCGCAAACTTAGCGCGGTTAATATACCACTTCTTTTGATTGGTACTGTATAATGACCGACCTCATATTTTTGCAAGTTCTCGTGGCAAATGTATATCGAAACAGACAATTATATAGGATTGACATACAGTTATTTAATCATTGGTGCTCTTATGCAGCCGAATTATTTATGGGAGGGTGTTTATGTGGACATTCTGCGAGTTTATTTCGATAAAAAAAAACATCAAGCCACGTGCACACAAGGGTGTCTTTACGAAATTTGCAGACACAGGACTGACTTTTTAAGTTTTGGCTAAATCCAGGTGAACCAACCATTTGGGATTTCTCCATTTTCTGACCAAAAACTATACTTCTCTTATCGTAAATTGGTTCCAGCTATACTACATGCTATATGATGTATTGCTATATATATGTGAGAATCAAAATTGCATACCAAACTTTATCTCATCTTATTATATCATTAAAAAAGCTATTACATATTTCCTTATATCTCACTAGTGATGAATAGGCGCGTGCTTTGCGGAATACTTGGCATCGTGCCAACAAAATTACCTGGCGGATTAATACTATTTCGAAAAGCCGGAAATGCGCCCAACACCAGACATTGCAAAATGATTGCTTTGTTCATTAAAGTTAATTATTGTCCAACTTCGTTGCACTAACGAAAATAGGCAGAAAAAACAAAGAGGCAAATTGGGGGAGTATATTTTTAGTCGCCAGTCAGAGCGTGTATACTGTAGTATATGTATGCGAAGCGTCTCATCCAACGCCGTGCATGTATGCATTTTGCATACATTGTTCAACTTGCTTGAAAGTTATTGATTTGTTAAAAAGGCATAAAGCTCTAGTTTTTTTTTACATGTGATATAAAAGTTATTCAACTCGTTATGTTGTGATATAAGATTTTGTGAAACTCGTTTCATATATTTGATTCACAACTCGTCTACGACTCGTTGAATAAAATTTATCAAACTCATTTCATAAAATCTTATATCCCAACATAACTCGTTGGAGATCCTCTATATATGTCTGATCGGTGTTAAAAAAAACCTTTACCTGTACTATAATTCCAATAATATATGAACACTGTATAGAACCTGACTTTGTTCCAATTTATGGTGAATTAAAACACCTATATAGTCCCCCATCAACCCATATGGTGCCAATGATGTGCTACTGAAGAAAAAAAAACAGAACAGTGTTATTGTTTGTAAATAGTTTGTGAAAAATCCTTCACCACAAAATTTGTAGTCACTGAATTTTTTTTTTTTTTCCGGGCTTCGGGTGACCAACTAAGGCCCTGTGTCTGGACATTTTCAGCAGACGCCCCCCCCCCTTCCTGCGCATCATGGCCTTTACTGGCCCATGCATAGTAGATCTGAATACGATATGGGATCTCCTGACACTTTTTGGATTTATCAAATGCTTTGTGATGGTATGCACTCTATTCCAAGATGCATGAATGTCCACGACTCGTTCACCGCGTCAGCTATTCCCATGCATGTTATGTAAAACAACCGTGATGATATGAATGTTGCGAAAGAGGTTGTCGTTCGTTTATCCATGCACCCCTCCCCAAATTCTGGCCCAACTTTGCATGCTATCGCTATAAATTTGAGACCTATAATAAGACTGTGGTTGTGAACAGTTTTAACAATTCAGCTCCTGACTGCTTCTATTTATAATTGTTCACTAGATATGATTTTAAAGCGACCGTTATTCTCTTGTAATCTATTATCTTTGTTTCTTTTGGATGCATCAATAATTTCCACACAGCTGGAATTTAAGCCAACAATTTGACTACTAAAATTGTAGGCCATAAGTAGATGCCGTTGGATTTTACCAGTGTATATAACGGCGCATATATACCATCCAAAATGTTCAGCAAGAGGGGTGGGGTACAAACCGAATTTTCCGTTCGGTCATTATTGGTGGTTGTATATATGTATATATATGTATGACTAGGAAAGAACAGTCGCGGGAAATGCATTATCCGACCAATATAGTGCAGGTACATGCATGGACCCATCCTCATGCAATTTAAGGTAGTCAAGCGGGATGTACCAGATACTCGTTCAATAGTATATATATTATACGATCTCCATATCTAAATTTTTGACTATGCATAAGCTTCAAGCGCATATCATTTTAGGACGTATATATACGTCCTAAATTGATATGCGCTTGAAGCTTAACGGATATATGTATGCATGCAATGAGAGTGGTCGCTGGGCTCAAATCACCGTATTTGTAAATTTCATATAGTACAGGGGGCACTTACACCGGTGAGAAAGGACACTCGATGCCAGACACCACCCCTCGATGGAGTGTGCACGTAAGATCAATACGACCTGACTGGGGCCTATACTATAGAATACAATTTTTGTAATATCAGCGTTAATTTGTGATTTACTAATTTTGTAATACATATTTTGTGTTCTATAGTATTGGACTGCATTTCTATCAGTGTATTTCTTTCATTGTAGATTGAAACTCAACATATGCCTAAAACTCTTTGAATGAAAAATACATTGACATGTAATGACTTATATGATCTTTATTGGCGAACCATCTATATACCGGGATTTACTTGACCGCAAAATCTTTGCATTTGGTTGAGAAAAAGGGGGCCTGAAAGTTTCATCTTTGCGTGTTTTCATAGTACTCGAACGCTACAGCTTTGTAATATGTAAAAATTCGCAATACGGAATGATAAAGTACTGGCTAAGCTGGTTCTATAGTACAGCAATACTACCATTTTTGTAAAAAATCTTTATTAGATTACAACTGCATATGCTACATTATTGATTTGTCACGCCGTGATCACGACTTCGTGCGTATACTGTGGAGTGCGATTAGCTGGGTACATGTTCTTTGTAATGCGGTCACGGAATCTCAATTGTTAACCCATTGTAGGTGGTTTACGCTCAATGGAGTTGAAAGGAGATAGCCATGTCAGCTGCCTAGATTCTAATTATGAATGGAATTAAAGAGTTACAGTTGTCGGGCTTGGGCTTAAAACGTATATATAAACGATATGTGTGCGAAGGTACACGGATACGCGGTGGATCTGGGGGTGGTGGCATTTCGTGTTGAAACAGTTACTGATAATTTAAGGCTAAGTTGCGTTAAGAATCAGTGGACCCCAAATATTTACCATGACATTATGTAACTTTTTTGAACCGCATGGCATTTGTGTGCTCAAGAAGTTTGCGTTCACCTTGTGGTCTAAACTATTTAAGTTGGCCAATAGTGTCGCACATAATGTTCCATGAGGGAATTCTTAGAAAAAATAGGGGTCCCCTTATTCTTAACATTACCAATGTAGTAGTGCGTCTTAGTTATAAACCAAATGGCATATGTTTACCTAAATCTATCCGATTAGTTGGTATACACGGAAGAGACCGAGAATTAGGTATAGTTTAAGTAGATGGTGTTATATATATGTTTTAAAATCGAGGTTGGATTTCCCCGGAGACCCTGGACGAGGGAGTCCACAATGGAATTTCCAAATGAACACCCATCCTTGACACAGGTCGAAAATACCAAGTCCGAGAACAGCCATCGCACCCCCCATCATGGGTTGAATTTTTCCAGCTGCATGGTACCTCAAACTTTTCAACTATAAGGTCTAGATGTTTCCACTTCTAATATTTCAGCCGCTGTCCCTGCCCAAAGCTAGCTTGACAAATCAGGTTCCACCCTTGCTAATATTGCTATATCAAATTGAAGTAGCCATTTGAGAGGCAGCCGATATGTGTGTTTGCCGACTTTTTCGACAAACCGTTAAGAAACATGTAACATAAAACATCTGAAAATTGTAAGTATATTCCACGCGATACCGAAGGAATTACTTCTCACCGTGGTCAAAATAAACCAAGTATCGGAAACCATTCACACACATATATAATGTACCTTTATTCATCAACTAAATCATTTATAAATTGACACAAATAGGCACTGTCATATCATTCGCATATATCATTAGAGTAATTTCCCTTGACAAAATCACAAATGGATAGATGTGCGTTTAACGAACGGTGGTCGATAGTACTCGATTTGCCGTCTTTTTGTGATTTACAAGAAATCGAGTTCGCTGTTAGATTACAGTGGTCTATAGTACTCGACACCTTCTGTACGGCTCAAATAAGCCTGCTATTACAAAAATTGTATTCTATAGTATAGGCCCCTGACCGGAAAATGGTGACTTAAATTTGACTGGTTCGTGTGGACTTATCGAAGAGATAGCGTTCATAAATTCATATTATATAAATAATAGGCCCACTAACCACAGGCAACGCCCCGGAACTGAAAATCAATATCCAATAATGTTCAATGTGTACGCTATACGCATGGCAGAAAAATGTGCACCGGACACACACTGTGACCAGAAGGAATTAATAGACCACGGCTCACCTTTCTTTCAGTTTGCGAATGGTGTGCGTGTATTCTATCAGCATAGCAAATCGACTGAATGGCGTTTCCTTCTTGTTTTAAAGTTAGTTAGGCTAAATGCATGGATCCGGAGATCTTAATATATACATTTACGACTGCGAACAGTTTCCTTCTCAATCGCGCTGCTCAATATACATGTTCATATCCACAATGCACACACTAAATGAAACTTCTCTTGGAATTCGATGATGAATTAATTTTCTCATAAAGGAGAGCATTTTATAAAAAAAAAAAATTACCATGGAAAGAGCCAAATTGTTAGAAAAGTTTCATACAGCACAACAAAATGTCTTGGTACATGCATGGTCTTTAAATTCGCAGAAAATGATTTACGACAGATATCTTTTTTTTTGCTGATTGGCTAATTGCATGCATGAGGTGACATAATAAATATTCATATTGGGTCAATAGATACCTTCTTGTTTTTCCTTGGAACCTTGCCGCCTCAGGTATAATACATAGTTTGTTTTGGCACAAAGAAAAGGGATATCTGTCGAAAATCATTTGTACGACTTTGAAACACATAGTGCCATGTACATATACCTGCGTCTGATATATTTGACGTTAAAGACGCAAGAATATATATAAATTAAATACCAAACTCAATGTGTTACCAAACTTCAGGTGATGAGCCATTGACTGAGTGCGTTGACGTTCTATACATTCATGACACATCCCTGCGGTGTTACATAATTTAATAGCCATAGGCGGCACTTTGAGCTTACCAGAATCAGATAAACTTCGTATCGGCAATTAAATTTCTCACATGGAAAGCTGATAAAAGCTTGACACGGCTCAGCGAGATAAATATCGGGTTCGGCTAGTGCCTCGTCCCATATTAATCTTATTTCGACTCACATGACACCGACAACTGATCGCCCTGTAACTTATAATGTGGTACCAGCATATGAACGGCAATATGCGTATAGGTTACAAATTACTACTTATTGTCCATAGGCGACAGTGTTGACTTTTAGTCCCGCCGGCTATGGGTTAAGCCTATTTGAACTTCAAGTGGTCAATTGCCCATTAGAACGTCACCCGATATACCAATCCGTGACAACAAACGCGCCCATTTCGGTACTTTTTTCAAACGATAATCTTGCATTTCCACAACTACCCCATTTACTCGACAATAATCAGCAACATACAAATACTCAGATCACTTCCGTAACGTTGGAACCCCACCAGACTCTTCATGGCCACCTAAACAAAAATGATCGCCATATTTACGCAGGCTATGATTTTCTGTTCCCACTTGGGAAATTTCCCTCATTGATAATCAACCAATCATCAGGCAGAATTTAGTTTTATGCTGACTCGAGTTCAAATTCAAGAAGCGTAACTCTATATAATTAGTTTCTTGTAACCTAAGAATACATCTATACCAGGCAAACAACATGAGGAGTAACATTTCTGTATAGTTCCACATGTAACGGCGGTACTTTAGCATTTGCCTTCAATGGTGATTCTTGCGATATAATTGCAGGCTATTTACAGACAAATGTCGGTAACTACACGTGGAACCACAGTGTTGTTACTTCTCACGTAGTAACTGTGGTAGAGATGCATTTTACATGTTTGAGTTCGTTTTATAACGCATACGAGATTTCTGCATCAAAATGTCTTCACTGCACATATGACATGACAGGTAAATGTGCGAGTGCATGTGCGAACGTGGCCTGTGGACGACAAGATCAAAGACCCTCGGTATCAAAGCACATTCATGAAGATATAGTTCATGCGATGAATATCTACTGTAGATATCATATTGCACCAGTACAAAACCAAGGAACTTTTTGATGTTGTGACAGGGAAGTGTATATATATATAACACTGATATATAGTACAGATAATATATCTGTTAGTTATTACCTGTTCCTTAATAATGTACTTCACTGTAGATGAAGGTTCCAACTGGCAATTGCACGTTTTAATTGACTTTGTGAACGATTTTGATTTGTGTCGCTTACAATTATTGAATTTCTCCTGGGTAATTATTTCGATGTTTATTGCGATATCGCCTCATAGAATTCACAACAAAAGCATGCAATCTTGCGCTGGGACCACCCCCTTATGTGAAATAGATTATTGAGAAACAAAGTATATTAGCACAGAAATATATTCCTTGCCTTCTTTGTCCAATGTTATAAGGTTCCCTGTCAGAGAGATCAGAACATCAAACAGTTACCCGGTTTTATACTACAGTGGAAAATAAACTCAACGGGTGTTAGCCAGAGTATATTCCGTAGATATTCATGGCATGATCTAATGAAGAGAGTTCAGATAGAAACAGAAACACACAGCAACGTGTATCTATAATGACGACCCGCCTCGTGGAGGAAGCATTTTTTCCCCCTATTCAAATTATATGTCATACATTAGTCTCAAAATATTACAGACTGTTTGTCAGTCTTTCAAATCCAATCACGAATTACACGGAGTCATTTCGCTGGTGGTCAGGGTCGCCATATTGGTTGTTGCTGTGTGTTCATTCACACGCGCGCGTAATCATGCGCGTATTCAGGTATCATTCGTGTCTCGTTGCACTCGAAATGTTTCATTGACGGTTACCTAAAGTAGGGTCAGAGTGTTCATGTGGTTTCAAATTGTACAGAACCATGCATGTCCGATTTGTTCTTAATTGTAGCTATCAAACTCTCCTCGCTGGGCGCTCGAAAATAATTAAGACGATATTCAAGAAACACACATGCAGACTGAAGATCAAGTATGCCTACGTATCACAGATATTTTATAACGTTCAACTCCAATCACAAATGATACGGAGTCACGTGAGTCGTCAGGGTCGCCATATATGTTTGCCCTTCAAACGCGTATTGTTCGTGACTGGTCGCAGTCGAACGGTTCTCGATCTGTAGCCGTACATACTGTTCTTATCATAAACGTTCGCGTACGTTTTGTTTTTGTTACCGTAAATGTGAGCCATGCGAGCGATACGGTGCTCGCGCAAATCAATTACTTCCGGTGGATAAATCTTGAAAAAGCTACAAGTATGCTGGCGATTGATTTGAGCGACGTCTCCTTGTAAGACCATTGCCGTTGTTGTAGGACGCCTTCGAATGCCGTTCGTATTTGTTCCTAACAATGTAGTTGAACGTTGTGGCATCATTTTCGGTGATTGTTGGGCATGGCTCGTTACCTGTATACTAACAGTGGTCTTTTCTCGCTTTTGTATTACACGCTTTGTGTCTGTCATTGTTTTGTGATAAGGCTGTTCATGGTTTACGTTGATCTGAGCCTTTTTAGCCTGAGAATTCGACGTCGTTTCAATGTCACAGCCTGTCTCGCCAGAATACTCCTTACCGCGTACATCTGGTGAGTGCGCGGGTTTCCCCATCGATGTGCATTGTGGGAAACCACTCACTAGCTCGTCACCATCACCAGTCACTCTTCGTTCAGAAACTGGATCACTCCTATTATGCAATGGTGTTCGTTGTAAGGCATCAGCGGCATTGTTCTTACGTGAATCAACGGCATTATCGTTCGCACTTATGGCGCCAGTTTCACCCCAGTGCGAAGTATCATTGTTCGCTTTATCATCAGATGTTGCGCTCTGGTTCAATTTTGGTTCTACGCATGCGGTCAAACGCTCGTCTCCATTTTCAGTAACAATGTCTCTGTCTACGTCATACAGGCTTCCAAGTGTTTGATGTGAGGTGTCCGCAATAGTTCCCTTAGCATCCGCATCTCTCGCACTATCGTTCGCACTAATGGTGCCATTTTGTTCTGATTGCGAACTGTCACCGGCCTCGTTATCACTAGCAGTTGAAATCAGGTTGGGCTCTGGTCCTATACATGCTGCCAAACTATTGTCTTTATTTTCAATAATCACGTTGCTGCCGTCGTCGTGTGAACCCCCACACGAGCTCGTATCTGTTTCAGAATGACGTATAATGTTGTCAGAATCCACACTCTGCAGATCCACCGAAGCAGCTGTAGCTACAGGTTTGGAGTTAATATATTTCTGATCTTTTAACGTTTCTTGTCGATTTGATGTTCGAGTTTTAGTCATTTCTTGACTATAATATTCTACGTGTTCTGTTCCACCCTCTATGGTTAGCGATTTCTCACTATCATAATGTTTGTCATCTATATATGTACGAGCTCCCTCCGGTGTTTTGTGAGTTGATGTCTGATCGGCATTGAGAGTTATCTCCCTATTATGTTGCTGATCTGGGGACGATTCTCGATTGGTCATCGATTTACTATGATTTCCATGATGTTCAGTTCCCTTCTCCTGGCTCAGCAATTGCTCACTATTACCAAACTGTTTATCTTCGCCAAAGCTAGCGCCGCCTGGTGTTTTATCAGGTGACGTGTCATCTGTACTGCCATTTATCTCCTTCAAAACTTTCAGCAGCGCCCTTGTCCGTCTATTGTCGACGACAACCATTCTTTTGAGAAGACGAAATACTTCATTGGATATTTCTTCCCTGTTGACTTCTCGCCATAGAGCCTCGACACCCTATTGGATTAAAAAAAAGTGACACCAGCTAGTGTTTTTCATTTCATGGTACATATGTGTTTACTTTCTGTATGATTATTGTGGTCAATAATACGGGTTTAAGCCAGTTAACTAATTCTTAAAGGGGTACTGTACACTAATTCCGACCATGTATGGGACCATCTCCTTTTATACTCAACAGAATATATGCAACAAATGAATTAATTTTAGTCATGCATTAGTGCAAAATACACTCATTTGCTCTATGAACGATGCAAACAATATGGTAATTATAATGATGAAAATGAATTTATGGCTGAAGTCCTAAATTCATTTTCTTTATAATTACCATGTTTTTTTGTACCGTGCATAGAGCACACAGTGTATTTTGCACTAATCATGGCTCAAATTCATCCATTTGCTGCATATATTCTGTTGAGTATAAAAGGAGATGGACCAATAAAAGGCCGGATTTTGTGCACAGTACCCCTTTAACTTAAATGAAGAAGATAATTTAAAACAGTGGAAGGATGGGGTTAGAAATAAAACACCCTCGATAGAACGGGCAGGCTTAAATCAGTTCGGTTCCATCATTTGTTTCTGCTGTGGTTGTTTAATGCATGGTGATCAAATAGAAATGGAGAATAATCTTGTTCAAAAAAGTATTTTTTTACAAATCGTATATCCAAATTGACAACACACACGGTCATTCTTATTATATATGAACTAAATGCAGTGATTCTCGATGGCGAAAACGTTTTCGTTAGTTTATCGCCGATAGATGCGTCCCGAATCGAGTAATAAATATTTACAATTGAGCGTAGTTCTGATGATGTTTTCTATGGAGTGGTACGGTCGATTTGCTTCAAATTTTCAGCGATGTTAGTAGAATGTTACATTCCTCCGCCTGAATACCAACTTATCGGTTTCACGCACCCGAACAAGTACATAATATGTCTTTAACGATTCAACACAAGTATCTTTTTCTGAACTACCCTATACCATAGATGACTACAATGTTGCAGATTTCGAAAAAATAAATGACGAAGAACATTATACTCGCTTTGTGTTGACATTTCTCCACCAACAGTTTACAGGAGGAGTTATGCCCCTTTGTTAAATTTCGCAATCATTTCGATTAACGCGATAACTTGAACAAATTTCAATGTATGCTTTGGCAAATTAGACTTGCCCAACAATGAGTTCACAAACCGGTTCGGTCGCCTATTTTAGATGCAGTTTATCTTCGGTCATTAATGTGTTATTGTTTGTAAATTTTAAATCTTTAGCCCGTTCTATTTTAATTGGTTTGTTTTCTATTTTGTTTTAATTTGTTTGTTTTTCGTGGATTCAGAACTCGTCAGCACGATAGATGCACGTACATGTAGAAGGTTATATATTAATTAGGGACGGTGGGATACTGGAAGCATCATTATTATATAAATCAATACAAAATATACACGGTAAATTTAATTATTCTTTGTTCGGTACAATCACAGAAAATACCCGAAAATAATTAGATCGGACACATGAGCCCATTAACCCTTTTCATGACGGGAGCTGCGCTGCTGCAGCATTAAATATCAATTGCCAGTGCGATTTTTATGGCCATATATCGACTTTCAAAAGAGGAAATTTGAACACTTTTTGATTCATACAAATCAAAATGATAGTTTTGACTATGACTATTAAAAAAAATCGTTTCTCCCATCAAGAATTTTTTTGTGGAACAACCTATACACAAACAAGGTAACCATGGACTCCCTGGCGACTTTATCAAATTCTTTGGAACCCAAACGAAATATGACCCCTAAATGGTTATACCACGCTAACAGGCGTGCAGCGCAAATTATGCATGCCCGCCTCAGATTATTCTCACAGTGATGTGGGCTTATTCACACGTAATCGGAAACGACCACCATTAGCTTTATGCTTGATGTCGGATCCCCTCATGACAACCAATATTCATTCATGCTTCATATTTTGTACCATGCATTTGTTTTAATTATATGGAATAAATACTGTTTACATCAACACACATTCAAATGACTCTCATAAAGATCGTCCATGCTCCTGTCGCCGAAAATGTGTAGATTACCATTGGGTGCGGACACACGTACCACAGTAGCTATGCCATAGTAGGTGTGACAATTTATTATGGTGGAGTTTGGTGACAATTGGTCGTCACAATTAATATGTCATTAGCTGGCCATGTCGCCCGCTGCATATTCGCACAATGAGTCTTCCAAAGCTCGTTATGATCCGCCTTTTTTCTTGTTTTGGTCCTTGTATATAGTGTTCGCTTTGTTTATTCCAGATACTTTCTCTCAGTTGCATTTCCCCCAACAGTTCCGACGCAGCTTCATTGGCCCACATGATCATGTTAGCGGAATTATGCGTAGAACTAAACGTCGCAAAATAAAAAAAACGCAATTGGGGAACTGTCTTAATACGCATGAAATTAATATAAGTAGATAAACAATCAGTGAGATCATATCAATACAATATTACTTGCATGATATGCGAGTGAATGAGGGATGGCCACGGCCAAACACAATTATGGACGATTGCTCGTGCAATTATATATATCGTAGATAATACAATGTATAGCAAAACGCAGAGATCAACCTTGATGAAACGCAATCGGTTAATTGGTCCATGCATTCAACTCATTGTGCGGAAATTCAGCGGGCAACATGGCTTGCTATGGCACAGAATTATGACGACCAATTTCACCAAACTCCACCATAATAAATTGTCTCACCTACTATGGCATAGCTACTGTGGTACGTGTGTCCGCAGCCAATAATGAGCGTTCATAATTAATGAGTGTTGATGTTCGTTATGCTTGTGTGATACGAATGATAGTGATTACATATATTTTTCATTTTATTTTATCTGGATCGAAACGCTGTGGATAGAGGATATTGGTTTCGGGAATTCTTGATTATTTGCATCAAATACAGATCTTTAACCCTTCCATGGCTGGACCTTTCGGCAATTTTGCGAAAACCGTGTGCCAATGAATTATCCTATATATGCGATTGTCCTGCGAATCGCATATATAAGAGAATGCACTGGCACAAAATATTTAATGCTGCACCAGCGCAGTTCCAACCATGAAAGGGTTGAACGGACATGGCTCATTTGAGCTTCCAAATTGTGTTTATATGTAATTTGGAATTTTGTATAATGTAGGTTGACAAATATACGAAATATTGACGTACCGGCTACATATTCTCTGAAACATACTTGCCATGCATGACCACAGCCATTGTCCTGCTGTTTTCATTTTTTCGCACATAAATGAAACAAACACTATTTATTTCTACCATATCGAGAATAGACTAACAAGGAACGCTATTTTCTGTTCCATGTCGTATACATGACTGTTGTTTCTTTTGGGATCCAAACACCCTGTTAAAAGTTATATTTGTTATGACTTCGATGCGTCTTTCTGGGACATGTAATGCCCATAGAAATGTATAGTTTAAGTATGTACCTATTGAGATACCGGGAAACCCTCAAAGGTGAATATTATCATGTGTATTTTGGAGTTCAAACCGCCATGTGACTTTAAATATCCGGCCACATTCGTCCCCTCACTACACTGGTCTGAGAAAGACATCGCGTATAATTAAATCTAACATTTGTTTTTTAAAGGTACTCAATCCGATTCGATGGTCCCCGTATCATCAGATTCCAACAGCAACAACATTTTTTGAAATGCCGTTTCAGTTATCAGAATCGAGTAATTGCCCAAAAATAATGCTAACCACAGTCAACTATCGTATAAAATTGCCCAAAATCTGTTATTTATTAACATTTTGTTCAACGAAATTTTGCCGGTTTGTCAAATATCTGACACAAAAAAGCCACTTGATTTCAGAGTTATCCATCTTCATCCGCAATTTGGTCAGAGAAAGTCTTCTCGTTGACTGTTTACTGGGCCACCTAAAATTATCGGTGGTGAACAATAATAGATTTCAAACATCGATATCTGATCACCCTGAGCTTTGATGGGTGGGTTCCTCGTCTCGAATCAAATATTTTTGACCCCCGAAGCCAAGGAAATAGTAATTTGCTAGCGTTAATTCGGATTATGCATCTTTAAGAGTTTTGTCTTTAAAATTATTTCTGGTTCTACCTGGCCTATTACCAAATGAGTATGGACAACTCGGTTGCTCAGAATAATGCAGAATGAATTGTAACTGAGCAAAGTCATAAATAAAATGAGAAATTTCCTCACAGTATGTGTACGTGGTGGCAGTGGTCAGGCCAGCGTAACAGGGGACTGGACTCTGCGTTGCAGTTTGCATACGAACAGACGATCTTCGAGGATAATACAAACCGATTTCCCTTCCTTCTTTGCTGTTGTGATGACGTCCGCTAAACACACATCTGTATCAGATTTACGTCGGTATTTTCTTCGTCGAGTACGCATGCGTAGTCGGGCTTTCTGCATAAGTTCTTGAAGGTAATCTTCTGGTGTCTCTGGTTGTATCGCACCAACGTCATCCCGCATGGGTGGATTCTCCTGTAAAAAGAACCACATTTATTAGCAAGATTGACTACAAGGGTCAGGAATACTGTGTGAATTCAAGTTCGTCTTGCAAGAAAATAATTTGTGCAAAATACTAAGTATCAAAAATTACATACTTTCTAATGCTGACCTTCTATGACAACCCAAAATGGCTACCAGAAATTGGAAAATCACTGAAAATCGCTGATTTATATCAGTGAGCGTTATTGTCATGACAACTCGACCAATGCTTACTGTTGTGAGTAGGAATACTAAGTACTTTTCTTATATCCCATCGAACAAAAATCCCCCAAAATCCAAAATGGTGGATATATATTGAAAAATAACCGAAAATCCCTCACATTCACTTCAGTGGGCGTTATTGTTATTACAACTCAATCTATGCTTACATTTGAGTCTAGAATACTGAGGCGAAGTAATTTCCCAGCTCCAAGATGGCGGCTATAAAATATTGACCAGAATTTGGAAACACGCCTATATTCCTTTACTTTCTGACAATGGGCGTTACTGTTGCGCACATTGCGTTATTTTACCCACATGTACACGTGGTAGGGAAAATTGATACGAAGTATTCATTTGAGTTTGGTATTTGATACTCACAGCCAAGATAGTGGCCAAACTGGTGGCCAGAAATTGAATATTCGATATTTTCACATATTAATCGCCACTTGTGTCATAATATCGATATGTATGGATTTATTGGTTTATACTGTCTTCAAACGCACAACATAGCTAGAGCCATATGGATGGACGAAAACCCACAATTAATAATCGAGATGTGACATTTCTAAATCCATGAATTCTCCAGTAAACGCCGATAATGGCCGTAACCGTAGGTGCGCCTAATAGTCTTATCATGACTTGCAAGATTCAGAACAATTACATGAGATTATTATTGTTTGCCACATTCATAATTATCTGGACCAGTTTCCATCCATTTGTCTGATTAATCTAGCTCGGTCAAAGTATTCAACATTTCCTGGGATAAGGTTCTCTCCAATCAAAACGTTTCAAACAACCCATTTTCCAGTGTCTAGCTCCCGATTTTGCACCAAAAAAGCGGCGGATTCGTTAGTTTGTTTGTAAGTTTTCCCCATGGTAGCATTCATCTGCTAAATATTGGATTTGTGCGTCATCTTGATCTAGAAAGGCATACGACCGATAAGTATACTAGTGTTCAGAAGATCATCCCTATCTACGTCTTTCGCAGACCTCATGGGTCTAACCACATATAAGCATGTTGATCTTCCCGGTTAGCTGTCTACTTCTCAAAATATAGACGGCTAGTCAATTAACAAACTCAGCGAACGCATTGACGTATACCTGGGCAACCCCGACCGTGTTTCGGGGGTTGCTAGATTTTCGTTCCCTTGGACAGATGCCTCTCTCCCGAGGCCGTTGGATACCATAATGTACCACTTCTTTACCGTTATCCTAAGCAATCCTAAGATTCAAATATAGAATCTCATGCGTGTCGGTCTTCTTTGGTGTGGTAGATTGTATTTCTTGAACCGTTCCGAAGCCGTTCTGAATCAACTGGGTCAGGTGTATACCTTTGTCTGAGTAATACTATGCTAGCCGTCCCCAGAACTAGTGTATGGTCTAACATACGATGTAGTTGATAGCTTGGTGGTTCATTCAACGAATGAAGGTATGCGTTGTTATCATTCTCGCGCGGGGTTAGTGTCAGTATACGTGGGGGTAAGATAAGATAAGATTTTAATGCAAAATACACCCAATTGGCAGTTGCACATATAATAAATACAACATATATCAACATAAGGAATAATTTAACATGAGTAATCACATACGATATGCATATACGCTCGTGAATTTACTGTCATAAAATCTCAGGTATACTTGCTTTTATTAGATATATGTATATTGTCTCGAATGGTGAAGAAAGACCGGATCATGTCGCATATAACGTTAACGGTTGCAATTTGTTCATTCTGCATAATAATCTGAACTTCTAATAATTTGTCATTTCGAAGAAATAAGGGCACGTTGCAATTATGTCCTTTACATAAGCTTCGCGAATACTTTCATAGGCCCGACATTCTAAGATGAAATGATATTCTGACTCAATTTGTTTTGAATTACACGCAGAACACAATCTTTCTCTCACAGGTTTTGGGGACTGTTTGTCTCTCCCTTTATCGATTTCCAGTCGATGATCACTGATTCTCAATCTTGTGAATAGAATTCTCGCTTTGACAGATCGAGCATTGCCAATGTATGGTTCAATTTCATACCTTGACTTGAATAATCTGTACGTTCGTATTTTATTTCCACTGATCGTTTTCTTTTCGGCATAATTTACGTTATAGAATCGCATCAAATGTTCAGATTTCAGTTTATCCACCAAGGCGCGCTCTTGTATCCCTTGGAATCTCCGGTGGTCTGAAATATCGACGCCGTATTTTCCATATAATTCATTGCACAATGAAATAGAAGAGTCTCTAAGTGATTCGATGTATGCATCATGTACCAAGCACCCACTTGAAAGGTTCGAATCTTTTTTCATATATCTAAATTGTTGAGTAATCGCATCATGGATAACTGGGAATCTGCCCAATTCTGTGCGGACGGCATGATTAGTAGCATTTCGGTTAACACCTAATGTTATTTTGCAAAACCTCACATGGACTTGTTCGCTTGGTATTGTATCTGAGTGAAGCATGTTTGTTTCTCCTGCCCAAATCTCACGTCCGTATAACATTATATCGGTTTTATTAATTGTCGAATAATTTGCATTTAGTTGGAATAGAAAGCTTCATCTTTGAAGGAACAGACTGGTTTAAAAAGAACATTGCTTTCGTGGCTTTCCCGCTTGTATGTTCTTGTGATTTTGCCATTCTACCAGTCGATGTGAACTTTATCACGAGATATGGATCCCCTGAACTAATTCAAGCGATTTCGCATTTATACTGAAACTTGATTCACGTTTAGTTCTCTTTGACCTAAAAACCACACATTTTGATTTACTTGCATTAACAACGAGACCATTGTATTGGGTATATTTCTCTAACTTTTCAAGACAATTCTGTAGACCTTGTTCAGTTTCTGACAACAACACTAAATCGTCGGCAAATAAAAGATGACGATTATTAAGGATTATTGGATCGCAGCCGGATACATCAAGTGAACATTTGATGTCATCAATCAATATGGCGACAATGCTGATCCTTGTTTAACTCCAATCGTGGACAGATGCGGTGGTCCAATTCCTGCACCCGTCTTTACTTGAATATAACTGGATTGATACATGGACTGTATTATTTGATTTATTTTACCCTGAATACCAACTTTCGAAACATCAACGACCTATCTACTGAATCGAAAGCTTTTTGAAAATCGATAAATGCAGCATAAATTGGCTTCTTCTTCTGTTTATATTTATGTATACAATTCTTTAAAACCTAAGTGCTGTCAATCGTACTCCGATTCTTTCTAAAACCAAACTGATTGTCACTAATGAGACCATGTCTTTCTAAATAGTCGTTTATTCGGTTATTTATAACTTTGTTGAAAAGTTTCCCTAGACAATTGGTCGATAGTTATTTGGTTCCTGCCTATCTCCTTTTTTATAATGCGTCTTAATGAGTGACACATTCCAGCTGTCTGGATAATGACCAGAGTTTAATACCAGGTTAAATAATTTTACTTCTTCGTCTATTGTCGCGGGAACAACAAATTTAAGCAATTCATTCGAGAAATGTCCATATCCAGGTGATTTTCTGTTTAAATAGTTTAACGCAATTAATTATTTCACTGGCTTCGATATCACTTTCATCAATTTTACTGTTGTGGAATTCGTATATATTTTCTTATTTGCAGAAACAATATCTGGGCAGAGTATCTTTTTGAAAACGTCCATACTTTCGTCTGGATGCAAGTAATGTGGTAGAGCAAAGGGGTGGGTCTTAAATGAACCATCATTCGCTATATCACAAACATTTATGGGGCTCTGAGTCTTGATCATCTGGCAGGGTCTATAGTAAACTGAGCCTACCTTTAAAAGTCTTCATCGTGCATTTATTAGATACTCATGCAATACCAAACGGAACACAATCCAACAAGCATCACAACATGAAGACGACATCACAACACATCTATAGGCTAGCTTGACTTCCAACAAACATCAGACATCACATCGAGCATCATTCCGGAGATCCAGATGACCAACGAAATAACCAACAGGACCCATCCCTTGGAAAGCATAGGTCTGATGTCAATACGCAGTATTCATTACTTAAACTATTACTACATTTCTTCAAGGCATTGAAGAAATATTCTGAAACTTGATAGTAACGGGAGTTCGATGTTGACAGCTCCAACGCAAAGTATAGACTGAAAAGCGCGGCAAATAACGTTACCTGTGATTGGCTGAAATCCTTTAGTGTCTGACTGTTTGGTCTCATTGGGCGATAAATAAAGGTAGATAAATAGACTAGTGTGCGAGAATTTGGACGTAGATAGAAATACGAAATAGCAAGATACAGAACAGGGCCGAGACTAGGAACGGGGAATGTAAAGAACGGAATAGCGCGGAATGGAACGAAATGAACCAAGTACGCGGAATGAAATGACAATGCGGCTATAAAATGTATATTGGTGAGTTAGGTATAATAACTTAGTTAGTATACATGTGTAGCATGTAATAAAGGCATATACTGTTTTTGTATATAAAATAGCACTGTCACAGTAATTTGTTTCATCACGTTTATTTCTAAATTCTTTTATCAATCGCCAATACTCGGAAGGGTCTGTATCCTCCATTTTGTACAGTGATTCTGCTAACCCCTGGAAGTACATTTTTGATTTGTTCTTTGTGTCTTTCTTATATGCTTTTTTGGATGAGAAAAAATTACTCCTAACTGTTGCATCGGTTGGGTTTTGCTTCATTTCACGACATGCATTTGTCATTTCATGTTTTAATTGCTTGCATCCCTCATCAAACCATTTCCCTTTCTTTTGCTGTCGTTTAAACTTATTATTTTTAATTTGGGCAGCTTTAGTGTTGATAGATGTTAAAATATTTTCATAATACCGAATTGCACATTCTGCTCCGTTGCGATTATGTTCATAATTAGTCAATCTGAAATGTAAGAGTCGCTTTTTAATACATGTATCGCGATCATTGATCGCTTCTGAAGCTTTTGAATTGCTGTCTGATGTCCATTTAATGGCAACTTCCGGTTCGCTATATTTATATTTGAATTGACATGTATTCAATGTATTCAC
Organism: Siphonodentalium dalli; assembly: GCA_032622095.1. NCBI lineage: Eukaryota > Metazoa > Mollusca > Scaphopoda > Gadilida > Siphonodentaliidae > Siphonodentalium > Siphonodentalium dalli. The sequence goes on along the minus strand of CP136067.1, from coordinate 136,035,747 downwards.
GTTTCCTTTGAGCTTAAAGGCACGTGAGGCCTTAATTGTCGAAAATATTCATATTTGTTCCAAACACCGTAAACAGAAAAACATTAAAACGCATACAGTTTCGCTCATATATACCATGACCATCGCGTAAACAGCATGTTATCATAAATACCTACTATATTGTACCTAAGCAAGAGCCTGATTGGGTTACAGAGGACAGCACAATGCTACTGGCTAATCACACACAAATGGCGTAAACGCTCTTTATTATTTCCATATCAGGAATTCACCAACAAAGAACGCTCTTTATGATTACCATCATAATATAAACAAACACCAGAAAAGTAACTTTTTATGCTTTTGTTTACATAACAATGGTTAAACATATGAGAATAACATACTGTTTATGCGATATTTCTTATTTATATACGGACAAAGTATGTCTACATTTTGATGTTCTTTCTGTTTGTGGCGGTTATAGACGGGTGGAAATATTTTCACAGGATACCCACCGTCAAGGCCAACCGTACCTTTAATGTGCATTGTTAATTGGCAATGGTCAGAGTATTCATTAAGTTGTTTCACGCAAAAGTAACTTACATCGGACAGATATCTTTCCGACACGAGAATATAATCTACTAAACTTGCCCCGTTATAATGGTAAGAGATGTAGTTTCCCAAAGAATCACCAGATTTACGACCATTAAGTATTCTAATTGAAGTGGATTTACATAACTTGAGAAGTTGCATCCCAAAGGAGTTTACATGTCTGTCTTAACTGTTTCTGTCTTTAACACAATCCAAAACATAACTATCCGGAAGAGAAATATAGTTATCATCATCATGCTCGACATAATCCGGTCTCCCACCTGTTCGAGAGTTAAAATCTCCGCCTATGATTAATAATGATCTATCGCCATATTTCGAAGTTCTATATCGACATCTCGAAAAATCAAGTCATAACTTTTTCGCTTATTCCAGTAAGTCGATGATTGGGGCGGAATATAAATTGAAACAAAGACAACGCTGCAATTTTGATGGAAAATTTCGCCTTCAAATTCGACAAACAGTGCAACATCTTCAATTTGAGTTACATTTTTAACCGATCTTCCGTATTTTGTCCATTAGTAGAATGCGATTCCACCTCTCTCGTTTTCTTGAGCACTTCTACATAAGTCATTACAAGTATAGCCAGGTAAATTAATTTGTGTCGAATCGTTGTGCCAGGTCTCAGATAAAGTTATGAAATCGTAACGTTCTATGAAATAGATACCTGGTAAACAATTCAGCAGGTATAACTCCTGATAACAAATTTGTGCGAAACTTGTCCAAGATACATGTATCCATGAGAACAAGTGGACGGACAGACGCATGCCCACAGACTGTCATTCATCAGAACATACAGCAATGCCCTAAACATTCAACCCCTTAACCAAGCAGAACTGTGGGTAACTTTTCAGGATTTAGTCCGAAATATGGCTTGTTGCCATTCATGAGAGCTTTCCGGTGAAGTCATATTTCCGACTGAATCCTAAAAAGTTACCTATAATTCTGATGTGGTTAAGGGTTCGATTATTTAGGGCATTACTGTATGTCGAGTTTGTTACACATTTGTCAAAGTTTGCATCAACAAAATTGAGGAATTGAATGTTAACTCTGAGTTGTTCCATAATACATGTATTTCCCTTGTCATTCAGGTGTTCATGTGGCCTATGTACAGTGATGGAGACTACCTGTGAATGCAGATGTTGCCATGAGATTGAAACAGTTGAGGCCAAGCTGAAGTAAGTGACAAAAGCGTTTTCAGAGGAAGGAGGACACTTCAAGTGTATCACGGAGACTGTCCCCTTCAGGAGTGTGTGCCTGGACCTATGGGTACTTGAAGTTGCATGGTTAGGATACCAGCAAAAGTATAGTCATCCATTTAATGGACCTCTACACAACAAATACAGGCATTTAGCATACAGACAGTTTATTCGGTGGTGCTATGGCTAGTTTTGGCTACCTTGGTTTGCATAACCGCAGACCTCTTCCATCGTGTGTTGTGAATGGCATCAGTATGCTTTCCCAAATGATGGTGGAAATTACAGGGGCTTTCGTTTGCCCGAGCTGGAGAAATGAATGAATAAATGAATGAAATCTTAATATATTATTGTTACAATGTATCTCCCTAATCTTCATCTCCCATAAAATTCATCGACAAAATATAAAAGCGTTATATAACAAAATGGCAAACTTTCAAGTAAGTGGCGCTCAGAAATGGGTTAACTCTTCCTGTGAGTAGAATCTCTCAGGTCATGCTCCATTTGCTACATGTCACATCTTTGTATCTCACATAGTACTAATTTAAGTGTTATGAAATGTATCAAAGACGGGACACATTGCGAATGGAGCATGACCGGAGAGTTTCTACTCACAAAATAAACACATTACTGAGCGCCACTTACTTGAAAGTTTGCTTTTTTCCGATTTAGATTTTTTTTCTGGAGAATGAACACACAAAATAGTAAGTTATCCCCAGACAGAAATCACTCTATCTCCCATGGTAATAATCTAATTGTTATGAAATTTATCAAAGTGATTTATGTCAGGGGGTAACTTACTTTTTTATGTGTTCGTTCTCCAGAAAAAAAAATCTATTTCATGACAGGGGTTAAACTAAAACATGCCTAATGAAAACTGGTATTTTCTTGATTCAACTAATAATTGACATATATATATAAACTTTTGGATAATATCTAGGGACTTACCCGATATAAGTTTAACTATTTGGCATCACCAACAACAAAATGACATTTAATATTTTTCAGCAAAAAACATAATTTAACCCTTCCATCGTTCAGTAGTTCCAAATGACATGTTCAGATAATATGTTCAACAAATGACATGAACTTATTATCTAAACTTTAACCACCAATGAATAATGAATTACTAGATGAGGTACCCGGTGTAACACGTCATCTCCCCGGGGATATCTTCACCCCCACCCAGGATAGCTCCCCCCATATATGACTAAAAATAATTTCACTCATTTGATAACGTTTGACCCTGGAATGGCCAAAAAATTGTTTGATATTTATTAAAATATATTTTTTTCCAAGCGACAAAATTCTTTAATCACACAATTGATTATTTGATCCTGAAATGGCGAGAAAAATGACTTTTGAGATTTAAATTTGTTTTTATTTAATTTCATTTTTTCAAATGTCCAGGTCTGGATAGCTACCCACAACCCAGCACCTACATGACAAAAAAATTGTCTTATGGTTTTATCGCTTATTTTGCTTTATATAGTCATGAAACGAAGATGTCCAGACCAGGATATAGCCCCCCCCCCTCAACCAGCGCATACTTGAGAAAAATCATGGTGTTGTTGCTTATTTTGCTTTATATAGTCATGAAACAGCGAGAAATTAACTTCTTCCGAGAAAAAGTTGATTGAGTCAGGGTTTGGGTGGGGGTAAGATGTCCAGACTAGGAAGGGAAGAAGTCCAGGACCTACATGACAAAAAATCATCTTGGGGTTTTATTGATTATTTTGCTTTATAGTCATGAAATAGCAAGAAATAGACTTCTCCTGAGCAGGTGATGTGTGGAACTAATCTGCATAAAATGACAAAATAATTACTATTGTTTAGGGACCTGCGAATATTCGAGATTCGATTCGATGTCGAGATCGACACCGAATCGGTCTGCTGATTCGGATATGTTCGAATCGGTGTTACTTTGGTGTAGTCTCGTTTTTTTTTGCGTCTAGATAACATATGCAAATGATATGAACTCACAAAAATTGAATCACAAGGTTGCCAAGTTAGCCAACATAGGTAATTTTGAATGTATGTCATTCAGAATAAACGTGCATGTAGGTGTTTGATCTATTGTGGGTGAACAGTTTATCAGATAACTACCATTGGTATCGGACTACAACAATTATATAGCTGTAATAGTCCGAGAGCCTGTTGAGTTCTATTTGCACAATTACATACGAAAGGTTTGATGCCCCAGATTTGTTCCACCCTGAGGAACGTTTAAAGAAATCCGATTTCTTAAGTTCCGCATTCCTGGCGTTTTGGGGCCAGAGACCCCACAAAAACTCAAAAAATGACTATTTGCACTTTTGAGTACACAGCTGATTTGTTATATTATTAGTACTCCAGCAATCACTGACCAATAATACACAATTTCTGAAACGAAATTTCCTGGCGTTTTCATTTCAGAAGGGGGTTTCTGATGGTATCCCCAAAACCCCAAAACATTACTTCTATTTGCACTTTCGAGTACAAAGCTGATTTTTGTATTAATAGTGCCATAATCATCACTGATTGATGATACACAATTTCTGAAACGAAATTTCCTGGCGTTTTCATTTCAGAAGGGGTTTCTGAATGTACCCCAAAAAAACAAAAAAATAACATTTATTTTCACATACTGTCGAATACAAAGCACAATTTTAAGGTGAACCTGGAAAAATTTATATAAATATACAAATCTACTGACCACAAACGTTACCTACATGTAACTGTTGAATATGACAAAACAGCCCAAATTTCCGCGCGTTTCAGGGAGGAAAATTCGTTATTTTTTATTATAAAAAAATGTAGAAAAACATGTAAGAAAACTAAAATTGAAATTTTAGTCCAGGAACCAGGTCGATCAAACGTGCACACCCCGCAGGATTAAACTTCATTCATTTTTCGTAAGGATGTCTACTCAAACTATTTAGACGTTAAAAGGTGACAGTGTATGCTCCGGGCAATATGACGGCGATTTCCGGGAGTATACCCCACTCACTACATACATGTTCAGCAAAAACCTATTGTTCTTTATTCCATGCCATATGCCTGCCATTTCCTGCATAATTTGACTGAAAAAAAGAGTCCAAAATGGAGGACAAAATGGCATCCGAAAGTAAAAAAAGAGCATTTTACAGTAACTTTCACAGTAGGTGCCAGTTGCGCCACCATACATGATGTCCAATCCTAATACGATAACAGTAAGTCAAAACCCGAGTTTTAAAAAATGACGACGAAAATGGCAATCGGAAGTCAACAGTTGAAGTGCTTTTTTAATTTTTAACTTTTTAAACTAAATCTTCAAATATCGAATAAATATAAAGCCAATAAGTAGTGGTATATATGCCATCATACAAGTTTCCAAAGCCACCAACTAGTTTCAGAATACATCAGATTAGTGTCCCAAACCACCTAACGAGTGTACCAAACAATATACTGAGCCACCTACATAGTATCCAAAACCAATCTATGAGTATCCCAAGCCATACGTCTGGTGCCCCAAATTCAAATATTGTACCGAGTAAAGCATGATAAATAATCCACCCAATGAGTTCCCCAAACCATCAAGTAGTGCCCAAAACCATATGCAACTGGTTCCCAATCCACATATATGGTTCCCCGAGCTGTGCACCTGGTGTCCATGCCCACACAATGAGTATCACATGCCATCTAAATTACCACGAGTATTGTCGTAGCCCTGCAACGATTGTTCCAAACCACAGCGCATGGTATTGCCCCCAACAATTCAACGGACGTTCCAATCTACACAGGTTTTGTCCCAAACTACCAAAAATGAGTGTCCCTAACCATCCAACGTGTGATCCAAATCATACAATGAGTGGGCCAATCCATCCAATGAATGCCCCAAACCACCAAATGAGTGTCCCAAACAATCCAGCGAATGTTCGAAAGGAAAAGAGTGTCCCATATGCACAAAAACTTTTGTCCCAGGCCATCCGAAGAGAGTTCTATGTCATACAACGGGTGTCCCAAACCACCAACTGTCGTCTCAATCCATTCAACGGCCCAATCAGTGAACCAGTCGACAAATGAGTGTCTCATTCCACCATTCGTGTGTCCCATATGCACATTTAGTGTCCAAAACCGCCCAATTGGTCTCAAACTTTCCAACGGGTGGCACAAACAATTAAGTAGAGCCCCGTACGATATGCACCTGATTCCAGACCAGCACAGATAGTCCTCCAAACCATGCATCTGGTACCCTAACCCACACAATGGGTATCACAGGCCATCCAAGGAGTGTCTCAATTCACCCGATCAGTGTCGCAACCCTGCAACTTTTTTTCCAAATCACAGTGCATGGTACTAGTAGTGCCCCAAACAATGCAACTGGTGTTCCTTACCAAATAGGTTCAAACCACCAAAAGTCGTCTCAATTTATAAAATGGCCCAATCATTGAATAAATCGACAAATTTATGTCACATTCAACCACACGTGTGTCCCATATCCAAGTCGAGTGTCCAAACCAATTCAACTGTTGTCTCAAACCATGCAATGGGTGTCACAAACCACCCAGCGAGTGACCCAAACCATACAACTAGTATCACAAACCAGCCATTGAGTTCCCAATCCATCCAAATGGTGTCATAAACCATCTACTAACTTGCATCTCAATACATTTAAACAAGTGTACAAAACCCTCCTCCGAGTATTCAACCCTTTCATGACGGGTGATGTGCTGATACAGCATTAATGATCCTGTGCCATGCATTCTCCCATATATGCGAGTCTCCCATAGGGAGTCTTGCATATGCTATGAGAATTATGTGGCTCACGTGGCCAAGGTAAGTAATGTTAGGCCTATGCATTTTCTTATATATGCGATGCACCCTATGGCACAGGATTTTCGCAGAATGTCAAGAAGCTACGGTCAAGGATTAAGACCATCAAATGAGTGTTCCAAACCACCCAATGGGTTTAAAACCAAACCAAGAGACACTCGCTGGGTTGTTCGAGATATCCGATGGATGATTTTGTATAATAGTTGTGACAATCATTCGATGGTGTGGGACATTCTGCATGGGGTGGTTTTAGACACCAGGCGGATTTTTTAAAGACAGTCTTGGTCCGGGTGGTTTGAGGCAATCGTCATGTTGCACGGGACGGCCATTGGATGGGTATGAACACTCATTGATTGGTTTTATTGGACACACATGGGATTGTGTGGGGTTCTCAATTGATGATTTGAGATGCTCTTGTGAGGTTTGGGACATCGCGTGCATGATTTGGGACATTCTCTGGATGATATATGGTGTCAATCGTTGGATGGTTTGGATTACTCATTACGGCGTGTTTGGTCACCATATGGATGGTTTGCGACACTAGTTGGGTCGATTGGGATGCGTATTGGGTAGTTTGGGACACTGGTTGGCAATTGGTGGTGCCCGTTCTATGGACTGTGTTGGTTTGGTATACTATATTAAGATGGTGGTTTGAGACCCCAGATGCGTGGACTTAAGCTCCTTAGATGACACTCGTTAAGTGCTTTTGGAAACTCATTGGATATGTTTGGATACAAGTTTGGTGGCTTTTGACACTCATTTCATGGCATATAGCACTATTGGCTATAAATTATATGAGAAGATTTAGTTACAATATAAATTAATGAAAATAATATGTTTTTATTTTTGATGCCTTGGAAACAGTCTGGTGACCTTAAGCCGAACTTGCCCAATTTTACTGCTGCCAGTCGCCATTTTGTCCCTATTTTCGATATTGACGCCATCGTTTCTGCTAAAATGGGCATTAATGGTTCATATCTGCCATCGTATTGGTATTCAGTATTCAGTACACGGGTGAGTTCAATTCCCTTCTGGGCATTACAATAATAATTGATTTTTCTTCGAAATTGTATTTTAAATCTATTTTAATTTGACGGACACTGAAGGACAAATCCTCGTGATATGGCTCATTACTATCAGATATCGATTTAGCATGGTACATTTATTTTATTTAACAAAAAATGGAAATTATCTGGTAAAATGTAGCGAAATTTGCACAATTTTACCGCTTCCGGACACCATTTTGTTCGCTATTTTGGATTTTGTAATGACAACATAATAATTTATTAATAATTTCACAAGGAACGAAATATCAAACAATAAAGCTATGCACGTAAATAGGAGTTTTTTCAAAGAACTTCATAAAATTCCCCCCAAAGCGGATTTTTAAAATGTTGTTCCCCCGATTCTGCCCGAAAAAATGACAAAAATATTGCATATTATAGATTTTCCATTGTTTTATCGGTTATATGAGAATATGAAATGCTAGATGTTACTTCACCATTGATTCTGACCAAGAATAATACAGATCTTAGCTAAAGGGCTTCTCCAGAAAGTAGTTCTCAGAAAATATACACGACGAAAGTTTTTCTGTAAAATCAATTAGAAAACTGGTCACGGAGAGTTGCTCGCAGGGATGTGGCTAGAGGGGGGTGTGGGGGTGTCTCACCCCCCCCCCCCAACTTTGGTCAAAATTTTCAACAGTTGGAAATTTCATTTCACACCAACAATGGGTTGAAAATGTTCTTGTCGTTTGATTTTCAAACAATTTATTGGGGGAATTAATTTTTTTTGGACCAATATTTGCATATTTTCCAATTTTTTGTCAACATTTTGGACTGAAATGGTCATCAGTTGGAAATTTTCCAACCTTAGGGGGGTGACAGGTTGGAAATTTCCAACACTTGGAAAGCTTGTGTCCTGGTCCTCCCCCGTGGCTAGTCAAAACTGCTACTAAATTTAAGAAAACAATATTGTCATACATTTGGTCAACATTGTCATTGGAATTGTCATCATTTGGAAATTTTCCAACCTAAGTGGGGGTGTCAGGTTTGAAATTTCCAACTCTAAGAAGAATTGAGGCTAATCTAGATGCTAGGATTTTGCGATTTTCTTGTTCAGATTTCAAAATTTTCGAACACCGGGCCGAACCATGGTCGGCCCGGTGTGTCACTGTCTCTCCCCCGTGACCAATACAAAACTGCTAATTAATTTAACAAAACAATAGTTTAGTACATTCGGTCAAACTTGTGGACTGAAATGGTCATCAGTTGGAGAATTTTCCAACCTAAGAGGGAGTATGAGGTTTGAAATTTCCAACACTAGGGAAGCTTCAGTTGAGGCCAGTCTAGATGCTAGGATTGGCGATTTTCTTGTATAGTTTTCAAAATTTTCTCACACCGGGCTGAACAAACATGGACGGACACAATGTCATGGTGTCTTACCCGTAGCCGTGTGCATTTGTCTGGAGTAGGCTACTAGATGTTAGGATTTATGCAATTCTCAGGTTAAAGTATCTGAATTTTCTTATACCGGGCATATAGAACAACATAGTTTATGAATACATAGGATATTAGGCCTGAGGACTGATGTGCAAGGGAGTGCAAATGCAATTATGCAAAACTTGTGTTTGGTCTGTGATTCTGAATCAAGGGGGGGGGGTGTGCAAATGGAATTATGCAAAAAGTTGTGTTGGTGTGATTCCGACTCAAGGGGGGTGCAGTTGGAATTTACCAAGGTGGACACCCCCCCCCCCCCCAACGGAGACCCTCTAGCCACATCCCTGGTTGCTCGCCCACTTTTGAAAACCCCCATGACGTTGGATATCAACTCATGAATAGTTGAATGACACTATTTCAATGCGAATGTTGTTTAGCGTGTCCTGACACCAGCAATCAATTCTGCCCGTGATTATAAATCTTTCATCGTCCTCGCTTCAAATGTCTATATAGTTCTGCAGCTTTCGAAGAAATTCCCAACGCAGTCATACTTGACATTGATTCGCGCGAACTTGTTTTTCCCCATTGTGCAGGATTGTTGAGTTGGCGCCGATAGTTGAATGACACTACTTCAATGCGAATGTTGTTCTGCCGGGTTCTGACACCAGCAATCAATTCTGCCCGTGTTTATACTTGACATAAATCTGTCATCGTCCTCGCTTCAAATGTCTATATAGTTCTGCAGCTTTCGAAGAAATTCCCAACGCGGTCATACTTGACATTGATTCGCGCGAACTTGTTTTTTCCCATTGTTCAGGATTGTGCCCATGATAGGGACACATCATTTATCCTATGGGGTGAGTCCGGTGTTTAAGTATCCTGTTATATAGCAACAACATACTTTCAAATAAATCGAATCATAAATTGGAATGTCCCACCTGAAAGTGTTCATAGAATACAGGCTTAGCATAATACATGATTGTACAGTTTAATAAATACCTAACAAAGTCACGTTTAATTAAAAGGAATATTGCATTGTTTTATCGCTTATATGAGAATATGAAATGCTAGGTGTTACTACACCGTTGACTCTGACCAAGTTTTTTTTACCATTTGGTCTGTGAACAATGATGATAGTGGAGATAGTATTAAGAAAAAATATTATCTGTGCGTACGGCAGTGCAAATAAAACAATTTTTCGGATTTTCGTTGGGACTTAACACGAACCCACCATCTCCTTAACACATATCCCACAGCACAAAAATTACCCACCCCAATAATACTTACTCCTATATAATTAAGTATTATTGGGGTAGGGTCAATTGTTTCAGGTGACCTGTGCTTCTTAAATGAAAACGCACGGAATTTCGTTTCTTAAACGAGGTTATGACTAGCGATAGCAGGATAACTATTGAGGAAATTAATTTTCTAGTTTTTTGGGGGCACTTTAAAAAAAACCATTCAGAAATGAAAACGCCAAGGAATTTTGTTTCAGAAATTGTGTATTATTAATCAGTGATGACTAGAGCACTATTAATATGAAAATCAACTTTGTACTCGAAAGTGCAATAGAAGTAATTTTTGGGGGTTTTGGGGATACTTTCAAAAACCCCTTTCTGAAATGAAAACGCCAGGAAATTTCGTTTCAGAAATTGTGTATTGTTGATCAGTAATTACTAGAGCACAATTAATACAAAAATTAGCTTTGTACTCAAAAGTGCAAATATTATCCATTTTTGGGGTTTTGTGGGGTCTCTGGCCCCTAAACGCCAGGAATGCGGAACTTAAGAAATCCGATTTCTTTGAACGTTCCTGGGGTGTAACAAATCTGGGGCATCAAACCTTTCGTAGGCGATCGTGCAAATAGACCCATCAGGCTCCCTGATTATAACGATGTACCCATGTCCAAGTGTGTCAAATCTGTATTATCTTTATTAAATAATGTAGACAAGTTACTTCAATTCCATGGGGTTGGTGATACGTTGATTGAACTCAATGTCTTTAAATGTCTTACTGTCACTTCTTGTGTAATGGTCGCCATGACACACCTAGATAGAAATTCAATGCAACATATCCCAAACCCTCCATGAGACCGAGAGTGACTTGCCTATGTCATGATTTCCTTAAAAAAGATGCAAGTTCCAACTGATGTTTAAGAAGATTAACATTTTTATATAGTACCTAGTGAACTTTGCAGTTTTTGTAATGAGACACCGAATTACACACTGGTAAACAATGTCAATCACTAGCTGATTCGATTCGAGATTCGATTCGATGTCGATATCAGGAAGGAGATTCGATATCGAGATTCGATTCGATGCAAAATCCCCGATTCGCAGACCCCTACTATTGTTCACTATTTTTAAAGCAAACGCTTATTCTGGTCGTTATCGTTGTCACATTTTTTGTATATTATAATGAAAAAAGAATGAGACGGAGGAAAATTGGGAAAAAAACTTGAAACCCATACAATGCTTTCAGCCTGAGGATGCGGTCCATTTTGGGAGGGGCTGGTGTGTTTACCCTAAACATAAATATTATATTATTTAGCGTAATAACACTCCAGTATTAACTTTTTCAACTCAATGAATGGAAGAAGCCATATTATACTGTATAGATCTGTATTTCACTATTTGATCATATTAAAATCATTTTCACAAAGATGATACATGCAGATAAGTAGACAGCATAGCCGCCCAAGAAGCCCTTCTGATAGTTCAGCCATAAACGTAATTCGTACTCTTCTTGTGAAACTTGAAAGCAGAAATCTGCGAAAGCGGTCACGTATCCCATGTATTTCATATCAACAATAGGTTGAAAGTTAATACATTTCGAAGTTCCCGTGGACCTACATGTAGATCATGCCAATAATACCTACTCCAGCGGCACGGGAGTAGAGGTTCATGGCATGATCTACTGTGGACATATTATGACAGTGACACACGAAATTCGTCCAAATATGTACGCATTTACTCCGGAGCTGTTGGCCACGCGAATAAATTCCTGTCGTATTATTCAATATTTTATTACACATATAAACCCATTCCGAATTCACGATTTCCAACGAAAACGAAACATGTTTCAATGTGAAATAAAACAAAACCATACAGAAACCGATTTCGATAACACAATGTCAACAGAGTGCGTGAAGGTCCTCTATGACGTCACGGGTCAAAAATAAAATACACCTAATCTGTTGTTTTCGCTTCGAGCTGTGCGCATGCCACGGGGATTTCCTGGAATCTGAATCGATAGCGGCTAATCTCGGGGCGATTCATTTCGTTCTCAGAACGACTATGTGGGTCTAATAAGCGGGGAAATGGGTAAAATATGAACTTCGCGACGGCGACTTTAAACGTTATACGTACTGTCTCTGTCAAAAACGTGCATACATCTGTATTTTATACGGTGATATATAATTTAACTTTTTATAACGGAAGCTGACATAAAAAGTGATTTGTTGAATAATGCATATCTGAGCATATAATATTAATATAAACGGAATAATTTGTGCATAAATCAATTAGGCCACCACACGAATCAATGGGGATGTGATTCCAGAAAATGACAGGAAATGAGATGCATTTATTTCACTCTTTGTTTCCAGAACAAGTTTTATTCTCGACGGCACTGGCTGAGAACTTTGGGGGAAATCCTTCAAAGATCGAACCAGGTCCGCGCTGGATCGAAATTTACTTTCGCCAAATAATTTGCCATTTTGCCAAATTATTTTAGCATTTGCCAAATGCTATCCACGATAGTATCATTTTCTGCAATAGTAGCCTGTCATTTGTAAACAAAAAATGGGTTTCGTAAAAATATTTGGGGATTTTGGGCAACATAGTTTATCGTAAATCCCATATACTGGAGATATTGGAAACAAATGTTGACAAGCTTATTATAGATTAGTTGCCTCAAAAATGGCGTTATCATAGCAACAGTATGTGGTTTCTAAGAATTCTGAAAAATGATCATATATGAAGTATTTTAGTGAGAACGGTGGACTTATTGGTGGATATAGTTATATAATAATATTGATATGTATACATTCTCCAAGACGAACCGCCATTACTGATCCCAAGGGTGAACGTCACTGAAAGGTCAAAGACATTGTCAAACATTGCTGTTTTTATCACTTCATGTCATATTAATTGTCCTTATGAGGAAACGTTCTCAAGTTGTTGCATCATATTGATATTTTGTTACATCTGGAGATCATAGCCTTTATTTTGAACCACATATCATATCTATAGGCTGATTATTACTTGTGTGGGAGATTTTACGAAACATGTGACCGGGCCAATTGCCCACCATTAAAATTAGAACTTGCTCTTCCCAACAGACAATGACCACACCATTAGTGGTGTGGATAGAGGACAAAGTCGTCAATTTTATGGTAAGAGCATCGAAGTTGGCACACATGTATATCAGGTTATAAGTCATTTTGGATATTATCCGAAGAATGTACACCGTTGTCATGGCAACCATTTTGGTGAAAACGCCTGTTTTTGCCATACTCTGGCCATTATGTATTACTAATGCACAGTAACCTCATGGAAAACTTATATTTGTCAGAACATATAAATTGTATATATGGGTAGATTCAAAATGCTAACCACAACAGTGTGGTAATAGGACGCACATACGCCAATAATAATATAAATTTAACAACGATTGAGCATCGTAGCAAAGTTTTGATTTATTTCGAGATATTGTTGTGGAACAGGGATCAGTTCAGTTGAAATGATTTAAAGTTATCGCCCTGGGATTGCTCAAGTACACAATTTAAAAGCCAAAACTCAGGTAAAACACATGCTTTGCGAAGATCGAGATATTGCTATGAATAATCCTTTTATCAACTGCATCAAATCGGTCGTCGTTTGTTCAAGTTATATATCGCGATAACCAAATTAACTTGCTTTTAAATAGAAAAATGAGCCTTTTGTTTTTGTTTGATTGTTTTGAAGAAACATTCGACTGACTGAGCTCTGGGAAATGATAGTTGAACAACCATTTAAATAGAACAGAAACAGTATTATGTGAAACTCAATGTTGCTCATCTCTCATGATCCAGAATAAATCCTTTAGTGAAAAATGTATTGCTGCTCAGATTTAAGCAAACATGCGTCTATGTCTTAGTGCACTTTATTGTATCAAATAATTAATATCATGTCATGGCATGTTCCATCCAATTATTTCAATCCGTGATTGTGGGTTTATCCATTGAATATGTGTTTCAAAGATTGAAAATAGGATGGTAGTCATGTCAGTCCCATGTATGGATTTTGTCTCGGAGAGATCAACGGGAAGTTATCGACACATATAACTGCACTGTGGTTCCCGTCTGCATTTAAATCGTTATCACCTATGTAACTGGCTGAACCAGTTTTCATTGTTTTCAAAAAGGAAAACACGTTCGATATCAAGTCCCCAGAAAACTGCTAATTTCTGAAGTTGTCATATATAACAATCCTACACTAACAGCGTGAATATCCGTGATAACTGTGTACTCAAGCACAAAATACAGTGGGGGGTAGTCTTCGATGTTGTATTAGTTTTGCCACAGTATGGTGTGGACGGCTGTTTCCTAGGGGTAGCAAGTGACACGTTAACGGCTACTGTTTAGGCCGCGATCAGTGGTAGTGTCATACTGATCACGCAGAACGTAGCGCTGTTGGTGAGGCGTCCTCGCGACTGAGAGTTTAGTCTGAACAACAGACCACCAGCAGTGCCTTTGCCGATAGTCCACAGTTTTCGCCAGCATAACAAGTCCAGACAGACTAAAGCAAGTACTGATATTCTCGTGAGAGTAATTTTGCTCTAAGTACGCCTCAACACAGGCTGTGTTTTAAACAAATAGTTCTGATAGAAGAGAACACGGAGAATAACATTATCTAGTATTTCTGAGTGGGTGCATGCACCAAAATTATCCAATGAGTGACCCCGACAAGTGTTTACTTTCGCGAGTGGGTTGCCATGATACATGTAAACATCTGTCTCAGTCACGAATGAGATATTTATTTCCACTAAGAACTCTATTTTTGTATTATACGCGTTCCAAAGAAATTCAACACATACAAACTATACCAGTCTGTTCTCGTTAAATTAAAGGTACTCAATCAGATTCGATGGTCCCCATCTAATCAGATTCCAACAACAACATTATTCGAAATACCGCTTCAGTTATCAGAATAGATTAATTGCCCAAACATAATGCTAACTTTCAACTGTCAACTATAGTATAAAATTGCCCGAAACGTGTTATTTATCAACATGTTGTTCAACGAAATTTGGCCTTATAATCAGCAAAAAGCCTCTTGATTTGAGAGTTTTTCATCATCCGCAATTTCGTCTGAGACCGTTGGCTCGTCGACTTTTTACTGGGCCATTAATAAGTCTCAATGGATTTCAAAAATCGATATCTAATAACTCTGAGCTTTGATAGGTGGGTTCGTCGACTCGAATCAAATAATTGTTACCCCCGAATCCAAATAACTAGTAACTGAGGGGTGCTTAATCTGATTATGCATCTTTGAGCACATAACGATCTTATTTTAATGAGTGAAATAATCTCATATATGCATTATTTAACCTCAATATACGCTCTATATGGGGATACAACGCGGTTTTTAAAACAGTCCAATATGGGACTAGTTCCATAAGAAATAAGCCAATAATGTTTCGCGCCATTCAACGGAATAATGGGTATAAGCTCACTATCGGATTACTTCAGAATCGATTAAGTCCAGTAGGAACTTATGTGAATATTTAGGTTCAATATGAACCTATTTATACGAGGATATGTTGACATACATGTGAGTTTAGTTTTATAATCACATTCAATCGATGCACCAAAACCAACAGCTGCACTGGAGAACAAAAAAATGTCAATAAGACTAACTTAGGTTAGTCGAACGTTTGTCCACATGATGCGCAACTGGCTAACTACATGTACATGAAACACGAGTCACAGTTTTGCACATTTTGATCTTTTTTTAATTTTGATGTAACAAAACAATTATTGAAAAAAAAAGTTAATTAATTGTTTTTCTCTCTTAGATTAAACTACATGCTCTATAATTGTTCACACATTTTGAATCTAATGACTGTAAGATTTACTGGTATTTAAGTATATATAATGCGATCGGACATATGCCCCACTCACGGATTCTCAGATATATATGACATTTCGCAAACGATAAAGGGCGCTTATGTTTCCTTCATATTTTAATACTAGCTGAAACATTTAAATTTTTGTTTAATATATTTTATTTTATTTTTTAAGATTGAACTACTTGCTCAATTTAACAACAAGAAATTAAAAAAATCGTTTTAAATCAAAATTTAACGAGAAAAATAAATAGCGCCGTTATAACATTCACCGGGGTATCCCGAGCCACCACACAAAATTTGGTTGAAATTTGTTCAGATGTCTGGGGTCGTATCGTAATTTTAAAGGAGTACTGTACGCCATTTTCAATAAATTCCCGGTGATAACAGCGATCTAATATCGATAATATCTAGAAAACTAAGTAATTTGAGTCGAAGGTTTATTCTGAAAACGTTCAGGTTAATAGCTAGGTTATCTTAAAATCAAAGTTAGTAATTCGATATAAATTTAATTTATGGCTAGAGTCATAAATTAAATTACGAATTTCCGTGTACAAGACGTAATCAAAATAATTCACGGATAGTGGATTGGGCAAAGCTTGGCACACATGATCGTGTAAAAAATTATGTTGATACTGGGCGTAAACTCAAGCTACTCATGACTAGTGGCTATACAATGACGTAATGAGTATATGGAACTAGTATGCATATAATATAACATTTGCTTGAAAACTGTCCAAAATTACTCGACAACGACAATTGGTATTTTCGCATTCCGGATAATCTGCCATCCGTAACATTACTTCGTACTCAACAGACTTTCAAATAGTGGAAATCTGGTTACCTTATTCTACAACTCAGAGAGAATAAAGAAACAACAACAACATTTGGGTACAGTATCCCTTTAAGCTTCATAGTCTATACGTAGATCTTTCTCACCTTTACGATGACAGAAATGCCAATATGCTGTACATGTATGGACGCCATAACATACAGTCTAACGCATAAGATCGTCTATTCGTTGCGTTAGTGGCATTTGCGAAGCAAGCTCAATGAATACTAAAGCTAGGCACACATACCTGCGTATTAGAGGCCTTTCGCGTCCTTACAATTAGGATTACGAATACGGATAGCTATTGGTAGGCGTACATTTATCCGAATGTCCAAAACGTCCTTTCGCAAAACGACTACCGTGACGGATAAGAGTTTTGACGAAAACGAACCATCATTATTTCGTACCAATTTTACAACCCAAAACGCGTGTTTGGTATACAGTCCCTTTAAACTTCACTTATCGCCTCATTTCCAACAATACGATAATCATTATCTGTTTATTGTCATTGCTATGACCAGTCAAAACGTACGACCCGGGATTTTCGTGATAAATTGTGGCAATACAGCTAGTTCGTTGTTATCATGGATGACATGATAGACGTACTGCTAATGGGGGAAGAGGGGTTCCAAGATTTGGATCTGACATCAACCACGACGCCATCATTTCAAGCCCCTTCAAGTCCGCGATTTGATTTGAATGTGATTTCTGTTCCACGGGCCTATCACCTCTATGGATTTGTGAAATGCGACACACGGTTGGTGTGCTCTCTGATGGGAATCACTTTTGATTTGGTCCTATCAAATCGAACCAATGTCGACGCGATGTGCACCATGATGAGACGTTTTCGCTACCCAAATAGATAAAATAAATTGCCGACTGGCTTCATTATATCATTGTGTACTTCTAGATTGACTATTACTGTGATGCTTTGTATCGGCTGCACCCAGCGATGTCTATCCATTGTGAATAGCGATCTTATTTCGCGGGAAGCTCGACGATTAGTACAGTGATTGCCAATCTAAACATCACACCGATAATATAACTGGAGGGTTTACCTGATATATATTGACCAGATTCGAACTGAGTAAAGTGATATATTGCGGAAAATAAATTTCAGGTGTTATTGGAGCTTATTAGAATCCATGAAATCGTAACCGTATCAGAATGACGCATACTAACAAAAAAAAGATATCGGAGTGAGGCTGCTTCTACTTGGGGGTAATGTGCTAGCATGCATGCCCCATTGGAGCGTTCAAATTAGTCTTTGAACAATAAGGATGCATTCGGATTGACAGCTGAAGACTAAGGAACCGTTCAGGTTGATATTCGACAGCTTGCCATGAAAGCTGAATTCTTTATTAAAAAAGAATGAATAGTAAACTTTCCCTTACATACTTCAGAAATCACTCAGGTGTCCAATGAGCCCAACCTATCCCCGGAAAATGGTACATTAATTTTCTCTCTAATAGTCTTAATATATTGTATAGGAACACTTCAAAGACCCAGTTTTCTCATTCTGAATAGTCTGATGAATAACAATGAAAGTTTCAGTGACAAAGTAGCTCAACTTGGAAATGGTATCATTCCATATATTACAGTCCATAGAGCGATAAGGATATCGGACAGTTTAATTGCTTAAGTAACTAGATGTTACCATGAAGATGTATGCACAGTTGGGGGATTAATCGCATGAAAATTTTGGCTGTAGGGAGTGCCAATGCATGCAATAATACAACTAGAACTACAACTGGCTCCCATTTAGAAGTCACCCAGAAGATCCATATGAAATTTGGTGATGATTGGGAGAGGGAGTTAGCCTCTTGGGTGCGCAGAATGATTTAGTCGTGCGAAGAGTACAATTCAAGAGTGCCACTAGCAGCCATGTTTTTAAATATAATTCAGAACAAATGGTAAGCAGCCATCTAGAGTTCAGCCACCCCGAGGTTCCATGTGAAGTTTGGTGTTGATCAGAGGAGGAGTGGGCTCTGTGGGGTCTGCTAAAGGATTTAGTGATGCAAAGAGTAAAATCCAAGATGGCTGTCGGCAGCCATGTTTTTCATCGAAAATAAATCGTTCAAATTTGACAGCTCCGATCTAGAGGTGATCTTAAACATGTAAATTTTCAGAACAATTCTGTAATAATTGCGGGCTACAGGATGTGCCGATGGATTCAAATTTGAAATCTAAAATGGCTGGTGGCGGCCATGTTTTTTAACTCCCATTTAGATGTCACCTCGAAAATCCATATGAAGTTTGGTGACGATCGGATGGCAGATGTGACCTGTATGGTGGACTGAAGGATTTAGTAATACAAAGAGTAAAATCAAAGATGGCCGCTGGCAGCCATATTTTTAACGCATTTCTGAGAAAAAAAAGGAGGTCCCATCCAGAATTCATGCCGAGGATCCATATGATGTTTGGTGATGATCGGATGAGGAATAATCTGTAGAGTGTGCTAAAGGATTTAGTGATGCAAAGAGTAATATCCAAGATGGCTGGCGTCGGCCATGTTTTTCGTCGATAATCGTTCAAATTTGCTAGCTCCCAGCTAGAGGTAATCCTAAATATGACTGTAAAGTTTTAAAACGGGCTGCAGGTGTTCTGATGGATTCACATTTGAAATCCAAGATGGCTGCTGGTGGCCATGTGTTTAACGAATTTCGAGAAAAAGGAGGCTTCCATCTAGAGGTCACCCTGAAGATCCATATGAAGTTTGGTACCGATCAGATGAGAGATGTGACCTGTAGGGTGTGTTAAAAGAAATTGTTGATGGACAGACGGACGACGAATGGACTACTGGCGCAACCCATGGCAATACCTCAAACTAAGTTGAGCTAAAACGTCATTGACTGAATTGTTATTAACCAAATATTTAAGGTTGTTTCAATGGAAACTAGTTTCCCCTGTGCCCTCATATTTAAGTTTTAGTCCGATTTCCTCCACTATTGCTCCCCAATATCGACAGTAATTATATGCAAAGTTGCACAGTTTCATACTTCAGTCCAGTCTGTGAAGATTTCGCAAACTATTCGGATGATGGGATCGTCGGGCTCGCATTCAATAACAGGTTCGAAGAGAAGCATGCACACCTGAAACCTCCAATGTTAATATCAATTAATAGGCTTCATAGAAATTCTGATCTATAACAGTGCCTACTTTTGAATAAGTTGATATTTTGAAGAAATATAATACGTAGAGTATGTAGTTATTTCTTGCGTAAGCCCTTTAAGTGCCAGCCTATCACCTGTTGACAAAATACTGATGTTGTTGCACTTAGGTAATCGGGTGGATCCATAGCAACGGTTGTCAAGGAATTTTAAGCTAGCTAAAAGTTCATGACAATATAAACATTCTGCCTAATATGCCAGGAGGATATATCATGTATGGGGAAAGACCGAGAATCAACATCCAAACAAATTTGTATCACGAACAATGTCATGACAGTGTTTATTATGTTGCTTAATTTATTATCATTCAACAGGATATTAATATTAGCATTTGTACAAAATTAGGCTATTAATTGAACTCTTTATATGAGCGCTAACCCACGTTCCCTGGCCTATAGACAAGTTGTTGGTATGCTCAAAAATGCAACATATAAATCAGAATCACCGAGTACTATTTTGTCTAGCCCAATTTTTATTTTTAAATATAAAATTTACACAAATTCCACCACAAATGGTGATACACACATTACATAAAAGGATATTTTGCTCAAATGGCGGCCATTTTGAATCTATCCATATACAGAAGGTATATGGTCTGATGCATATCCAATCCAAATAGATGCATAGCAAACAGTATCCCATGAGGTTACTATGCATTAGCAATCCATAATGGCTAGTGTTTGGCAAAACACAGGAGTTTTCAACAAAATGGTTGCCATAGCAACGGTGTACATTTTCGAACTTTGGATCATATCCAAAATGACTTATAATCATGTGATGTTCATGTGTCAACAATAAAGACTAATAATATGACGTAAAGTATTAAAACAGCATTGCTTGACAATGACTTTGACCTTTCGCATTGACCTTGACCCTTGACATAAGTACTGGTGGTCCGTTATGGATAATATATACGATTTTAATGCAGACGGGGAACCACAGTACAAGTGTCGATAACATCCTGTTGATCTCTCCGAGACAAAAATCCATACATGAAATGACCACCATCCACAATCTTTGAAATACATTTTCAATGGATAAACCCACACACACGGATTGAAATAATTGGATGGGACATGCCATGACATGATATTAATTATTTGATACAATAAGTGCACTAAGACATAGACGCATGTTTTGCTTAAATCGGAGCAGCAATACATTTTCATTAAATGATTTGTTCTGGACGATGAGAGATGAGCAACATTGAGTTTCACATCTCACCATCAATGAATGTGAAATGAGAACAGCCATTAAGAGCAGACTAACAACATATATAACTGCTATTACATTCCATGCATGTAGGTTAAAAGTTTACATTTCTTAGAGTATAAATAATAATTGCAAAACACAATCAAACCACCAAATACATGTAGGGTGTGTTCTAAGAATCACTCCATTCTCCATCTATATTACATTGTCTTTCACTCTCTATTATCTCTCTCCCTCCACTTTTACGGGTGTGCGCACATGCGTGTGGGCGGGCCTAACTCTCTATAACTTATGGATTTTCACAATTTATGGTATTCGGGTTTACGACCGTGTGCGAAAGCTACACACACATACTATGGCCCAGAGTAAGGCTCATTTTCAAACGTCGACCGATTTGATGCATAGTTGATAAATGGATTTTGTACCTCAGTTATGGCTTTTAAGTGTACTTTAGCAATCCTATATAGGGCGATAACTGTGAATCTTTTCAACTGAACTGATCCCTGTTCCACAACAATATCTCGAACTAAATCACAACTTTGATAATTTTTCTGTCAAATTCACTATGTTAGACCAAAAAAACTCAACGAAAGTCATCTGTGTTGCTCAACCGTTGTTATATTTATATTATTATTGACGTAGGTGCGTTCTATTACCATATTGTTGACGATAGCATTTTGAATTTACCCACATATAAAATATATATGTTCTAACAAGTATAT
This sequence comes from Siphonodentalium dalli, assembly GCA_032622095.1. Lineage (NCBI taxonomy): Eukaryota > Metazoa > Mollusca > Scaphopoda > Gadilida > Siphonodentaliidae > Siphonodentalium > Siphonodentalium dalli. Next base: position 136,013,688 of record CP136067.1, on the reverse strand, counting down.
GGTCCAATCAAAATAGGTGCACAGTGAACAGTTTTCCATGAGGTTTCTGGGCATTAGCAATACATAATGGCTAGAGTATGGCAAAAACAGGCATTTTCCCCAACGGTGTACATTTTCAAGCTTCGGATCGTATCCAAAATATAATCATGTGATATACATGTGTGCCAACTTTGATGCTTTTACCATAAAATTTACAATTTTGTCATCTAACCGCCCCGCTGATGGTGTGGTCATTGTTTATTGAGAAGAGCAATTTCTCATTTTATGTGTGGGCATTGCCCGGTCACATGTTTCGTAAAATCTGTCACATTAGTACCGGTAATAATCATCCTATGGATATGATATATGACTCAAAATAAAGGCCATGATTTCCAGAATGTAAAAATAATATAAATATGATGCAACAAATTGAGACAGGTTCCTCATAAAGACAAATAATAGGACATGAAGTGATAAAAACAGTAATTTTTTACAATGACCTTGACCGTTCGCGTTGACCTTGACCCTTGAGATCAGTACTGTCGGTTCGTCTTGGAAATGATATACATGTAAATATTATTATATAACAATAAGTCGACCGTTATCACTAAAATACTTCACATATGGTCATTTTCTAAAATTCTCATAAATCACATACTGTTGCTATGGTAACGCCATTTTTGAGGCAACTGAATGACAAGAAGCTTGTCAACATTGGTTTACAATGTCTCCAGTATATGGGCTTTACGAAAAAATATGTTGCCCAAAATCCCCAATTTTTTTTACGAAACCCATTTTTGTTTACAAATGACAGGCTACTACAACCTTAAGTCTTATATTTCGACACTCGCTATTTGGACGACTTGATATTATTAGAAAAGCAGTTAATTAGTAAATAGTTAATTTTTACTCGCATCTCTATTGTGGTTTAACATACACAAATAAACCAATCAACAAACAATACAATGGTAAATGGGTTGCTTCATCAGAAGGGCACATGATTAGCTATGTAAACACCACCGCCACATTAAATACTAGTAATCACTCCAACATCGGTACTAATGCTATGAGATTAACAGCATCTTAAGAGGTGTTAACTTAACTTAAACCTTATAAAACACCACAAATATAATTATATTGTTAGAGTTTCCTGAAATTAATGTTATTGACATATTGTTCAATTTTCTTGAAGAATTAAAAAGTTACCTGCCGAAATTTTGCCAAATGAAAATATTTTTGCCAAATGTGAATGATTTTTGCCATTAGCAAATTTGGCAAGTGGCAGCGCGAACCCTGGGTCGAACGTGAGATGTGCCATTATGATCCCGTAGTATATATTGCTTAGAAGCTTGTCGTTATGTCTCAGACACATGGTGGCAATTGTGTTGTCAAGCAAGCAACCACTCGCTTTACCCAACATCTGTTGAACTTATTGTAAGATATCATCAAGGCAACATTCCTCTAGCTGTTCGTCGCGTTGAACATGTCTTAATGATTGTCTTGAACCATCCCGAACACTACCCAGCGCGACGATGATAACATGATTTATGCACCGTTTCGTCTATAATTATTGACATTATGACAGTGGCAATTATGGCCAGGAATGCATATTATTGTCTCATTGTGTGAATAAATGGCTCTTCTATAAGATAAATATATAAATAAAATCACGCCAAAATTACCATGTTTTCCCAGAGGCAAACGATGGGTGGCGAAATGTCGAAACTTTAGCCATCTTGGCCGCCATTTTTGGATTTTGATGTCGGATTTTCGACTAATTTGAAATCGTGGTATATTAGCATACCGAATCAAGTTGAATATAAAACCGCATGTCATATTATATTCACTCTTAAGTACTAACATGGTTACCCGGCGTTGTCCAGTTTAAAGTGATGTGGAACAGTCAGTATATACTCTTGATCAAAATAATTATTGTCCCCCGAAAGATTTCGGGGGACTATTATAATCAGCATGTCCGTCCATATGTCCGTCGTCCATCCGCGTTGACCGGATCATAACTTCAACATTAGTACATGTATCAGCATTCCATTGTATTGTGTGTATTGTTGGTATTTAAGAACGCGCGTGTCAAAATCTAATGTAGTTAGGCTACGATGATTTGTTTCGTTTATAAAACTCACCGTCTCTCAGAACATTCAATTTACAAGGTATTGTATACTCATGTTGTTAAAATTTAACATACACCTTGGCGATGTATTCATTATGCATATCACTCACACAATTCAATCAGTTTGCATGCGTACCCATTTCCACGGTTCCTTTTGGGAATGCACCCTTCATCAATAATCATGGTCAGTGGTTTAAGCTATTTCTTCGCAATTGCTACATTTTGTTCGCAGGGGAACTTTCCCGACACTATAGAGCTGAACCAAGCGAAAAAGATTATCAGCATATCAGTACATTGTCCGCAAAGGGGAACACTATATACCACTGCAAAAACAAGTGTTCTAAAATGAACGCGTTCATACAATCGACTTGTTCAAATCGTAACGCTGTGTGTTAACTCTGCATATCAGCGTTAGAGTACAAGTCCTATAAAGACATAGATCTAAAACGGTGGTGTCAAACGTTGAACAGTGGTATTCAGTCTTTGAATAGTGGTGTTCAGTCGATGAACAGTGATGTTCATCTGAAGTATAATCACTGGCATTCAGTGCCGGTATCAAACGGTGCCTTTCGTTTAGTATTTCCCGTTGATCGGTTCGGAATGGAATTACATAACATATTTTCAATTATACCACTAAACGTAACAATGTATGCATTTAGCTGAACCCCAGTGCTCAATGGTGCGTTCAGTGTGACTTAACATCAGCGTTCAAATTGCCGTCCGTTCCGTTGCCGATTCCGTTAATTGCAGGAAAAAATTGTCATGCGCAGAAGTGTTATTTTGACAACTGACCGTTTCGTCCTCTTGTACTTTTTAGATGGAAATACGTTGCTGTGTTGTGTTTTATTCTAATTTTAAATAATTGCAAAGGTATACGTTGTGTTTCTTGTGCTCGCGTATCTAATCATATGGCTGAATGAGTTTGTCTGTCGTTCGGCTTTGAAAGTATAATTTCTTGATTGAAAATGCCATGACTGGAGAACACATGTGTCTCGGCATCGGCCATGGCGCTGTTTTCAAATTCACAACAATATGTGGTGAATGTTGGTTTCGGAGGACACAGCTGTCAAATCTGCGCATATAGTGACCAACAGTGTTAATGTGTGTGGAAGAATGTGACAATAATATAATATTACAGAGAATTCCACGTCGTTTGTACCAATTACAAAATATAGCGTTTGAAGTACATGTACACGCAATTGTTAATATTTACTTCTCAGTTCGGGACGAATTAATCACGATAAATAAACGGCAATGATTTTCGTCGCGTCAGAACTAAAGTTTTCTATCTCCACATGTTCATGTTTGTGGGAAATCGAGTTTTAAGTTTTGACAACCAGCCCCCCCTCCCTCCCCCGGTTCAATGTTCTCATTCTGTTTTGGAAGATAGTACACAGCGGATATGATAGCTGCTGTAAAAATACTATTATATGACGAGTTTCGAGAAAAACATTATATCTTGGGTCTAATCGCCAAAAAAAATAATAAATTAATAAATTAATTGGTCCACAGTGGAGATAGAGAAATATAGCACTGTCAAAAAAGTGTGTTTGAGATGCAACAAATTTACACAGCCTCTCATTCAAATTCGGTATACGTTAGGCACGATATCTGGTCATTTTCGGACATAAAATCCCGCACCGAATCGAATGAGACCAATATTTCATTTCCCCGCCAAAATGAAGATAGAACAGTTTAGTCCTGACGCGACGTTATGCCAATGTTTGTCACGGCAGATAGACTCCTCATATTATGGAGATGATTACATATAAATTTGATGGAAATCGGCGGCAAATAATATTTGTATCTATTTTTGGTACCCCTCCCCTCCAAGGCCCATGATTAGAACGGCAACAATTTAGTATCTTTAAACCACACCATTATACTCCTCATATCATGGAGATTAGTATCTATAAATTTGGTAGAAATCAGTGACAAAATATATTCTTATCGATTTTTGTTCCCCTCTCCTTCCCCACCCCTGATTCGAACGGCAATATTTTGGCATCTTTAGACCACACCATTAGACTCCTCATATTATGGAGATGATTATATATAGAATTGGTGGAAACATTTGTTATCTATTTTTGGTGCCATTTTCCCTCCCACCCTGACTCGAACGGCAACACGTTGACATCTTAAACCACATCATTATATTCCTCATATCATGGAGATATTTATGTATAAATTTGTTGGAAATCAGTGACAAAATATATTCTTAGCGAATGCATGTGGTGCCCCTCTCCCTCCCCACCCCTGACTCGAACGGTAACACTTTAGCATGTGTACAACACACCATTAGATTCCTCATTTATCCACGTTATCAAGCAGACCAGATATTCAGTCATATATTCAGTTATCAATATGAATGGAGCTTAGGTCCTATATGTTGTTAAGAGAAAGGTATCTATGGACATTTATATTCGAAGACGGGAAGAAATGTCATTATTTGCAACTATATCGCGGCGTCACCACAATAGTATATACTTCGATTAACCATGCATTTACAATTAAATATCAAAACTATATATATATATATATACAACTAGCTGATGTGCCCCACTTCGTCCGGGCTACTTAGGGATTTCTTTTCCAGAACATGACTATATATGAGAGTATGTGAGCGAGGTCAAGGCCAAGGACACGCTCGCACGTGAAATTGGACCCGTCCATACCAAATTTGAGTCGATTCGGTCGAGGTCCAGAAACATGCCTACATGAGCGTATATGAGCGATGTCAATGGCAAGGACACGCTCGCACGTGAAATTGGACCCCCCATATTGTTCCCGAGATCAAAGTAAGCATACATACCAAACTCGAGTCGGATCGGTCGAGGTCCAGAAACATGGCTATATGAGCGCATATGAGGGAGGTCAAGGTCAAGGACACGGTCGCACTTGAAATTGGACCCGCCCATGTTGTTCCCCGTATCAAAGTAGGCCTGTATACCAAATTTGAGTCGGATCGGTCGAGCAGTTTTCGAGTCTATAACACACACAGACAGACTGTCGATTAGTAGATCAGAATTTTGTATGATAATGGATGATTAACAGCAGATTGCTTCACATACATACACGTGTACCGTATGACATAAATATGCGAACTCGCGCCGGGAAATCTTAACATAAGTTTCCATAAACTTTTATTATTCGGTCGACGAATTAAGGCTCCAGTCAACAAACTACGCAATATAAAACTAGTAAACTAGTTGTGGTAAATCGCCCGCGAACATTATCCATGTATAATTACAACTACTTTCGCTTTGACTAAAATGCGTGCATTTGATTGGTCAAGGCCCTTAGATACGCTTGGTAGCGACAATATCTATCAGTGGAGGGAAGTGTCGTTTCCCGCATCACTGGGGGTAGTGATACCTTAAAAAGTTCGCAAACCAAGTCGAATATCCATGGGGCGAATTTACCTGGAATTTTATTTTGTCCACCAATCAAATCGCAAGAAATCACTTCCGTTTCTAGTGGTAACGCAAGACGCCAAATATCAGCGAAAACTTATCGCCGATTAAACAGCAAAATAGTACATTAATTTATTTGGGGATAAAAGAATGTATTACATAACTATTCCACCATTAGTATTAGCATTTATCCAGCTTCGTGCCAATAATAATATGACATGGCAGTGGTCATGAGAGCATAGAATGCAACTTTGTAGCGACTGTTTACTTTTCGAGTCGCCGGAGACAACAAATTCGGTGGCGAAGTTTGAGAACACCGCTTCGGAATCGCTATCGAATCGGACTGCCTTTATGACAATACATGTTCTAGAATCGTTTTAAATAAGTGAAATTTACACCAGCAAGTACAGTTTAATAGTTTACGGATGTGGTCTCTTGCTTTTGTGTAGTTGGAATGTCGGAAACAGCGATCGAATTGTGTGTGTTCATCTCTAACTTCCGGTCGGTCGCCCAATTTATTCTCGACCCAATTTCCCATTTCGGTTAAAAGAGCAGCTGAGTCCAGACACAAATATCACTTGGGTATTTTTACTATTTTAGTGTTTTTAATATAGTTTCTTTAAAAAGAACTTGTTTAATCACCAACTAATATGCTGGTTGTCGTAATTATAAGCAATCAACGTCGTTTTCGATGCATCTGTCGGTGTATAGAAGTGTCGGATGCCGAACTACATACTTTGTATAATTTTGGCATCCGACACTTCTATACGCCGACAGATGCATCGAAAACGACGTTGATTGCATATTTGGTATCGCCGCTAAACAATTATCTCATATATATTTTGAAGACCTCTGTCTGTCTGTCTGTCTGTCTGTATGTTTGTTTGTCTGCCATTTATACAAATCTACGATTCTCGACCGATCGGGACGAAACTTGGTACGTGTGTGTAGTTTGAAAAGGCGGTCGACGTTGTCGTATTGGCGAGCCCGTGCGGCGCCCGCTTCGCGCATGCTCAGACGAGATCTCGGAAACGGGTGGAGCTATCGACTTGAAATTTGCTATGTGAATGTAACTTGCCCCGGATACGAATTTTATCTGGTCGCCGAGCCCGTGCGACGCCAGCTTCGCGCATGCGCAGACCAGATCTAGGAAACGGGTGGAGCTATCGACTTGAAATTTGGTATGTATCTTGCCCCGGATACGAATTTTATCGGGTCGCCGAGCCCGTGCGACGCCAGCTTCGCGCATGCGCAGACCAGATCTCGAAAACGGGTAGAGCTATCGACTTGAAATTTGGTTTTTGAATAGGCCGGACAACGTCGGGCTGGGTAGAGCTATCGACTTGAAATTTGGTTTTTGAATAGCGCGGACAACGTTGGGCTCATCGGCTAGTATAAGTATATATACATGTTTTTACATAATTTGGGGAAGTCTTTTTTATTTTAACAGCTATGACTGCAGTTCGGATCATTGGGTAATGCCTTCATTGCGAGATTGAAGCAAGCCCGCCCCCCCCCCCAAACAGGTAAATAGACAAAAAAAATGAGTAAAATAAACAGCATATCTCCGGTGCTATATTATCTGGTTAGTTAGGCCGGAAATTATCCGTGTAGGCACACTTTTATATCCGTCCTACCAAATTAACTTCATATACATCTATAGTAATACAACTAATTTGTTTTCGTTTGTTTGTCCGCTTATAGGCGATCAAACGGCCGGACCAGAGATCTGGCACGGAATGTAGTTAACATGCTGTGGACATAAACGAGCAGAACGCTCTTTATTCATAACATATCAGGAATAGATCAATAGTGAACGCTCTTTATTGTTAATGTACACAGAGACCGCACTCAACGTTACACACCGCCTCGAATAGCATAATCGACCATAACGCTCTTTATCCATACATGTCCACTGAGGCCCCCCCCCCTATCACTTCAAACACAGTTTCAAATCTTCCCAGTGTTATGGGTCAATATGGGTCAAGTATATACATTTCTCGGCCCAAGATCGAAATGAAAATATGAATAAATTTGGTACCAAAGTCGACATTTGGCCTTTAATATGAATATAAAATGTTTTTAGTTAAGAAGTATTTTATGTTGTTAATTGAAAGAATGGCCAAAACCTGACATCAAAGAATGTCTCATATCAGGAATAGATCAACATTAAACCTATTCATTCATACAACAGAAAGAAAGGCCACCAAATGTGGTGTACATAGAAGTTTCGAATTGTGTAAATGTATGTCAAAACACTTTAATTTGTTTTCAATCTTCTTTACCCGAGCAACGCCGGGTACCCCAGCTGGTGTGTAATATAATGAAAGTTCCAACCAGCCGTTTCATATAGATGTTTTCTCACGAAGACTCCTCCCAAATGGTATAAACATAATCGGTTCAGACGATGGTGTCCGTTTAATATCTACATGGCCGTCTGTGTTATACTTAATCATGTTCCGTTATTGGTCAACTGCCAATTGGGTCACACGTTTCAAACCCCAATAACACAGCCCGTAACACGAATGCGACTTCACAAATTGTTGACCAAATCCGACCTAATCACTAAAAGCGGTCAGCAGAATAATTGGGCGTGCGTTTACAGTTCAGCGAATTGCATCAGAAGCCAGTTATTTATATCGATCATGTTATCTTTGCTAAGTGCTTAGAAATATTATATTTGGCTTATTTTAATGTGCTGCGTGGGATAGTCTCAATATCTCGTCATATTTTGTGAAAATAAATAACAAAACATTCAGTTATGGGAATAAATCATAAAAAAGATATGACAAAATATTATAAATGAATGTAATGGGTGTGTGTGTTATTTGGGATACGGCACTCTGGTCGTTGGGAGCACATTTAGTGAAAACCACTTCGCCCCGTGTCTCCCAGTAATACACACACCTACTACATTCATTTCTTAACTAAACGTCGACTCACCATGCCGCCTCCCGTCCGATGAACTTCACTGAAAATCAACTCCTATAGATAAATCTCCCGTCCCATTTAGATGCTGCCAACCGATCGACTAAGCTCATATTAACGGCCCCGGTGCCCATGTGAAGAGAACTCCTCATCAAATGTGCAGAAACACTCTATCGTTGAGTGTCATCAACCCCGAGAATCGACGAGAATCTCCCTGTACGAGGCGGAAGCATGCTTGGATTTGTTTTATGGCCGTTGGCGACAGAGTAACATCGAGTAGTGTAAACTTGGGTTGTTGCATGCGTGATTTCAATATTTACTCTCGGCTTCCAACACAATTAACGTAAATTGCTCCACTCTTATTAATGTCGCATAATCGGATGCATCACTCGTATGAGTGTATCGATTGAAACAACAAGGTGTTATAACCATGAACATGGCGACAGTGCGGTTAGGATGGTATTTTCGTTCCACAACAGCTTGGGATATCGGTTAGGATGGTCTTCTCGGTCCACAATAGCTTGGGATATATGTTGGAGTGGTCTTCTCTGTCAAAAACAGCTTGGGATATCGGTTAGGATGGTCTTTTCAGTCCACAGTAGCTTTGAATATCTGTTGGGGTGGTCTTCTCGGCCCACATGCAACAGCTTGGGATGTCGGTTGGTGCGGTCTTCTCGGTCCACAACAGCTTGGGATATATTGGTTAGGATGGCCTTCTCTGTCCACAACAGCTTGGGATATCGGTTAGGATGGTCGTCTCAGTCAAAAATAGATCGGGATATCGGTTATGATGGTCTTCTCGGTCCACAACAGCTTGGGGTATCGGTTAGGATGGTCTTCTTGGTCCACAACAGCTTGGGGTATCGGTTAGGATGGTCTTCTTGGTCCACAACAGCTTGGGATATCGGTTCGAATGGTCTTCTTGGTCCACAACAGCTTGGGATATCGGTTCGAATGGTCTTCTCGGTCCACAACAGCTTGGGATATCGGTATGGGTGGTCTATTCGGCCCACAATAGCTTGGGATATCGGTTACGATGGCATTCTCGGTCCACAACAGTTTAGGGTATCGGTTAGGATGGTCTTCTTGGTCCACAACAGCTTGTGATATCGGTTACGATGGTCTTCTCGGTCCACAACAGCTTGGGATATTGGTCTTCTCGGTACACAACAGCTTTGTATATCGGTTAGGATGGTCTTTTCTGTCCACAACAGCTTGGGATATCACTTAGAATGGTTTTCTCGGTCGGGATATCGGTTGGGATTATTCTGTTTTGGACTGAGTCACTCCCCGTTGCTCTGCATTCAGTCATAACATTTATAAAAGTGGGGTCCAGATTATTTCCAGCATGAAACAATAAAGACTGTTCCGTGTTATTTTATTCCTTGTATCATAGTTTTCCTCACGTAGGTGCGAAAAATAGAAAAGGTTGATTTGACTTTGGCATTTCTTGTATTTGTCGACCTATAGTGTCGGTATATTACCAAATTAGGAATACATTATTTTTTGAAGTTCTAATGAACCATGCCCATATACTTAAATCTTATAAAAACAGGGGAATTCCACCGTCCAAGAGTATAACATTATGGCCAACACCAATACAATGACTAACACGCCTTAGAATAACCGGCGAGTGTATTGGCGAATCCTTAATGGACAATAGAACACAGATTATATCTGCGTAGTTGAGTTGTTTCCGGTCGAAGGTCGGCATAATGGTCGGGCATTAAGGTCGGGCATGATGGTCAGGCATGATGGTCGGTCATGAAGTTCGGGCATGATGGTCGGGCATGATGGTCGGGCATGGAAGTCGGGCATGATGGTCGGGCATGAAGTTCGGGCATGATGGTCGGGAATGATGGTCGGGCATGATGGTCGGACATGAAGGTAGGGCATGATGGCCGGGCATGGTGGCCGGGCATGATGGTCGGTCATGATGGTCGGACATGATGGTCGGGCATGATGGTCGGGCATGAAGGTCGGGCATGATGGTCGGGCATGAAGGTCGGACATGAAGGTCGGACATGATGGTCGGTCATGATGGTCGGGCATGAAGTTCGGGCATGGAGGTCGGGCATGATGGTCGGGCATGAAGGTCGGGCATGATGGTCGGGCATGAAGGTCGGACATGAAGGTCGGACATGATGGTCGGTCATGATGGTCGGGCATGAAGTCCGGGCATGAAGGTCGGGCATAATGGTCGGGCATAATGATCGGGCATGATGGTCGGGCATGGTAATCGGGCATGGTGTCGGGCATGATGGTCGGACATGAAGACGGGTATGGAGGTCGGGCATGATGGCTGGGGCATGATGGTCGGACATAAAGGCCGGGCATGAAGGTTGGGCATGAATGTCGGGCTTGATGGTCGGGCATGAATGTCGGGAATAAATATCGGGCATGAAGATCGGGCATGATGGTCGGGCATGATGGTCGGCATGATGGTCGGGCATGATGACCGGGCATGATGGTCGGGCATGAATGTCGGGCTTGATGGTCGGGCATGAATGTCGGGCATGAATATCTGGCATGAAGATCGGGCATGATGGTCGGACATGAAGTTCGGGAATGATGGTCGGACATGAAGTTCGGACATGAAGGTCGGGAATGATGGTCGGGCATGGAGGTCGGGCATGGAGATCGGCCATGATTGTTGGACTGCAATGTGCAGGTCCCTTTCATCCTTCGCTCATATCTTTGTAAAACTTGTTGCAATATCGGTATATCATTAGACTTATTAATGTATGTTAATGATCGTACAAGTGTCAGCTATCTACTGTATTTAAAGGCACGTGAGGCCTTAGTTGTCGAAAATATTCATATTTGTTCCAATCACCGTAAATAGAAAAACATTAAAACGCATACAGTTTCGTTCATATATACCATGACCATCGCGTAAACAGCATGTTATCACAAAGACCTACTGTATTTTACCTAAGCAAGAGCCTGTTTGTGTTACAGAAGACAGCACAATGCTACTGCTAATCACACACAAATGGCATAAACGCTCTTTATTAGTTCCATATCAGGAATTCACCAACAAAGAACGCTCTGTATGTTTACCATCATAATATAAACAAACACCAGAAAGGTAACTTTTTATGCCTTTGTTTACATAACAATGGTCAAACATTTGACAATAACATACTGTTTATGCGACATTTCTTATTTGTATACGGACAAAGTCTGTCTACATTTTGATGTTCTTTCTGTTTGTGGCGGTTTTTGACAGGTGTAAATATTTTCACAGGATACCCACCACCAAGGCCAACCGTACCTTTAAATACATGTAGTGTGTCCGTTTACTATGGTAAGCGGACTGTCCTAATTTGAGTGAACGGTATAACTTCCTTTTCCGTTTTCATCAATTGAGAATTGGGATAGAATTATGTCATGTAATCATCGAAACCAATAAATTATTGATCACTCTGTGCATTTTAACAGTGGGATCGATGTTTGTATATACGGTGCACAATTAAGTATCTGCAGATGGTAAAAATGAGCGCCATTACGTATCTATATCTGATAATACCATGCGTATCGGGTGGTTATTGAGCGAATTCATCAGCATTATGCCACTTCCATTATCGACCCCATTGCTTAATTCATGTTATCAGTTTGCACCGTACCAGTAAAACTCTGCCAATACTCTAGGGAACGCCCTGTAAAGTGTTAATAATAGTGTACATTTGTGTCCATGAAAGACATGTCTCATAAATAAGATTGTTGAAACCGATTATTTGTATCTTTGGTTAATGCTATGGACCTAGGCTATATTAGTATTCAATTGATTATGTCGATGCCATGCGAGAACACGATATAACCGTATTCGAGCAGTCGGTATTGATGTTAATTACACACGATTATGGAATGGGCTATTCAGCCACAAGTTGAACTCAAGCTATATCAAGGTTGCCACCCCGACTTTACACCCATATATAGTACTAGTACCCTGTTTCAGGGGCAAAAACTATGTATCTGAGTCGTTGGAGTCACATTTTATAGCTCTGCGTTATTAGATTTAGAATTTTAAAATACAATTTTCGTCGAGTGAGAAATAACTTCAAAGGTTTGTTTCTAAAGGTTCGTAGATATGCGCGGACGCCGTCATGAGATTTTAAGAGGATGTCCAATGTCAGATATTGCTACATGTAGGCCTATATATACGTCATGTATGTGGAGTAGGTGATCCGAAGTGAGTTTCGAACGGAGAGGACGACAACACTTATTACGAGAAAACAATCGGCAATATTTTGTGTCATTTGGTCTGCGAATACATGTACCTATTTCCGAAAGTTATCGTGTTGTTTTGCCGCGACAATATTATCAGGGTATACGCGCAGATGTGATTTTTATATACATTTCTATTAACACGGGCATGGATATTTCCACGAAAATGGTGATCGTCCAATATGCTCACCGTATCGGAGGCGGGTCGCGGTGAGGGTAGTCACATGCACATGCAGGACGCGGTGAGGGTAGTCCGGACCCCAGAAAACATTGAGACCGTTCTATTCTTTCAGCATCATAAATAATTCTATTTTAGTATGAATATAGATGTTGCATTAGTGAGGTGCTGTAAATTTGCCTTCGCTTGAGCCTTGAACCATGTCTCAAGTATATTCCAGTGTTCGTGGTACCGTTCGCCATAACATCAGTTTTGAGTTAATAATTTATAATTGACTGGAGAAATATTTAGCTTAAAATTATATTATCATCTACAATATATTTTGGAAGATCTGTCTGTGTGTGTGTGTGTGTGTGTGTGTGTGCGTGTGTGTGTGTGTGTGTGAGGGTGTGTGTGTGTGTGTGTGTCTGTCTGTCTGTTCGCGATGGACTCGAAAATGGCCGAGCCGATTTCGACGAAACTTGGTATGTTGGGTACTTTCGGCCGGAAAGTGACATAGGCCTATCAATTTGCCCGTGCGACGTGACCTTGACCTTGAAATCGGGCAATTTCAAGGTCAAACGCCCGAATATCACGGGATTTCGATGAAACTTGATATGTGGGGATACCTTCGGCCGGGGAGTGACATAAACCTATTAATTTGCCCTGCGACGTGACCTTGACCTTGAAATCGGGTAATTTCAAGGTCAAATCGCGAATTTTGATGGGATTTTCACGAAATTTGATACATAGGGTTACTTTTGTCCACTGAGTATTTTGGACGGGTCAAATCGTGACCCCGACCTGACCATGACCTTCTAAATGATCAATTCAAGGTCAAATCGGGTAAAACCGGATGGATTTCGACTGGTACTTTTGTCGGGTACTTTTGTCCGGGCAGTGTTTTGGACGGGTAAATCGTGACCCCACCTGACCTTGACCTTCAAAATGGACAATTCAAGGTCAAATCGCGCAATTCGCCGAAAAGAAGAGGGGAAACAGCCCGGACGAAGTCGGGTCCACCTGCTAGCAATATATCAAACTTAAATTATATCATATCCTGTTAGTACATAATGAACATGATATTAGTTGTCGTGAGATGTCTCCACTCAATATGAGTCAATAATAACCCAACTGATGCACACCGATGCATATATGATATAATTGTTTTATACGGCTTATATGTCATTAATGATCCGAGGCCAGATATCAAAAAGTTTTCTCTAACAGAACAGGGTAGACCAGTTGGTCTAATTATCAAAATAGGGGTGGTCTCGGATTCCGGATCCGGGTCCGACCCACTTTTTAAAACTACTTTAAACCACTATTATGTTGGATGTTTGCATTATATCACCGTTGTATATGACTTTATCAGCTAGGGAAGCCCGGATTCGTGACTATAGGACCTCTAGCTGATAAAATAACATACAACGGCGAAAATGCCACTTAATAGTGATTTAAAGCAATTTATATAAGTGGGTCGGATCCGGAATCCGGGAAAAAGCACATTTTCGGCCAAATCCGGATCCGAATCCGGAATCCTGGTTAAAGTTAGTCCAACAGAATGTACACATTACACACAGGTTATATTTATATAAAACACAAGATACTGATAGAATAAGGACATCCGCGGGCACCATGGTTATATATATATATATATATATACATAATTAGGCAAATAGTTGTTACTATCGTTCAAAATAAAAAGGTGTACTACTAGTGAAGTGAGTCAGACTTTAAAACAAAACTTTAACTGCAAATTAGCAAAGTCAAATCTTAATAATTTACTCATAAGCTGCCAATCCACAAAATGCTGTAAAACCATTGGTTGTCACACATTTAGCTATTAAAGTTATACTCGATGACCTAAATTTCTTGATTACTTCTGTTATTGAAAAGACCACACTCATATCAGCATCGTGTTATATGACCACGCCTACATACCGCGTGCCTAAAATGTACATGAAAATTATTATGCAATACTTTCTGCGATATAAACAGGGATTCCGATGTGGCATCAAAAATCCTCCAGGCAGTCCTGCTCTGTCATTAAATTTACTGCCAATTACCCACTAATGTATACTAAACAGTAAATTCGTGTTTTAACATGGTGCATAAGTAACTAGAAAAATCAACAAGACTCGATCCAGCAATCAAGCTAACATGTTCAAATAAATTAAGTTTCATGAACTAACAACTCGTGTCATCGTATACAGGCGAAATATATCTGGAACACCTGCTGTCACAGTGGAGTGATCATTTGATCACTGCGTGTGCGCTGTTCTCTAGCCAATCAAAAGCGACGAATTCACAATTTGATCACTCGTTAATTGGATATTTGATTGACAGCATTTCAACTTTGAGTGCGTCTTTTTCGTCGGCAATAATCTCAGAGGTTTACGCTCCTTTTATACTTATACCTTCTACTTTAATATGGTGCTTCTCTTGTGGAATGACGGATTAAACTTATAAGAAATAACTCTTGTTTCGATTAAGGTTATGAGTTATAACCGTAATGTTTGAAGTTAAATTTGTATAACTACGCGCGTTATAGAAATTATCTTCAAACTGTTCGGTTATAACTGCAAAACCTTAATCGAAATAAGAGTTATTTCTTAAGTCACATAAGACAATTATGCTGACAAATATGATAATCGCTTCATATGATATATGCACCAAATAGTCTAACACTAAACGATTTGTATACATTAGTTAGCATTAAGGGCGATGCCTAAAGTTTAAATTTACAGCATACAGATTTGTATTTGTTCATTTTTATTTTCAGTCCTGAATTATTTTTTTTGCAGACCTCCCCCCCCCCCCCCCCCCTGTGCTGGGCGGATTGTACTGTAATCGCACTGGCTGAAGGAATTCCATAGTCTTGGGGATTCCGTGCGACTATCTCCTGATTGGTTTCATCGATTTACTGATTGCTTGGCAATTAAAGATGCATAATCCGAATTAACGCTCCTAATTTACTATTTCTTTGGCTTCGGGGGTAACAAATATTTGATTAGAATCGAAGAACCCACCCATCAAAGCTCAGAGTGATCAGATATCGATTTTTGAATTTGTTATTTCTCGAGATGTGCAATTATATGTGGCCCAGAAACACGTCGGCAAACGGATGGTCTCGGACAAAATTGCGGATAAAGATGGATAACTCTAAAAACAAGTTGTAATATATACGGCCAAATTTCGTGAATACTCAAGTGGTAATACGGCCATAGTTCGTTGAACAAAATATTTATAAATAACACGTTTTGGGAAATTTGATGCCATATAGTTGACAGTTGGTTAGCATTATTTTGTTGCAATTAATCGATTCTGATAACTAGAGCCTATTTTGAAGAAATATTGTTGTTGTTGTTGTTGTATATTCATGTTATGGGGACACTCTGATCGGATAGATTACCTTTAAGTAATTCCTGCTCTTAGTAATGGAACCCCTACCAAATTTCGTCAGACTCAGTATGTCGAGCGTTTTGAGTATGATTTTAATCAGAACTGTTAAAGGTACTCAATTCGATTCGATGGTCCCCATATAATTAGATTACAACAACAACAAAATTTTTAGAAATGCCGCTTCAGTCATCAGAATCGATTAATTGCCCAAAAATAATGACAACCACTCTCAACTATAGTATAAAATTGCCCGAAACGTTTTATCAACATGTTGTTCGACGAAATTTGGCCTTATTATCAACGCAAAGCCTCTTGATTTTAGAGTTATCTATCTTCATCAACAACTTTGTCCGAGACCGTCGGCTCGTCGACTTTTTACTGGGCCACTGATAAGTCTCGATGGTGAAAAATAATAGATTTAAAAAATCGATATCTAATAACTCTGAGCTTTGATAGGTGGGTTCCTCGACTCGAATCAAATATTTGTTTACACCCGAATCCAAATAAACCGTAATTGAGGGGCGCTTAATCGGATTATGCATCTTAAATATATAGCGTTGAGAACGAACTATAGTTGATCCTTGCTATTCGTTGGAGTCCAACCAACGCGAGCTCTCGAACTTCAGCTATACTAGAGTACATATACAACAATTAACGTAAATCGCTCTGTCCTGATTAATATCGGATCACACGATTTATTAATCATTGAACTCTATCGATTCCGGGAAGCGTTTGATGCTATCGGGGGCGATGTTACATAATCAGCACGTTGTCATAACATGTCGGGATCCGAACACAACGGATCGTGAATATTATTACATTCATGTGATTCATGACAATGTCGATGAATTCGTTTTCACTTGATCATATCGTGTATTTCTACTCTGGCTATGCCCATAGAGAGCATACGCCACCCATTCACAGAATGGGAACTGTGAGATGTTCTGAACTGTTCTGACGAGAAAGTTTATAACATTGAACAGATAATGCAGGGTATATATTTCTTTGTTAATAGTTGTTCCTTAATAATCTATTAACAGTAGGTTGTGGTCATAGTTCGAGATTGCATGATTTCTGTGACTTTTGTGAGCCGATATCGCAATAAACATTGAATTCAAAACCCGGAAGAAAGTCCATGATTAAAAAACGAAGCATCGTTTGAAATGTAACAGATTTACACAGCCTCTCATTTAAATTTTCTATAATAATGTTAGACAAGATATCTGGTGATTTTCGGACAGGAAATGCCGCACCGAATCGAAAAATACCAATTTCTCATTTTCCCGCCAAAATGTAGATAGATCAGTTTAGTTCTGACGCGACGCATGCACACAACAACAACCCCCAATCGCCACGTCCATACATGTACCTGAGTTGCATTCGATAAATCAGTTTATTTATTTCAGTAATGCCCCGGTTCCATATTCCCGATTTTCTGTCCCGAATTAGTATATTCGGCACCAATTCGGGACCAGACCAAATCGGCAGCATTCGAGAGAATTCTGGACGAGTTTTATTCCAAAAGCCGCCGAACTGATGACAAAATTTAATCGTCCCGAACATTGCCGAGTATTCCAGAATGCTTCCGATTTTCTTCCCGAATGATAAAGAATTATCCCGAACTGATACCGAAATTTCGTGCGAGTAGCTGCCGAATTACCCAGATTACTACCGACTTGTTGCCGAATACCCCGAATCAATGCCGAACTGGTACCGAATTGATGCCGAATAAATACCGAATTGGTATTCAATTGCTGCCGAACGTCCCGAATCGATGCCGAAATTTGCAGATACACCGGATCTCAGTATAAAAGCAGCCACACATGGCGAATCGGGAATAAGCTACCGAATACTGCCGACTACTCCAGAATATCCACCCGAATATTGCCGAATACTGCCGACTACTCCCGAATAGGTGCCGAATTGCTCCCGAATTTCTCCCGATGATTGACAAATCGGGAGCGATTCGGCTTGGTTCCCGATAGTTTTGAACATTTCAAAACTGTCGGGAGCGGGCCCAGAATGGTCCCGAATCGACCCCGATAGCACCGATATCCCCGATTATGTTCGGGGGTAAAAATTCACTGTACCGACTCGTCCCGAACTTACTCCACGATTTTTGCAAAATTATGATTCGGGAGTCATTCGGGAACATTCGGGGTGGAAAATCGGGGATATGGAACCGGGGCTTAAGGCGTCCAATATAATAGTCACGCAGCGGAACCACACTGTCCAACCGGCACGCGGCCTATCAGTGTAAATAGCGACATATCAATGTAAATAGTGGCCTATCAGTGTAAATAGCGACCAATCAATGTAAATAGGTGCCTATCAATGTAAATGGCGGCCTATCAATGTAAATAGTGGCCTATCAGTATCCCACATAGGCCTATATATCAGTGCTTTTGTCCATTCAGTAAAAATCGAATCGTAAGTTGACAATAATCTGCTTCAAAACGTCACAAAATAAACATATATAACCAGTTTTATATTTACCAGTGGAGGGGGTCATCTGGCGATGTCCAGTTCGACTCGAGATAGGGCTTATGTTTAAATCAGAACAGGGTGGACAAACTCGCAGGCGGTAGGTCGGATGTTGTCCATATCACACTCTATTGCGTTTTATGCAATTCCTGGGCATAATTTGTAGAATTTTTGTTAAAATCCCGGCAGCGGAATCATGCGCATCGAATTCAATGGTGTATATCACGGACCCTCGTTTAATCTTCACGTATTTTCAACGGATATAGAAAAAGAAGGGTCCCCAATTTGTCGGAGGAAAAACGTAATTGGTTTTGTAGTTTTGCAAGCGGGGGTCCCTCTTTTAATTTGTTCAGAAACCACCTCCCCCTCCTGGAATAACGGGTATAAGCTCACTATATGGGCTTATTATAGAATCAAATAAGTTTTATATCAACCTATGCGAATGTTTAGTTACTTAGGTTGAACCTATTTGCAACAGAATATTATGACATTTTAGTGTCTTTACATCTTGCATTATATTACAACGCAGTTGGAAGAAACAAAAGACCTTGATACCGATAATCATGCATCACAACACGAAGAATATCAGTGTTTCCTGAAATAGTGCCAACACAGCGTAGGATGACGTCTGACACAATGTGACATAACTATATAGTTAGGGAGCCCGCATATGTTCTATTTACACTTTTGCGTACAAAAGGTTTGACCCCCTAAAGTTTGTACCAATAATGGAACATTCTGAAATACCGATTTCTTAAGTTGCGCATTCCTGGGGTTTAGGGGCTGCTGAACCCCAAAAAGTGCCAAAAATCACTTCTATTTACACTTCCGCGTACATCGATGAATTTTGGTTTGATGATACTCCTAAGTGTACTGATTAAGAAAACACAACTTAAGAAAGGGATTTTCCTAGGGTTTTCAGATAAGAAAGGGGGTCCCATGCTGAACCCCAAAACGTGATTTTTCACTTTCGCGTACATCCATAATTTTTGGTCTCAAAGTACTTTGATATATACTAATTATAAAAACACAACTTAAGAAACAACTTTTCCTGGGGTTTTAAGATAAGAAGGGGGTCATCGGGTCACCCCTCAAAACGTAAAAAATCACTTTTATTTACATGATTGCATTCGTCCAACGTGTGTGTATGTGCGTACACCCCTGGAACGTTGCACTATTACAACCAATACATCCCTAAATCGATACGATCAACTTAAGAAATATATATTCATGTCGTTTTCTGATAAGAACGAGACTTGTTACCCCCCCCCCCCCCCTCCCCCCCCCCCCCCCCCCCCACAACACGATCCATTTTCTAGAACTATAAGTGAGCCAGTTTTCTGAAAATTATAGCGGGAAAATCTAGTAGAATGTATACAAATGTATATATTTTCGTGAAGCTAAGACATATTAAAACTTTTTTGGGCCAAAATTTAAACTCACCATCCAAGATGGCCGCCAAAATGGCCGCCGGAAGTTGAAAATATGACGTTTTTTCACAAATATCTTCTAGATCAATTCATGCTGTTTGGAACTGGTTGAGTAATGCAACTTTATTTTGTGTTTTGTATATTAAACTGATCATTGGAGCAATTAAATATGCAATTATTGGGGTCCTAACCCCTTCCGATCCCTCAAAAATTTGATTGTACAGAATGCGGTATAAAATTTCACACACAAATATCACAATTGGGATTCTAGTCATATTTCAACAAAAAATGTACAGAACTTTGTAATGTGAGTGAGGCATATCATTACCTATGCATATTCCAAATCACTGGAACCAAAATTCTTACTTTGGCTCAAAATGGCTGCCAATATGGCCGCCAAAATATGGAAAATGGTAAATATTACACCAGCGTGTCCTGCAATCGCTTACAAGTTGTGTTGATGTATAAAATTGGCCATTCTGAATTCTATACATTGAATACTAACATGTCTGATGCACCATGGATCATTTTTACTATTTTCACCACTGACATCGTCAAAAATATTAGACTTTTCTCCAAAAAACTTGACATAAATATTGGCAAAAATTCAGTTTTCAGGTTGGGACCATTTTTTCAGGTAAAATATAACTATCTTTGGATTGAAAGGTGTTTATTGTTTTGGTCTATCTTAAATGTGTCACACTACGGTGTTTATAGACCAAATTTCTCAAGATGGCTTCCAAAATGGCAACCAAATTTGTAAAATGCTAATTTTTTACATATATCCCTAACATTCTCTGCATTATCCGAAAAGGTAGCAAATTGTGACTCACTTGGTTATTATACGTGTTAGTTAATTAACTGACAACTACATGTTCTATTCCCAGTTGTCCCAGTTCCGTATGGGGCATGACAAATTCATTTTAATGTATGTAATTTTGCCGAGAACCTCTTTTGTGATTTTGGCCATATTTATTGAAAGGAAATGGGCAGAACTTTGAGACAGAACTGAGATGGACCATAATCTTTGGCTATTCTGGTCCATTATGATAAAAAAAAATGTCAACAGGATACAGTGTGGATGCCAAGATCGTAGCCAGGGAGTTACTCTGTGATCATATGTGAGGTGAATAGGTATACAGGGAGTTATTGTATGTCATGACTGATGTGAGTAGGTATACAATGAGTGACTATATGGTTATAAGTGGGTTGTCCATGGTAAGATGCATCTAGGTATACAGGGAGAGGTCATGGCCAGGTGTGAGGTGAATCTGTATGCATGGAGTGACTGTATGGTGTATGATTGTGTATATCCAGTACGGGTGCATCCGGTGTGCCTGTATGGTCATTGGTGTGGTGTATGGATATAGCTACATGGTCATCTATGTGTTGATTATGTATATTTGGAGTGACTGTAAGGTCGTGGGTGGGATGTACATGTGTTGTCTGTGTGATCATGGATGGGGTGTGTGGATAAATAGGTAGTGATTTTATGGTTACGGGTAATGTGTATAGGTATACATGGAATGACTGTACGGTCATGATTGAATATGAATACCTGGAGTAAGCTGGGTGGACATTATTGAGCGTGTGGGTACATAGGGAGTGTCCTTGTGGTAACGGGTGGATGTATATTTATATATATCGTGGATGTATTATCATTGGTGGGTGTATAGGGCTTAGCTGTATTATCATGGATGGCGTGTATGATTATACAGTGAATTGCTGAATTGTCATGTGTGGTGTATATGCATGTATGGATTGTTTGAGTGGTCGTATGTGCGGGTTTTTTGTATATCTGGAAGGGCTGAATGGCCATTAGTGAGGGTTACATGTATACCTGGAGTGAATCTATGGTCTAGGGTGGGCTGCATATGTATATCGAGTGGTTATATGACTATGTGTGTCGAATATGTATACAGGTAGTGACTGTATGGTTAATGGTGAGATGAGTACATGTAGGTATACAAGTAGTGACTGTATGATCATAAATGTAATGAACATCTATATAGGGGGTGACAGGCGTATGAGTATACATGTACCTGGTGTTCCTGTTTGGTGACTCGTGTCGGTATCGTCATGTGTAGGTTATACCAGTACACACACGTGTTGCTTTATTGTCATGGGCGAGGGATATGTGTATATAGCGAGTGGCTATATGGCCATGGATGAGGTGCATATGCATACATGGAGTGACTATACTGACATGGCTGGGGTGTATTAGTATATATTGAGTGGCTATTCGGCTATGGTGTTACAAATAGGGATACAGGGATTAACATGGCCAATGTTGGGGTGAATATAAAATACAAGGATTGACCATGATCGTGTATGAATGTTTTGAATAGGTACACACGGGGTGACTATATGGCCATAGGTCAGGTGAAGGAGTATACCAGGTAACATGGGTGAGGGTATGTGTATGAAGCGAGTGGCTATATGGCCATTGGTGATGTGCATATGTATACCGGAATGACTTTATGGTCATTGTTGTGGTGTTGATGTATATATTGATTGGTGTGAACAGTATTTATTCCATATTATTCGTATATTACAAAAAACAAGACAAAGATTAACAGTGATGATATGAAGGGGATTCGACAACAAGCTTTAAGCTTTTGGGAGTCGTTTGATTGTCCATTTGACCATGCGTTTGGAGAATAGGTATACAGGGGATGACCTTATGGCCAATGGTGAGATGAATGGGTATACATGGAGTGACTATATGGTTATGGGTCATGTTTAGGAGTATACCCGGTGTGCCTGCATTGTGACGCGTGGCTGTATGGTCATCCGTGGTCATGGGTCAGGTGTACATGTATGCAGTGGGTAACTATATTGTCATGTCTGTGGTGTTTATGTATATATGTAATGACTGTGTGATAATGGGTGGCTATCGCTTTCCACGATATGACATGACCTCTCTATGGATTAACATATCCTTGGGTTATTGTGGAAAGCGATAGCCACCCAATGTACACATCTACAACCCACCCATTACCCCAGTAACTCCATATGTACATGAACACCACACAAATGACAACATAGTCACCCACTTTATACACGTACATGTACTAGTTCACCTGATCATACAACCATACTTGGTTATACCCGTACATACCACAAATGCATGAACACCAGGTATACACCTACACCCGACCATATAGTCACTCTATGTATACATATTCACTACATTCACGATCATACAGTCACTCATTGTATACATATTCACCTCAACATGGACCATACAGCCACTACATGTATACCTATTCGCCAAACCCATGACCATGGAGTCAATCCAGGTATACAGATGCACATCACCAATGGTGAGCCCTTCCAGATATACCAATATCCGCACATACGACCACTCATAAGTTCCATACTTGCCATACTCATACACGCCATCCATGATAATAAATCTACTCCCCATACACCACCAATGATAACACATCCACAACATATATAAATATACGTCCCACCGTTACCAACGGGGCACTCCCTATATACCCACACATCATTCATGACCATACAATAACTCCCTGTATACCTAGTATCCTCATCTATGATCATAACTCCCTGGCTACCATCTTGGCTTCCACCCTGTATCCAGTTGATAAAATTTTATCATAATGGGCCAAAATACCCACATATCATGGTTCATCTCAGTTCAGTCTCAAAGTTCTGCCCATTTCCTTTCAATAATATGGTTCTCCGCAAAATTCCATACTGCAACTTTAAAATGAATTTGTCATGCCCCATACGGAACTGGGACAAACATAATAGAACGTAGTTGTCAGTTAATTACATTGTAACTAAGACGTACAATAACCAAGTGAGTCACAATTTGCCACTTTTTTCGTATAACGCAGAGAATAATGTTCGGGATGTTAACTTTTAACTTTTTACAAATTTGGTTGCCATTTTGGAAGCCATCTTGAGCAATTTAGTCTATAAACACCGCAGTGTGACACATTTAAGATAGACCAAAACAATAAACACCTTTCAATCCAAAGATAGTTACATTTTACTTGAACAAATGGTCGA
The DNA here is from genome assembly GCA_032622095.1 of Siphonodentalium dalli. Classification (NCBI taxonomy): domain Eukaryota; kingdom Metazoa; phylum Mollusca; class Scaphopoda; order Gadilida; family Siphonodentaliidae; genus Siphonodentalium; species Siphonodentalium dalli. The sequence goes on along the minus strand of CP136067.1, from coordinate 135,989,490 downwards.
ACCCTGAAAAGTGAATTCTTGCCGATATTTATGTCCAATATTTCTGGTAAATGTCAGTGGTGACAATAGTAAAAATGATCCTTGGTACATCAGACATGTTAGTATGCAATGTATAGAAAAGAGATTAGCCAATTGTGTACATCAACCACAACTTGTAAGCGATTGCAGGACACCCTGGGGCAATATTTACCATTTTCTATATTTTAGCGGCCATTTTCGCAGCCATTTTGAGCCAAGGTAAGATTTATGGTTCCAGAGATTTGGAATATTCATAGGTAATGATATGCCTCACTTAGATTACAATGTTCTTTTCATTTTTTGTTGAAATATGACTTGAATCCCAATTGTGATTTTTTGTAAAATTTTGTACTGCGTTCTGTAAAATCGAATTTTTGAGGGATTGGAAGGGGTTAGGACCCCAATAAATGCATATTTAGTTGCTCCAGTGATCAGTTAATATAAAAAACACAAAATAAAGTTGCATTACTCAACCAGTTCCAAACAGCATGAATTGATCTAGAAGATATTTGTGAAAAAATGTCATATTTTCAACTTCCGTGGCCATTTTGGCGGCCATCTTGGATGGTGAGTTTCAATTTTGGCCAAAAAAAGTGTCATTATGTCTTAGCTTCACGAAAATATATACATTTGTATATATTTTACAAGATTTTCGCGCTATAATTTTCAGAAAACTGGCTCACTTATAGTTCTAGAAAATGGATCGTGTTGTGGGGGGGTGGGGGGGGGGGTAACAAGTCTCGTTCTTATCAGAAAACGACATGAATATATATTTCTTAAGTTGATCGTATCGATTTAGGGATGTATTGGTTGTAATAGTGCAACGTTCCAGGGGTTTACGCACATACACACACGTTGGACGAATGCAATCATGTAAATAAAAGTGATTTTTTTACGTGACCCGATGACCCCCTTCTTATCTTAAAACCCCAGGAAAAGTTGCTTCTTAAGTTTTGTTTTTATAATTAGTATCTATCAAAGTACTTTGAGACCAAAAATCATGGATGTACGCGAAAGTGTAAACAAAAGTTAAAAATCACGTTTTGGGGTTTAGCATGGGACCCCCTTTCTTATCTGAAAACCCCAGGAAAATCCCTTTCTTAAGTTCTGTTTTCTTAATCAGTACACTTAGGAGTGTCAACAAACCAAAATTCATCGATGTACGCGGAAGTGTAAATAGAAGTGATTTTTGGCACTTTTTGGGGTTCAGCGGCCCCTAAACCCCAGGAATGCGCAACTTAAGAAATCGGTTTTTCAGAATGTTCCATTATTGGTACCAACTTTAGGGGGTCAAACCTTTTGTACGCAAAAGTGTAAATAGAACATATGCGGGCTCCCCAACTAATATCGTCCCCGTGTTAAGTATAGTATAGAATCCAAACTCAATATCATCGCTCGGTTCCTTACAGAAACCTCGCACATCATATCAGTGCTCGGTTCCTTACATAAACCTCACACATCTTAATCACAGCCCAGACCTGCACACAATGAAGTCGATCCCCCAAATATGGTCATAGGGAATGACCATAACGACAGAGCCAATGCCGATGTGTATTGCCAAATACCTCATATAATATTCATCCCAAAGAGTATATAAGACACAGATACATCCCATCACATCATGCTTTCACTTGACTCATTTCGTATTGAGGTTCCTATACCTATCCGGGCATCACTTATCATCCAGGGCCTTCACTTCGCGACTTAGTTTATATACATTGATTCAGCGACTTCACTTGTATACCTTGATTGTGTATTATCTTCTGCATCATACATTAAAAATTGTACCCACATCTATGTGTCGTCATTACATCACAACAAGGTCAGAGTAACCATTATCGGCGAAACAGTAACAATGAAATCCCAGATTCTAAAACGTTGAACAATTGTAATATAATAGCAAGTTTGCGATACCCGTCGGACGGGTACGGGTACCGGTAGATCCAGGTAGATCGGTGAAAATCGTCACGGTCATTTGCGTACTTTGAATGCAGCACATAAAGCGATAGGGATTTGGAACGGGTAGATGTATCCCATTGACTGGTAGTCTTTCGCTAAAGTTTTCTCACTCAAAAGTACATTAGTTCTACGAAATAACCGTCAGCTATGCATTAATCTATTTATTGCACGATTTAATTGCCAAATCTCATTGATACATTTGTCATTTAAGCCATGTTTTATGTTCAAAGTATCGAGGCGGCTTCTAACACTAAGATAACTATGGAACGCCGATTTGTTTACTGACAACTGTCTTCACTCAAGTAATGACATGTTATTTTTTGGGAATGTGATTTGGGGGGGGGGCTAACCCCGGGATTCTCGACATGTTATGATTAAGAGAGTGAGTTGGCGGTGCTATACGCAGTCTCGACACAGGGACGTAATTATAGGGGGTCTCCGCGTTGAGAAGGTGTGTCCACCTTCAAATTCCCAACTATACACCCCCTTAAACCACACCAAACAGAGGTTTGTGCGTAATTCAAATTGTGCACGCCGTTGGGCTCTGATTCCCCCCAACTGATCCTTCACTGTCCTGAATATTATTGTGGACTGTTCTAAATGGATCAGTAGTCTTGTTGCAGAAGTCCTGTGATGGGGGGGGGGGGTCCACCTTGCCGACCATGCAGTACGAGAACAGTTTTGTAGATATGAACCTGGAAATTGCAAAATCATAACATCTAGTGGTCTAACACCAGGCAAATTCACGCCCTGATTTGTTTTTCACAAATCAATGATCAGTATTGACGAGCCACTGAATGTGGTTAGACCAGGGCATACCATGGTTCGGTCTGGTGTGAGAACGTTTTGAAATCTGAACATGAAAATTTATAAATTATTGACTTTCCTCAAGCTTTACATTTGTTGGATATTTCCAACCTGCTGTTGACCATATAGCCCGAATGTTTTTCTACCAAAAGTAGGAATATTTGCAAATGTTGGTCTAAAACTATAAAAAAAAATCCGCACTAATACATTTTTGGAAAATCAAACTGAATGACAGAATAATTTGAACGTATGTTTTGGTGTGTTAGGTATATGCAATATCCAACTGTTGACAAAAGTTGGGGTGATACACCCCACCCTCTCGCCACGTCCCCTATCGACCCTTTGTGCATAAGTACACCGTGAATGTGTTACACGATTGAATACAACCGTTCAGTTATTGTACCTTATGTGGTGGTGACTGATTTCTCATTTTAATATAGATATTTGACTTTTGAACGGACATGGCGCATTTGAACCCCAAGACTGTTGTATATTGTAGTGGCCGATAGTGACACCAAATACTGATATACACACCTCATAGTCAGCACAATCTTACCGTCATCAGATCGACTTTTAGCTGTTTTCTTTGTTTCGCATAGACGTGAAGCAAACGCTCTTTATTCGAACCATATAATGAATAGTGTACCATTAAACACCCTTTATATTTAACAAGTTTGATTTTTATACGCCCGTTTGAAAAAAACGGCCGCATTATAGTATTGGTCTGTCCGTCCGGGCGTCCGTCCGTTAACCTGGTTTCCGGATGATAACATTAGTTAGAGTGAAATAAAATTTGGTATGTGGGTTTATTAGCCGAAAAGTAAGTTCAAGTTCGAATTTGGGTTCCGCCCGCCAATTTTCACCGGAGTTATGCCCCTTATTTGACGTAATTTGACTTAGAAAATCCCTGAAATTTGTTTTCCGGATGATAACTTCACTAGAGCTTATCGGATTCAATGATAATTTGGTATATTACTTTCTCCCACCAAAACACAGGTCAAGTTCAAATTTGAGTTCCGTCCGCCAATTTTTACCAGAGTTATGCCCCTTTTTTACCAGTTTCCGCCGACCCAAGAGAGGGGGTATTTTGCACACCCAGTGTAGCTCTTGTACTACCTACATCCGGGTTTAGACCCAGACAAATATCCAAGTTCTTGGGATGAATATTCCCTTGCCCGACCCTTCGAAAGATTCCAACCCATTACCAGTTATATGACTAAATATTCCCCAACTAATATAAGGGGCAATTTCGGTCTTATATCTGACAAAAAGTGCATGCATGTAGGACATTCTTGGACCCTGGGTCTAAACCAACACATTTTACACCGAATAATGGTTGGATTATTGAATTAGTGTAATTGTATATTTGTGCTATCATAACATATTTTCTCAGTCAGAAAATTCCATCCGTTCTAGACGACACTCGAACGGTCTGGGAAATTACTTATGAAAGCTAATTATTGAAAATGTTACCAAAATAAGTCAAAGAAAGACGCCAACCCCTTCCACTTTCGCCTCGTCCCTGGTTAATGCAATCCATTATCCACGCAGATGTCCATCATATAACCATAACAACAAGTATAACGTCGGCCAAGAAAGCGAAGCGGATAACAATTTCTCTACATCATATATATTGTGCTGCAATTGGCTCACCATACACTACCCGTCGATATGCTTAATTCTACCCGTAAAACAGTTTGCGATTTCAAAACGTGTACCGGTACGGGTAGCTACCAGTACTCGTACCGGTACCCGTACCCGTTTGAAATCGCAAACTCGCTAATATACCTGTCGGAATGAGAGCTTGGCGACAATAATACTTTTAAAGGCGGTAGAATCACAGTCGTCATACATATTGATTCTTGCGCACTTTAAACTTCACTCGGCTCTAGATGTCTGAGCCAAAGCACTCTTGTGTTTCTTAGTCTGGAAAACATAAGTGCCATTAGATAGTAGTTCCAGATTCGCTGCGGCATTGGAAATACATCACCCGGTTTCACAAGTACATGTACAAGATCAAGCTTGCGTGAGTGTTCTTCGTGGTCAAGTATTTTTCTTGCAAATATCTACGGAAACACAAGTACTTTTAACCTTTTACCCAACAGAACGGGCCTGTGCCAATGCATTCTCTTATATATGCGAGTCGACCATAGGTCGCCTCGCATATATAAGAGAATGCATTGGCTTAACACATATTAAAAATGATAAAATTGTCAAAGAATGTAGAAAAATATTATAAAAAATGTAAAAATAATGTAAGACAAAATTATAAAATTGTTAAAGAATGTAAGAAAAAATGGTAAAAAATGGTAAAAAAAAGAATATTTTTAGGCCAATGCATTTTCTTATATATGCGAGGCGACCTATGGTCGACTCGCATATATAAGAGAATGCATTGGCACAGGGCATAACTGTAACCATCACAATGTGGTCAATGAACCGGTTCCAATGGTATCCATATTTGTATGGTGTTATTGAGACAGACCGAAGATATTTTAGGCTGTTGAAGCTTTATTTGGGCGTTTTTGGCCGCTTTGTTGGGTAAATGGTTAACCGGCGAATGCTGACTATCATTGTTAGACTGCTCATTGATTCGAGTTTTTGTTATGACTGGAGCTTCCTACAATGTTGCGAAAACCCTGTGGCAATGCATTTTGTTTTATATGCGATTATTCATAGGCAGCCTCTCATATATAAGAGAATAAATTGGCCTTTAAACTTGACATTGTAAGCCAGTACATTCTCTCATATATGCTAGGCTCCCCATCAGAAGTCGGGATTTTTTTACCCTGTGCCAATGCATTCTCTTATATATGCGAGTCGACCATAGGTCGCCTCGCATATATAAGAGAATGCATTGGCCTAACAATTTTTAATAATTTTAATAATTTGTTCTTGTATTCTTTAACAATTTTATAATTTCACCCATACAGAGCCCCAGACAAACATGAGCAGACGACACTCTTCTATGTGCTTCTATATATGTGTGGGGCTCCCCGCAGGGTTATGGATGTTTTTTTATTTTATGTCCTAAAAATTGTAAGAAACATTTATTTAATAAACATGATAAAAAATTGTTAAGCCAATGCATTCTCTTATATATGCGAGGCGACCTATGGTCGACTCGCATATAAAAGAGAATGCATTGGCACAGGGTAAAAAAAATTCCGACTTCCGACTGGATTTGATATGCCGGGTCACATATAAGAGAATGCACATGTACATGATCTTTAATGACAGCGAATGCTGACTATCAGGGTGAGACTGTTCAATGATTCGAGGTTTTGTTAAGTGTATACGTTCACAGGCTTACAATTCCACTAACAATTCGTCGAAGAGGGATTCTGTGTGACAAGAAATGAACGACAAACTACCTATGACATGCAGATACCTCACTGTTTTGTTTGAAATGTTATTATGGGATGCTCAATAAAATATGAAACAATGAAAACCCTACTGTTTATTACATACTCAGTGAGATATACGTATCGTAATCCCTACATGCAGTTATCATATATATACAAAGTTCTGACGTTTGCCCGACAGTCTGCAAATAATGTAGAGGATATCTATGGTTTTTGAGTGAATACCATAATTATTTCATTCCTGACCAGCAGTGGAAAACTCAATGTTCAACGAGCCACCGCCATATTTACCCAATATTTACCCACATTAATTTTTCCTTCTGCGTTGGGCGATTTTTGGTACCCGTAAATTAATATTGAGTAAATCGTTAACCTGTGTTGAGTAAAAACATTACCCAACATGAATTTACCTAACGTTCGCGTGCTGCTTTTCGCACCATTGCGTTGGGTTAAATGTTACGTACATGCGTGATTCAGTGGACATAACAGTGTGGAATTGTCATGGAAACCCACACACGCACGGACGGTGTCGCGACAACACATATGCACCACTATTAACCCTCAAATTGGCGCCATCGTCGAATATGTTTGCCTCGAATGAATACCCTGTGGTGTTTATACGTAATTTTAGTGGCAATGACAGTGCGGGGTTGTCACGGAAAGCCACCCACACACGGACTGTGGCCGTATAGCCACATGCACACAATTAAGTGCCGCTATTTACACATAACTTGCCATATTCAACCAGAATTACAATACTGTGCACACGAGTTGCAGCCTGACCCCCGTATCGGGCGCATGCCGTTAATTACTCCACACATATATGTAGAGGAACTACATTCACGAAGAAACAAGAGCGAATCGCCCACCGAAGCCTGGCAATTAACCCTCAAAATGCAGCCATTGCCGAACATGTTTTACGCGTGAATGAAGCTAACAACCCGGACCGCCCCATGTGGCGTCTAGGGGTGATTTAATTTATTGGTCATAGCAATACGAGGGTGTCGTGGAAACAAACCCACCCACGCACGGACTGGGATCGTGGTCACCAGACGTGCCACTATTAACCCTCAAATGCTGTCATCGCCGAATATGTTTGCCGCGATAACAGCCCTGACCGCCCCCGTGGTGTCCAGGTGTAATATTAATGGCCAGAACAGTGCAGTGGTGTCATATAAACACACACACGCACGGATGATGGTCTCGGCAACACATAAGTGCCGTCATTAACCCCTAACTTGCCAGAACTCCAATTTGATTAAACACCACCCGGACCAGCCAGGGTTGCTCCTTTGATATCTATATGGGTTGTGTTAATGGCCATATATAACAGTGCTGGGATGTCATGGAAACCCACACACGCACGGACGGCCACACACAATTACTGCTATTATCGCCCTTGTTTCTTCGCGAATGTCGTCAACGGTAATTCCGCTAAATATGCGCTTGGTCACTGTGGGGCAAAGACTAACGGAAATCCAATACATTACATACGATTGTATCGTTAAGTGCCGTGTCCTTAAGTGTGTAAGTAGGCGACTTCAGATATACTCTCATGTTAAATTTTTCTACAAACAGCCATCAACAATAGGTAAACACACTCACCTTTCGCAGATAATTGATCACATATAATGTATCGATTGGTCCAACAGATGGAGCACACACTGATCGTGGTGTGGAAAGGGATGTGGCGCATATATCGCGACATATGACATGAACATTAAACAAGTGACGCGCCAAAGATGCTTTCGGTGTACAAACCAGTCGAATGATAATAACGGAAATGTTTATATAACTCAAATTAGCACCACACATGTCTTATTTATATCGAAAGGGACAATTACTATGTTATACATCCCTTACGTATATTGTGTGTGGTGATAATGTGCACTTGGAGTCGATAGCCCCTACCATACACCCATCTGCAGCCACGCACGTTTATTGGAATTGCATTAGTGTATAGTCTGAGAGTGATTACTGTGACGTATTGTTAGACCGCGAATGTGAATGTTCATGTGATCCGGTTTGGTGACCACTGGCTTTGCGAAGAGAAACAACTCTATCTACAAAATATCGATCGAGTGCACTTGGATTATACCCCCTAGACCATATAAATGTACCACGCATGCATGAGGAGTTTAAGAGTTGTATTATATTTTAATGTTTCAAGCGAACAACATAAATTATTTATATAATAACAACTCCGAATTATGGCAAACGTTCTTCCTCTGGAAACAATGCTAACGTATAGCTTCAATGTGCATATCATGCAGCAAATTACAATCAGGGGCGTGCTAGAGGGTCTCCATTGGCAGGAGGAGGGGGGGCTAATTTCCAACTGCACCCCACCTTGAACCAGGCCAAACTTCCAAGTTTGCTTTATTCAATATGCACCCCGGCTTGAAATTCCCAACAATATTAGTCTAAATTGAATATTAGTCTTGACTGGCAACCGGGGAGGGAAGAGGACCCACCGGGCTGACGGGAGAACATTTGGAAATCTGAACCTGGAAACTGCAAAATCCTATCATCTGGAGTTCTATATTCCAGGCTAATTCAGGCCTCGATATTTTTTTTAATTGATTAGAAATTTTTGACTGGATCAGGACCCCTCGGCCCAGTGGGAGAAAACATTGAAATCTGAAGTTGAGAACTACAAATCCTAGCATCAATATATAGACTGGCCACCCCGCTAAGGTTGGGAAATTTCCAACTGATGGCCATTTCAGTCCAAATAATTTGACCAAAAACAAGACAATATATGACTCTTTGTCTAAAACAATAAAATACATTAACTGCTCGTTGGAAAAGCTAAATATACGAGAACGCTTGCAACATAGTGTTGGTATGAAATTTTCAACTAATTTTGTGTCAGGTATGAAATATACAACATTTGAAAAATTGGAGGTGGGTTGAGACCCCCCCCCCCACCAAACCCCCTATCGCCTGGTCCATTTGTTTACAATATATATATAACGCATACATGTACAATACACATAATTATGTAACATGAATATCACGTATCTTATGATATTTGCTCTCAGATATATACATGCTTCAACCTTCAACCACCACAAGAAATTGATTTGACATTCAGATAGCTGGGGCACTTCTTTCACTTTCAAATGTAATGCTTCATTGCCAAAGACATTAATTAAAATGTAACATGCTCTTCTCTGCCCTATATATAGCAATATGAATGATAATATTATAGATATATTATATATTATTATATGATATTTTAAAAGAATATAAATTAATTGCAATGAGTATTATATGAATAAAATATAAATATATATATATTTATATATATTATATATGAACCGAAGGAATGTGAAGGTTTAAAGTAATATAATACTATATCATAATGAAAGAATACAGTATTATAATAACATATCACAATGGATTCATCGAGCCACCTCTGATATATATACATATAGTTTTTATTTTCTTGCTAGATACAGTAAAAAAAATTTAAATATAGAATATATATTGAGATAATGAACATGATGGATACAAACGATGCCTGTATGGATAACTCGGTTATTAAACATGTCTAAAACTGTATGGTAATGAAAATATATATAAGAGTACACCCATCTAAAACAATAATACTCAACTTCCATTACCTAAACTCGAATTACATCGGATGAACCATATAGCACAAACCCTGCATGGGTGAATAAATATATCAATATTTAGCTAGTCAAAGCTGCCATTACCGAAACTTGAATTACATCGGATGAACCACAGACCCTGCAATGGTGGATATTTATAAAATAGTTAGCTAGTCATTCTACCTTAGTTACAATCAGATTAGCATGCAGAATCGATTACATGTGCCAACGACAGGAGCTAGAAATGATCTACTAAATATATTAATAACGATGTTTTTCACGAATAAATATACGATATCTTTCTTACCTCCAAAAAAATCATAGAATGCCGTAATGTTTGTAAAAAGCAGACATGCATGTATAATACCAAATATGCAGCAAGAGACATAAAGAAACTAACATATGTGTGGGTATATTCCCCCTATTTAAAAAAAAACAATGACTATCTACATTTTAATAGAACCGCCGCCCCACCACGAACTATGCGCACGCGTTAATTCAAAACAAACTAAATTCCAAAAATGACAATTGAAAAGAAAAACGACCTAAAACAATGGGGTAAAACTACCACCCATATAACATATAGAGGCCACCCGAGACAAAATTCTTCATGCATTTGTTATAGGTGTCAATGATAAGAAATAATATGTAGATATGATGTTATTCAAAAGGTATTATTCAATGAACTTGATCTTGGGTGTCACTAAAATTGTTAAGGATTCATTAGTATCCGAAACAAGCTTTGATGGGTCTGATCCGTAAGTCGGTCGACAATGGTAGCTATTGGGTGCCGAATCTTTTGATATTGCGACGTAATACATTATCACGTGTCATCCTTTTGCTTTGAATGCAAATCGGGAGGGATTATTGAGCAATGTAAGTAATTAGACATTCATAAGGGTTATTCCGTACCCGGTGGCTTTTTATATTGAGTTAAATGAGATACAGAGCGTTACCGACCCGTTACGGATAGGGACGTGGCTATAGAGGGTCTTTGTTTTGGGTGTGTCCAACTTGGAATTTCCAATTTTACATGTACACCCATTGGAGACAAAACTTCCAACTATGGAAAACTTAATTTCCACCCGTCCTTTTGGTACTGCACAGTGTCCAATTGGTCTGAATATTCTTACATATAACACCCAATACATAGTTGGACATTTCCAATTGATGACCCAGTCTAAAATGTTGATAAAATAGTCGAACAACGACATATTTTGCACTATATGATATATATTAGAAATTCAAATTATCATAACATTTCATCTTGTTTTCGGCATCTATATGTACGTATAGTGTTCAACTGCTGCTGTTTGGGGTATCAAGTTTCCAAGTGTTGTAAAATGTTGACCAATGTTTGGTGTGAGACACCCCCCCCCCCCCCCCCCCGGTACGTTACTGGCTATGGGCGCCCGCCTTAACAATGATGCGCATCAATACCGATGAGGAGGTTGAGTCCATGGTAGGTATGGAACTCCCATTAGCCTATCAAGTTCGAGAAATAATGTACATAAGAGGTTGATAAACCCAACAATTAAGGTAATGGACCCACCTCGGATAAACTAAATAATCAGAGTTGGGCACTCTTGTGGCACAAACGTAGCATATCCTCGTCCTGTAATCCCATGTTAAATAAGTATATTCAACTTCGATTGACAGTTCAATATAAGCACAGTTTATGTACATCATTTCTATATATATAAGCGTCGACGTAGCTCACATTTCATGAAAATTGGTCAATTGTGATTACAGACGCTCTTTCCATTGGATAATTCACATTATTTTTCACTTTCTGTGTTTTAATTGTTGGTATCATTACATAGACAATATATACAATCAATGAAAACGACCCTCATTCTAATCACACTGTCACGGAGTTCAATGACAATTCGATAAGACAATGATCGTGTTATCGTGTGTTGTCAACTGATTGGTTGGTTGATTTATTTATTATTTTATTGATTTGTTGATTAATTGATTGATTGAGGATTTAACGTCGCTTCAGAAGCTATGACATTTTACAACTAAGAACAGAATCAGGTATCAAAACATATCGTAGCGAAGCAACTGTTTAGATAAATCAGACAGTGGAATAGATTTAAACAATGAACTATGTACAATATGTACAAAAGCACACAAGAGGAATGTTTCCACTTGGATTCAGGAATATTCATAATAAAAGAACTTACTAGTGTTCAAGCATATTATAAAAAGTATAGACATAGTGCAAGAATATATAATAAAGAGCAAATAAATGACACGAAATTACCAAGGCTGCACATCGAAATATGCAAAGCAGTTTCCTACATTAGATTTTGAATTGATAAGGTATTTATAATATTTGACGAATCCCGCATGAACCTTTATCAATGCGTCAAGCTGACGGTCGAGGGGGTTAGACATGCAGAAGAATGCCACGTTTCACCCAATCGACAGCCTCAATCAACAAATACTGTTTGGTGCCTTTTTGTGTTAATCGTTTATCATCAAGCATCTGTTCAAATGTTAATAATTTAAATATGAACCTCTCTTTCTGAGAGTCTAAACGTTGGAGAGACTTTCGGCGATTTTTGTTTAAGAGTAATAGCGTCAACACGAATATCTTGTGTTGTATAGTAACTGGCTCAACTTGAGTATATTGTTTGTGGACAACGGGTGAATCCTCAGTAGACGTTTCTATGGCCTGTGATGCAGGTTCTGAGACAGGAGTTATAGCAGTTACGCCAAGTTGTGTTTGTTGCTTGTGATACATACATATTGTTGGTCTCGTTGTTGTCTGTCTGAGTACTGCAGCATCAGCACACTTTTTGTAGATGACAGTACGACAGCTAAGTATGTGCCGGGTTGAGTTGATGGTCGAACACCAACTATTTGCTTTGCATCGAAATATGATGTTTCTCAGCCTAACACCGTTGAATTTTAAATTTATAATCCCATATGGGACATGAGCGATCCATTGCAGCATGTGAACTATGACAGTTTGAACCCTTTTTTCGGTTTAGTACAATCCTTATGATCATAACCAGAAACAGAACAGTGTGCACATGTGGTTTCTTTACTTTTACAATGTTCCTGGCCATTATCATACTCCTGCCATTAATAACATTTTTAGCTTGAAGTGTCTTATCAATGCCAAATGCAGAAGGTCTTTTGATAATCGGATCGGAGCTAAGAACCAAGTACTGAGGGAATACCCCAGCATCATTGGAACTAAATCAGTCATCATTCGTGCGATCAGGTCTTGGTGCTTTGGTTTGAGTTGCTGCCGCGGACTACCCTTCGAATTATGGTCGGTTCAAAGACAAGTATATAGCTCAATCGGTGACCCGTTTTGCCACTGCATTTAGCAGCCCAACATTGAGACAATCATGAAAAATACAGGATTCAATACTCAATAATCACCAGGACGAACACACGTTAAAAACAGAACACGATACATCAAACATCAGACGAGCAATACAACAGATACAAAAATTAATCCGAAACACCACGGAGTGTGACTAGCCGATTGATTGAGCCGGGTCAATTCAACCACCCGTCTTGTAGAGAAATAGGACCAAAGTGGATCATGAGCTAAGCCGTATCCGCAGGTCGATGCTTCGTGTGATACGGCCACCATAGTACCTCCAGAACTCATACACCACATATCACGGGAGGCACCACATGGCAAACAGGGTGCCACATTAGTGGATTCTTATCCCTCGCGGTGGGGCGGTATGCCTATTCTACCCCAGGCCATGCATACAGTAATTAATGCCCTAAATAATCGACTCCTTAACTACAGCAGAATTATGGGTAACTTTTCAGGATTTAGTCGGAAATATGGCTTGTTGCCATTCATCGGAAAGCTCTCATTGATGCGGGGAACCGATCGCCCAATAAAATGCGACATGAGGATACACCGGCAATTTCCTGTCGTTACATATATATCTTCATTTCCTCCATTCACGGAGAGTTGTTCCCGGTAACCGGTATATTGGTGACAACAGGTGTATTACTAGATAAAAGTTCATAAAATACAACATCGACTACAATCACGTGATCTACTGACAACAACCGTTCAGGCTTGAAGTTGAAATTAGAATTTCTCGGAATAATTTGATAATGGTAAGTGTATTTTGAAACATTATGTCTAATGAAGATGTATATACATGTTGCCAGATTTAAATATAGATTTTAAATTCTTTTTGATGCCGCTTTCATCGGGTGTGTTGTGAGCTGCTCAGGGATCCTACACGGGATCATTTTCACAATATAATATAAACTAATTAGGTATATATATCAGGGTCCCTTTGCCCTCAATCACACAACTAAAAACAAGAAGACGCAAGATCATGGTCCAACACTGCTTTAGTGAGGTGTTCTCGAGACGGCATGACACAGCTTGTCAAAATCCTATCCAACAATATTTCAAATTCATGCACTTCAATGTGTCATATAATCCGAAAATTATTTTCCGCACGCGATGAGCATCGCCTCATAGTCAATGAATAAATGAAGACGAGACGACCCTATGCACATTCAGCTTTACTAATGGTTATATATTACCATCTATTATTATATCATTTATTATATTGTTCAATGTACAACTATATATTATTATGTTTGCATACTGTCCTTATAAGGATGTTTGCCTATTAAACTTATCTCATCTTATCACCAATCTGAAGGATATTGGTATCATCTTCCTAAGTGGGTGGAATGACCATATAAAGCATCGAGCTTACATTCTTCTCCGTTTCCAACAGATACAACATCTCCGATAAGATACAGCAATAATTTAAGTTCAACTAAACTCTGTCTCTACAATTCGGAAATGGTTATTTCCTTCCATCTTGAACACAAACAATTTAGTTTGATTAATTTATGTTCTACCCCATTTTATTTATTTCAGTATTTCTCAAGGATTTCTTATTTGGGAAGAGGAGCATTTGGTATTGGTAAGTTGTAATAACTTGTGCTGCAATCCCCGTTGATCATCGTACATGTATGTGTTACTATAACAAAATTTATTGTGTGCTATATATATTATCCTCTGTGATGATCAATAATATATGTTCAAACAAAATCCGGTTGAGGACGCAGAAGAACATTGGATAGAGCATATCCCCTCACTCGAACATCTCGCATCGCCCCTGATATCGCATTTAGCCTGTATCACTATTTCAGTCTTCCGCTGTTCAAAGTTGATAATTTGCGTGGGATTTGCTAATTAAATTCAACATCAAACGCACTTTCGTGTCAGAAATACAAATAGAATCAGAAGAGAGGCTCTACTTAACAAACGACAACCATTTTACGACTTATTATATACTCGGCCATAACAGTCGAGAGTTTGTTGTTTCTTCTCTCGTTTACTTTGACTGTTTCTCTTTCTTCGCCCCTCGATCATTTTTGTGTCAGGTTGGAGATCAAGACGAGCTTTGATGTCGTCCAGGGGGAGAACCATTCATCATAGCTCGCACATATTTAATTTGTAAATCAGGCTCATTGCCTATATACCTTTATTGTTTTCCCACAAAACATCATGTATAATAATGATCGTTCACTTCAGTCGTTGATAGATTAGCATATCCGGTTTATGGCAGGTCGCTATAGCTGAAGCAAGACGAAACGTTCACGTCGACAGCCAACGGTAAGCTGTTGTACTTCCGACTGCTTCAAGATACAACCATTATATGTTACATATAGTTACCACTGGTCAAGTGGTCCCGATAATCTGCTTTATAAATGCTGGCATGACAAACTGATGCCGTTATTTTTTTTTAAGTTTGTCATTTTGGCTATTCCGAGTGATTTGAGAAAAAGCCTGTGTCTGTATGAAACATTCAAGAACAATTTTATGTTTTGCAAAAAGACATGAATAGCCATCTTGATTATAGTCGATTTGCAATATATAATACAACCAGTGTTAATATATGTTTTTGAATGTTTGATACACACAACGGCTTGTTCTCGATTCGCTCAGGTTAGACAAACACCAAAAAAGTTAACCCTTTAGAAACAAATAACCGTAAATTTTCTAACAGCATCAGTTTAACCTACCAACATCATAGCAAATTAACAGGACATACAACCATCAGCATATCAGCATGACCACTTAACCAGGGTGGATACATGTAATATATGTTGCATACAATTTTGTCGAAATGGGTCGTCACTGCTGATGTATCGGAAGTGTCTTACCCCTCAATCCGAGACAAATGGTTTACTTTTGGAAGTGGCATATAATATATAACTTTAACAAATAAATTGGGATATTTCTGACTGAAACATGCCTAGAGTGTACTGGTATTTTACTTTCCCAATCAATATTGATTTGCAAAGAAAGTGTGAGTTTGTCGGCAACAAAGGGGATAATTCCATATCTTGCATTAAATTGTTAGACGCAAACTCTCCCCTCTCTGAAATAGTATTTGAATGGTAATAGCTAAAATACTTATAAGGTTACACAGTAGATGGACGATATTGAAATTCCAAGAGATGGAAATGTAGTACTGTTGGAAGTTCCGTATATTCTTCAACCTAATCTGCAGATACCTGTATATTGAACGTCATATACATGTATATCGTCAGCTTACTCGCCTATAGAATTGTTCTGTCGATATAGTACTCAGTATAATAAAATTAGTATTAGTGAAAAATCGAGCATATTTTTATTTCTCTTGCATGACTTGCATGACTTGGATATCCATAACAACATTAAATGCACCCATATTTTCGAAACATTTCATGTCATGTGTCGACACCTGGAGGTGGTATTTCATATATATTCAGGGGGGGGGGGGGAATGGTACCAACATAAAAAAAATTCCGCAACTCAAAATGTGTTTTCCTGCAAGTCTTTTTCACCGTTTTTGCAATGACTTTGGCTTAAAACACCTTAGAATGTCAATATTAACATAAATGAAAAATTTCATGATGATCAGACAAAAAGTATAGCCTGTAGTCCATCTTAATGGATTGAATTTTGAAATCCAAGATGGCCGCTGGCAGCCATGTTTTTTTGGCCGAATGACCCCAAAATGACTCGTTCCTATTTACATGTCAATGTTAACATCCATGACAAATAGTATGCACAGAAATTCATACACAGCTGTGTACAGTGACCCCCCCCCCCCTCTCCGCAAATCTCTGTTTTAGTGTTAAAAGGGGGTGGGTGTCCAAAAATGGTCGGGGAAAAAACTGCCGAAAACGGAAAAAAATTTGGACGCGGTGGTGGGTGGGTCCCAACAAGGGTCGAAAGGAAAACATCAGCATATGTGCCTGAAATTTTTTTCCGACCCCCCCCCCCCCCCTGATATATTTGGAAATAAATATGAACGTAATGACCTCAAATAAGATGTACATTATCCACGGTTCCTTCGACTGCACGTTCGACTGGCAAAACAAGTAAAGGATTCACTAGGGTTCATTGAAATACGCATACTGAATGAAGTAATTTGCGGGTGTTATCTGACCCAACGTTGGCCATATATTGCTTACTGTAGACCGTAGACGGGGTCATATCCATTAACATTTACATTTAACACCCCATAGTAAACGTATGTTTATGTCAAATTGGATAGGGCACTTAACTCTTTCTATACTAAATGGATTCTCCCACTCAGTTATAAAAATATACAATGGAATTAACTATTAATCATTTGGAGGAATGTTCAGGAAATTCATAATACAATTGCTGAAGGATCCATACTTTTTGGTGGGAAATGTTCAGATAATAAGTCGTTTGTTGAACTTATTATCTGGAAATTGCAACTAGTCATCAATGAGTATTTAGTATAGAAAGGGTTAAATGATATTTTAAACCTATAATGCAGAATTGTTCTCTTTCGCCATGTCAAGATGGTGAAGTCGTGACTCAGTCGAATGTTCATAACCTATTAGTAGGAATAATAGGTTTAATTCGTTCACTGTGCGTAAATGTATATTGTCAACTCATGCAGCGATCAACATAGTTGGTGTATATGTTTTTTTCTCAGTAACTTGTGGGAGACTTCGAGAACAGCTGCAGCTTCAATCTGTTATAACCGATATCGGAATTAATTCTGCGCATGTCCATTTCCGAGGCATTTCGAACTATGACAACCGTGGCTGTAGCTGCATGTAACGTATCCAATAAAAACAAGGTTTATTTATTGTAATTTAATTGTCGAATTACCTAGAAACTTTACCTTTCCAAAATAGTTGCATGAAATCAGTTAAGTGTTTTCGTATAATAACCATCGAACCGGAGATAACATATCTATTAAACGCACAATCAATGTTTTCATGCAATGTGCGCCATTTTGGAAATGATCGGTAGTCCAATAGCTCGCATCATGCAGGATTTAGTTGAAACGTGACGTCACATTTCCTGACTATCGATACATGTAACTGCAAGGTCCCATCTCTTGGTACAGCCGGCCCCAGCTCCTCTCGAAGTCGCCGTTGTTTGCCGTGGGGTGTATAGGAATCAGGGAGCTAAATGTGTTCTGGAGTCGGGGAGCGAGTACACCGTGGAATTGCTAAAGGTGAAGGTAGCTGAAGAATGACCTTCACCTGATACATGCGACACGTTATTAAAGGATGACATCGCGTTTATTTGATTGTACATAATATCTAAATAATTTAAACTGGTGAATGAATGGGGGAACGGATTTTTGTGAGCGGGAAATGTATTTAACTAGCTGTTGTTTTTCCAGATCAAATTTGGCTGTGAGATAGCCCTGTCGTACACATGGGGATTTATTTTAAAAAGTAAACACATGACCTATGATTTTTCTTGCATTTTCGTGATCAACTGGTGTCAATCTAGCTGGGTAAACATCACTGGTATGGCCTGCAGGCTTCAATTCAGCGAATTTGGCCGAAGCGTTAACACTGTCGCCTATGGGAAACCATTTAGTTCCGTGATTCCTATACGCACAGTGCGGTGATATTCCAGTTAAATAATTCTACAGACAGCTTTCTCTCATCTACAAATAAACACCTCAAAAGTAAGTCGCTCGTGGTGTCTTAATGATATAGCAATCACAATGCATTCATTCTTTGAGACGACAATTACTGGACATGGTCACCTTATCTTGGCCCAGTCCCAGATTATTTATGTTGAGTGCGTGTTATTTACTATTGTTTGCATTAACCCTTTACCCAACAAACCGGTTAAAAACGCCCAAATAAAGCTTCAACAATCTAAAATATCTTCGGTCTGTCTCAATAACACCATACAAATATGGATATCATTGGAACCGGTTCATTGACCACATTGTGATGGTTACAGTTATGCCCTGTGCCAATGCATTCTCTTATATATGCGAGTCGACCATAGGTCGCCTCGCATATATAAGAAAATGCATTGGCCTAAAAAAACTCTTTTTTTAACACTTTTTACCATTTTTTCTTACATTCTTTAACAATTTTATAATATTTTTCTACATTCTTTGACAATTTTATCATTTTTAATATGTGTTAAGCCAATGCATTCTCTTATATATGCGAGGCGACCTATGGTCGACTCGCATATATAAGAGAATGCATTGGCACAGGGCCGTTCTGTTGGGTAAAGGGTTAAATAAAACCAAAAAATATATATATTCCACCAGGATACAGAACAGCTGTGGCCCAGGAGTGTCCACGAAGTGATAGAGATTCTCATATTCACCCAAGACTTCCACCGTTATGTACCCAAAATGCATCGAGATTCAAAACTAGGAGATATAGTTTTTCCCCTTCCATCGAGAATAATAGACTGGCAGTACAGTCCAAATTAAGCACAGATCCACTCAGAACACACGTCGGTACCTCGAGAAAAACAACGTGTCCACAGTTTATTCGGCCGGATAAATTGGTAATATATAAAATGTTTTGGAGCTTCCTCTTTCAAATGGTATTTATTATAGAATATGTTGGATATAATGTGATCTGGGGATTCGAACATTAAGTGGACATTCAATAATATGGTGGATGATGTATATACTTGAGTGAATGGAAAACGTAAAACTGAAAAGTTGTGTTCAGTTACATTATTACATAGTCCATGTTTAATTCAAACCATCTGAGCATGAAAAGATGCCAGAATACATGGTTTACGGCAGCTTGATCTCTTCTGTATTTGCCACCAACAGCTGGCGTGCAACAACTTACACGAGTATACACGCGGGACATGAACAACATGTCAATCCTTACATACCGCAAAAGAAATGGGTGGTCAACCAATCATATCGGATTCAGTATCCAGGCAACTCCAAGTCTTTGTCCAACATGGCGGTTATATGTTGCTTTTGCTCACAATCGTCATATCAGTGGATTGCTTATTTGTGATATGTTTTATACAAAAGGTGTTCCACCAAAATTTCCACTCATGAGGTTAAAGATACGGGCGGCGTTGGCGGTGGGTATTCTGTTAAAATATTCAGCTCCGTCAAAAACCGCCATAAACAGAAAGAATAGTAAAATACAGTCAGACTTTGTTCTTATACCAATCATAAATATGGCATAAACAGTATGTTATTGTCAAATGTTTTTTTCTTTGTTATGTAAACAAAAGCAAAAAACGTTAGAGAACCTGGCTTTTGTTTAGATCCTGATATGGTAAACATAAAGAGCGCTATTTGTTACTGTTTTCCTGATATGGAATTAATAAAGAGCGTTTATATCATTTGTGTGTGATTAACCAATATAATTGCGCTGTGTTATGTAAACAGAAGCAACACTTCTAAACACGAGAAGGTTGTTTACGTACACCATCGTACGTCTTGACGACAATATACTATTTACGCGCTGATTATGTATGGCATATGAACAAAACTATATCTATTTTAATATTCCTTCCGTTGATGCCGATTTGAACAAATATGAATATTTCTGCAACGAACGCCGCCCGTGCCTTTAACTAAAAACCACCAGTTTAAAACTATGTCACTGTTCGTGCAGTCTGATGATGCTGCATGGTGATGCTGAAACGTCTTGGCAATATGCCTTATGATCTTGATACGCAGTGCAATATTTAATAAATTGAGCATGGCTTGGAGTTGACTATGCGGGTATAGTGCCCAGAAGGATAGGTATAGTTCACGACGCGAAGTGGAGTGAACTATACCCACCCCACAGGGCACTATATCCGCGTAGTCAACGACAGGACATGCTCTATTATATTTCACAGTACAATTCGAACTGCAGGGTAGCATGCATACTACAAAACCAACATGTACCAACTGCTGCATGGACTGTTCAAATTTCCTTCATAAGACGCCATTTGAACCCTGACGCCCTACCACGACCGACACCCTGACCCTGGGCTCCTCGTGGGATTTTCCTTTAAATTTTATAGTGTCTTGTTGGATGATGTTGGTTATGTTTAATTTGTGACACAGGTATGAAACTTTAAAGGTCCCCCCCCCCCCCCATTGATCACTGATCATTATAAAATCGGGAGACTTTGCCACGTGGCAGCGTCTTGGTAGCGGTTGCTAGGCAACTATCCCGAATTGACTGGAAAAGGCAATTATAGCATGGTATGTTATAACTCAATGCCAGTGATTGCGTTTTTGATGACGATAATACCCTAATGTGAAATTTGAGATATATCCGACAAGAATTTAAGAGGTAGCAACGGTTGCTAATCAAGTACCACAAATGAACGGATGACACCACTGCACTAACCATTAAGTGGTAGTGTTCCCTTAATTTATGCAATATCTAGTCGCATAATGCTGCATATGTTCAATGGGGGCACCTGTTTGAAACTGTGCATACATATGTATGTTATGTATGGACCATTCTATAATCATTAAAATATAAGGACACTTTGCCACCCAATTTCTCCTTAGTAACGGTTACCAGACAACTACCCGACATTAGCAAGAGACTGCAATTGTGATGCAGCTATATGTCCTATATTTAACACCACATTTCGCTTAAAACGCATGTTTTTGTCATTTACAACCTATGTTCTGCGCATGCGCATATATTCCTACCCGATACCAAAGCGGGTAGACATTCCATATACACACCCAGACTACCGCTGATGTATATGGGGTCATTTAAACATATATTAGTGGGTATGTCGTGCATAAGTACGCTATAAACCATTTATTTCGCATTTCGCTGCTCTGCGCATGCGCGAAGAAATCAACTTGATATGCGATCGAGGCCCTTCACCATATAAATTTAATTTGAACAGGCTTTTTATATTTCATATATATAACTAGAGTTTATGCGTCGATTTGTTATTGAATCGCATAGCTATAAACTATAAACACGTGGCGGTCGTTATAATGGCCGGTTCAGCGGCCGGTATACCGGCCGCTAGGGTATTTGGAGGTTCACGCAGCGGCCGGTTTTCCGGCCGCTGTGTTACAAAGGGTAAAGTTAAAAGAAATCATGTACAACTCGTTGTACTGAGAACAGATACACTGTATGTTTATCAACCTACGGATAAACAGTTTAAGAGAAACACAATCGTCGCAAGAATGTGTTGAAATCAAGTTCAATAAACCAAAACGCGCAGTATTTAGGTTTCGTTTTTAATGCACGAAAACCCGAAACTGATTACAAGGTGAATTCAACCAAATGTTGTCACTTCGCGACATCGTTCCTGTGGAAAAGATTTCACAGTGATGTTTTAATTTCATCTGGACACGCCTTAGTAAATTGGTGGACAGATAATATGTATATCTGTTTTCGAGATTGTTGCCTCCGTCTGTTCGTGCACATGATTTTTGCATGCATGCTAGTTTGGTATAGTTGTGTGCTAAATTTAGAACGATATTATACAAGTTTAGTGGTTTGCTAAACTCAGCACACCACTACATAACATAGAACACAGCTCTCGACCAATCAGAAGCCGCCATTTCTGGGTGAGGTGAAATATACGTGAGTAGTGGACTTATTATTGCCTGGTATTTCTAAAGCTGAAAACGCCGTGATACACATTCGACCAAGTGGCTGAATCGTTCGTGAACCCAAACCAAACACGACTTAGTGTTAGTTCCCAATAAAAGCACCCACTAGTTCAAATGTCACCTTGTAGGTTGCGGGCGGAGGACACTCCGGTCGTTACAGTTCAAGTTGTGCCATAATGTCTGAGTAATTGCACTCTTGGGATCCAAATACGCATACCGTATGCATAGCATGTGGTGCTTATTTAGGACCGTGTGTTTATTTTTAAAATTGGATCCTCAGGCTGGCTATACTGCAGGCATGCCTACCAGAATTGCTTACGCCATCACTCGGGTCAGGCAAAGGACGTGCAAACCATGTTAAAAATCTGTTTGATAACTCCTATGACAAAATAACATGTTCTGAATGTAAACCCCATGTATTTCTAGCTTTCTCCTTCTCTTGTGATTTCATTCAGCTTGGCATTGTTACATACTCTGACATTTTTTGTCTTCAAATTGAACAAGTACGGCCTGTTGATATTTTCTGAAGTTGGGGCCATAAACACTTATCAATTGGTGGGGCATTTGGGGTGAAGTAATATCATCTATAATTATACAGTGTAACAGACTCACTTGCGTATATGTTCGAAGTTGCCACCCTGTGTATTGATATTCTGCCCCTGATACTCTTATTGGCGTCAGGAGAATTGTCCATCATATACTCATATTAAGCCCCTATGCTTATTTGGACTCCGCGAATACTGGTAACATGGTGCCTATACCTAAATCAAACAGGCTACACAAGAGTAGACCAGGACAGTGAAATGCATGACAACTCTTATATAGCTATTGCAAGCGCATTGAAATATTGAGCTATATATACCATCGGATAGTGTCTCGCCAATAAATTGAGAAAGGAGTACAACTGTACAAGACTTGGCGCAACATGGCAGTTACCAATGTACTATAGGTTGTCGATCATAGAAGTCTGGAAGTTGGTGTCATACACCATAGCCGATTTGTGATATATTCACTGAGACATACGAACACAACAATGGTGCTCAACCAGAAATATCGGCCATGCGGTTAAAGGTACGATTGGCCTTGGTGGTGGGTATCCTGTGAAAATATTTACACCCGTCAAAAACCGCCACAAACAGAAAGAACATAAAAATGTAGACATACTTTGTCCGTATACAAATAAGACATATCGCATAAACAGTATGCTATTGTCATCTGTTTGACCATTGTTATGTAAACAAAGGCATAAAAAGTTACTTTTCTGGTGTTTGTTTATATTATGATGGTAAACATAAAGAGCGTTCTTTGTTGGTGAATTCCTGATATGGAACTAATAAAGAGCGTTTATGCCATTTGTGTGTGATTAGCCAGTAGCATTGTGCTGTCTTCTGTAACACAAACAGGACCTTGCTTAGGTAAAATATAGTAGGTCTTTGTGATAACATGCTGTTTACGCGATGGTCATGGTATATATGAACGAAACTGTATGCGTTTTAATGTTTTTCTGTTTACGGTGATTGGAACACATATGAATATTTTCGACAACTAAGGCCTCACGTGCCTTTAACCCAAACGGTTGGACTGTTCTAAGTTTGTTTTTCTTAAGATGCTGATAACTATGAATGTGACTCGGCGGACATTGAGATAATGTACAGCATACAATATTGGATGGGTGAATTTCCATCTTATAATGTATACTTCTATAAGTGACAACGCCGATATATTGTCGAGCGACTGAAATGGCGACGAACCCAAATCAAAAACGCGTTGGTGGTTAAGCCATCCTAAAACCACTCACTTTCATGTCAAAACGCCACCGTGCCAGATGCGGACGCCATTCTCACTGCGGTCGGAATGCAAAAACGGTACACAACATTTGACGATACAGTGGTTGAAATAGGGTTACTTGGCTAAAGTATATACATTCCAGCGGTGTGTAAATAGGTTACAACCTTCGGTTGGAGCGTTTCATAGAAGAGAATGACCTTCCTCGAGCGGGCGAAAAATTCACCCCCAATGTACGGGGGAGGCGGGCGGGCTCGATTATACCCTCCGCTCTCGGCAGGTCATTCCCTACCACGAATAATTCCGACCTCATGTGGTAACCAATACAAACCATTCGTGTGATACTGCTAGTATAATTTCTTTACATAGCCTGTTCCAGGGATCTTGAAATGCAGTGCTCTTTGTAAGGGTTGAAGATACTTTTTGAGGGTTTTTTATATAAAACTGAAATACTGATATTGCAGAGCGGCTGAAATGGCAATGAACCCAAATAAAACACACGTTGTGGTTAAGCCATCATAAAACCACTCAATAGTTCAAACGCCATCGTGTCAGATGCGGACGGGGATACGCCCGTCATGACAGTTCGATAACGAACGAGCTATTTGACATATCGATACACACCGAAAACAACACATAACTGTCATCATATCGCTCTGATCACGGCAATCAAATGGATAGAAAGTAATATAAGTGAAGTGTGGAGAAAATAATGTTTCAATTGAAAACAATAGGCCGAGAGCATGAAACAATAGGTAAAAGCAGTCGAGTAGTTATTGATCACTAGGTTGGTCACACGAACGCAAATTTGACGAATTATGATCAATTTTCCCGGCAGATGCCGGTCTATAATCGATCAATTTGATCTAATACCGAACGCGCCAGATCAGGGACAGATGGTTTGTTGTTTATTATACGTATATTGTATGATGATATAGTAAGATCGTAATAGCGACATTTGAACATGAAGGTTCTCTAAAAACTCGAAAAGTTTTAGACAGCAAGGGAAGTCAATTTCAAACTTCATTATAACTTTTGAATGCAATATATGAATCAAAGACTATATGTCGATTATAATAGATTTATTGAGGCACTTATGAATTTCATGGAGATCATGTGATGTGTTACCTATAAAGAAATATCCAGAAGACCCGAAAGTACATTCAATTCCTATACGAAATTTATATGTTAATTCCATCTCGTCGGGATATCAGCTTTAATACCATTGAGTGTCAACATATCAGTTTCACTAACTCACCTTAATATGCAAACGTTAACACGAAAAGTTGTTTTGTTTCTGCTTAAAAGAATACCAAAAAGGAGATGATTTTGGTTACAGCAACACGATGTGCATGATATACCAACGTAATGTTCATGTGTTCTGTTTGTCAAGACATCAGTCCTATAATCTCCACGTTGTGCTGAAATACAGCTAACAGATTGAAGTCGTATCTCCGTATTGTGTTTTCCAAATAGTAACGCTGCACGGGCTCTCCGTGTTGTAGCCAGGGTCCGCGCTGGACCGATATTTACTTTTGCCAAATAATTTGCCAAATGAACATATTTTTTGCCAAATTGTTTTACCAAATGTTATCCCTGATAGCATCATTTTCTGCAACCTTAAGTCTTTTGTTTCGACACTCTCGGTTTGTACGACTTTTGATATCGATAGGAAAGCAGTTAGTTATAATTAACTATACTCGCATCTCAAAAAAACAATAAGCCAATCACCGAACAATACAATGCTAGAAGGGTTGCTTCATCAGAAGGGCACATCACAGGAGGATTAGCTATGTAAACACCACCACATTAATACTAGTAATCACTCCAGCCATTCGTAATAATGCTATGAGATTAACTGCATCTTAATAGAGGTGTTAAATTTTCAGAAACACCAATAATATAATTATGTTGTAAGAGTTTCCTGAAACGAATTGTATTGATTAACCAATATTGTTCAACTTTCTTGAGGAATTAAAAAGTGACTTGCCAAAACTTTTGTCAAATGAAAATATTTTTGCCAAATGTGAATTATTTTTGCCATTGGCAAATTTGGCAAGTGGCAGCGCGAACCCTGGTTGTAACTTGTGCAGCTTGAATATCCGCATTGTGCTTGACCATACATAGCAGCTTATATCGTCATGGTGTGTCATGGTATCTATATCTGAATCTCTATTTTCTGTATAAATATCAACCTTTTCAACACCGATTATGTATCCCTATATTCGTGATGTATCCTATATGCAACATCAGCTTAAATTGAGATTGTCGGTATGATGTAATAACAGTTTGAATCTCAGTGATTCGTGTAAAGTCTGAAGTTCGTATCTCTGCAATATGTCGCGATATCAGCTTGCGTCGTTACACGTGGTGCATACGACGGAATTAATATCAACATGTGTATGTGTAAGTTGTCTCGTGGTACCGGATTGGGTTTCCACGATGTTTCGGGTTATCAGTTCCAGTCTCAGTTATGTTTCGAGTTATCAACTTGAGTCTCAAACCCCAAGTTGTGTCGAGATATAAGCTTGAAGTCGCGTGCATATCCGTGTTGCGACATGGTACCTGCATGCTTCAATAACAATGAAGTGTTAGTACATTAGTCTGGACCTCTACATGTATGTTCATATACACATTTGAGCTTAAGCGTAGGCCTTATTGTGTGTGTGTAACTGTAACATGTATAAGTCTGAATCCTGGGATTTCAATTGTGTCTCTAAACTGTTTTAGGCTATCAGTTTTATCCTCAGTGATGTGTCGATGTCGAAATGTCACTTATTCTCTATATATTCGGGATATCAACATGTGTCTCCCAAGGGAGTGTTTTGGGGGGCTAACCCCGGGATTCTCGAATGGGCCAAGAGGCCCATTGAATGGGCCAAAAGGCCCATTTCTTAACCCCTCATTTTTAGCTTTTATTACAGATACATACAAAAAAAAGAAGCAATTTTTACATTTGTTTTTCCTTTTCTTGGAGTGATGTTTTTTCCCGGAAGATGGGGAGATGTCAGTTGTTGTTGGTTCATAAGGTGTTCCACTCGATGTTGTTGTTCTTCCATGTACTTCTGATGTTTTCTCATTGACTCTTCGTTGAGCTTTCGTTATTCTTCCATGAATTTTTCCTGTTCGGCGTGTTGTTCTTCGTGGAGCCTTCGCTGTTCTTGTCTGAACTTTTCTTGTTCCTCAGAGGGCGACGCCGGCCTCTCCATGTATCTCGGCGTCGGGGGGGGGGGGGGACGGAGGTGGTAGGTTCCGCCCCTGGTGGAGACTGGCCAGGTGGTGTTGCCATCTCCACAACGAAAACAGCGGCGGGGACGTCCGGGATGATGTCGGTGTCCCCATTTCCGCTGTCCTTGACGACGACCAGGACATCCGTAAAGACTTCGGCGTCCCTGTCCATGCTGGTGGTGGTGACTGCAGCTGCAGACCGATCTTCTGGGCCAGAGGCCAAGTGGGGGGAACTGGGCGTCTCTCAGTTCATCGTTTCCACTTGGCCCTCCTGTCGGCGTCCCTGTGGCATCTTGAGGGTGTCTTCTTCCCGGTGCTGGTGGTCTGGTAAGCCCCGGACCGGAGGAGTGCGGTCGGTCCATCCAGGCCACGGCCGGTAGAGGGTTCTACCGGAGTGACCTGGATATCCAAAACCACTTCCAGCTAACAGAATTGGCCGACTGGAAACAGCTCAGAGCATGCAAAAACTCGGTGGGGATTAGAGCAGAATCCATTGTCCACCGAGCCTTCGACAAACAACTCACGGCCACTCACTGGCTTAGCGCGTCAAGAACTAGTGCGACCATCCCAGTGGGCAGCCGGATCGAGAATGATGTCTGTCGATACATGTGTCCGTAAATAGTCTTGGATATATATACACATCTACAAATACATGATTTCACCCTCGCCCGTGCCTAAGGGAGGACGGTGGGACAGAATAATCGTAAACACTACTCGACACTCCAACCCTTCATAAAACACACCAACCAACTCAGTCTGGTCTCATCATCTCTGGCAGGGAGTGGAGCGAAACGGTCGTGATTGCTTCGACCTTATTAGTTCCTCTTTTGTCAGAGCGTTGAGCACGGGTGAGTCGTGTGGACGCGCCTCGGGTGCAGCTGCCCCCGTGCTTAACGCCAGTGAGACGGTTTTGGATTAGGCTTATGGATTTAATCCCAGACTCCGTGTTGGCCGCAGTGCAAAGGAGTCGGGTATTGGACATTGCTAACTGGAGTCTCCAGTCTAGCAGGGGATACCTGACCCTTTGCCTGGAGTTCCGGACTGAAGATGCTGGCATTCAGAGATCGCAGGCCCGGGACACCAACTCCAAGACCACCCGCTGTCCAATGAAGTGTGGGAAGAAGGGACTCACAAAGAAAAAGACGCCTTCAAGAAAGAAAAGGGACGCTGATCGACGAGCGAAATGGAAAAAGAAGAAGGGGGTGACCGTTGATCTGCCGGTCACCCCTCCCCGTGTGGTCCAGCCGTCAAGTGTCGCAGCCAGTAGGTCGGACTTGTCTGAGAGACGCCCAGACAACCCGACCCGCTTGGAGTCAGACGACGTCACTACAGCTAACAGGGACTCCGTTGATCTGCCGGAGGTCCATGTTGTCGTCATCGAGGCGAGCGGAAGAAGGGAGCAGGAAACCACCCCTGCTGTTCCTGCCGCCTGCTTCGAGGTGGAACTGGATAGCTTGCCACCACGGACACCGGAGTACCATCACATTCCGGTGTCCCCAGCTCCGCCGCCAGCAACAACAACAACATCAGCACAGACACCACTCTGTCTGTAGAAGACACCATCACTGAATCTAGAAGATACCGGAAAGAGCAAGAAGAGAAAGTTCAACAAATCATTCAGCAATATCAACAGAGACATCCTTCACCTACACCATCTCCACAATCTTCAACAGAAAAAGCCAACCCAAAAATGAAAAGAAAGAAGAAAAAATAACCATCCATCATAAAAATGCTCACTTGTTTTTTTTTATTCATCTATATCTATATTTGCGAATGTCTGTCTGTATGTCTGTCTGTGTTCTATAGAAATTCACAGGGGACCATCTAGATGATGCCAAAGGGGTCTACTAGGGGTAGCTTTTTACGAGAAAGATAATGGTCGGGGTTAGAATTTTCTAAAGTGACGCCGTTGTTGTCAGGGGCAGAAAAGGGGGAGGGGCAGACAAAAACTTTGTCGCCGATTGCCACCAAACTTATATATAATCATTCCCATATTATGAGGAATCTAATGGCGTGGTTTAAATATGGCAAAAGTCGCGCCGTTCGCGTCAGGGGTGCCCGGAAGGGGGTAGGCAGATTTTTTTTCTGTCGCCGATTGCCACGAAACTTACATATAATCATCCCCATGATATGAAGAATCCAACGATGTGGTTTAAATATGTCAAAAGTGGCGTCATTTGAGTCAGGGGTGAACGGAAGGGGAGAGGGGCACCAAAATTGATAAAACTAATTTTAGCGCCGATTTCCACCAAATTGATATATATTCTTCTTCATGATACAATGAATCTAATTGTGCGATTTAACAACGCCAAATTGTTGTTTTTGGATGAGATATTGGGAGGGGTGGGCACTAAATTTGATAATAAGTCGCCGATTGCCACCACACTTATACAAAATCATCCCCATGGTATGAGGAGTCTAATTGTGTGGATTTTTTCTGTCAAATGTGGCCTCATTCGAGTCAGGGTTGCATTGAAAGGGACAGGGGCACCAAAATTGATGCAAAAAATATTTTTAGCGCCAATTTCCACCAAATTGATACACGTTCTTATCCTTCTTATCCATGATACGATGAATCTAATCGCGATTTAAAGACGCCATAGTGGTGCTGTTTGGGTGAGAGATGGAGAGGGGATGGATTGGCACCAAATTTTATTAAAAAAAATGTTTAGTTAACGATTATCACTAAACTTATAAACAATCATCTCCATGATATCAGGAGTGTAATCGTGTGGTTTAAGGATGTCACAAGTTGGGCCATTCGAGTCACTGGTATATAGAGATGAGAGGGACACAACAAATTATATTTATATGTTTAGTGCCGATTTCCACCAGATTGATACATATTCTTCTCCGTGATACGAGGAATCTTATCGTGTGATTTAGATGAACCAAATTGGTGCCCTATGGGTGAGAGATATGGGGACCTTAAATTTGATACGAATTTGTATACTCGGCAATTTTCACCAATTTCATATATATGCATCTCTAATCGCTAATGAGTCTTAGTGTGTGTAGCTTGAGTCCGGAATAGGGACGGGAGGGTCACCAAAACTGATACAAAATATTGTTAGTACCAATTACCATCAAATTCAGACACGTTCTTCTCAAATGATACAAGAAATAAAATCGTGCTGTCTGTCTGTCTTTTTGTCTGTCTGTGTGCGTTCTATATATAACTTCACGCGGTACAATCGAGATGGCACCAAGGCGTTCTAAGAGGGGTAACTTTTTACAAGGAAGATAATGGTGCGGATTGAAATTTTCTAAAATGACGCTGTTGGTGGGAGGGGAAATTTTTAAAATATGGTGAAATGGTTTTGTCGCTGATTTCCATCAAACGAATACATAATCACTTTCGCAATATGGCGTTAAATCACATTTGGTGTCGTTTGCGTCACGGATGGCGTGCGGATATCCACTATCATTGGTAAGATTGCTATTTGCCGATATCCACATATAAGTTATATACAGTCACCAGGCCATCTCCATATCATTTTAAGTAGTTGGGCGTTCACATTTCACAATCCCCACATATGGTGACCCACATAAGTCACTTGAACAATTATATCTTCTTAACAGTCATATTTATATGGGAATGGCAATCAAGGCATTCACACAATGAGCTAGCAAAAAGAGATAACTAGAAGAAGCATTAAACGTATATTTATCATTCTATATTGAAGAGATACATATATTCGTGCAAACTGAGAGACCTCGAACCGTCAGAGGATTGCATATATATAATAACAAAATTGAGTCTGTTCCATTCAATACAGTTTCCACAAAAAGTTACAATTTGTATATGGAGGACTGTTCAATAATAGTGGTAACAGTGTTCATGCAGTCAAATATAGTTTATTCTGATATACAAGAAAATGCAATTAGTAACACAAGACTTTTCAGGATCCTACCAATACTGACATCTGACAAGGGTTTTAGAACAGACTCATCGACTGACATAAACAACTTAAAATCTCGCTCTGTGCCTGGCACATGTAGCTGATATATGTGCGCAGCAACATTTCGTTTAAACTAAGAATATTTAGTCAATATATAGCACCTGGAAATTTCTTTCAAACATCTGTATCTTCATGGAGATATGATAGCCAGGTGTCCTCGAGATCTTAGTCCAACCCACTAGATTGATTGATACATATCAATATGTAAAACCAAATTATCATCTTTTATCGAATTAATGTGTTTATGATGTTCATGTATCATATTATAACGTCTAATGTATACGCAGTTGTAAATAAATAAATACTTCATTATTGGTGGAACGGATTAATCGCGATAAACACAATGACAATTGACAAGGTGAGCCACTACTTATATTCCATGACTGTAATAACCATATTTTGTGATTCTATTTGAATATACAATTTATGAGAAAACGTATAACACTTTAAGCAAGAGCATTCTCTATTCCCAACAAATGTCCACAGCATACATTAACCTGAGCAACGCCGGGTAACCCTGCTAGTTCTAAATAAAGGCAAAAAACATGAGGGGTTAAGGAAAGGGCCTTCGGCCCTTTCGAAGATCCCGGGGTTAGCCCCCCCCCCCAAATCACATTCCTGTGTCTGGTCTCACTCTGGCAGAGGGTGGAGCGAACCAGTCAGAATTGCTTGGCTGCATTAGTTCCTCTTTGTCAGAGCGTCGGCACGAGTGAGTCGTGCGGTCTGTAACCTTAATTGGGAGCAACCGCCCTCGTGCTGATGCCGGCGGGTGAGACGGTTTTGGATTAGGCTTAGGACGGACAATGGAGCTAATCCCTGACGACGCGTTAGCTGCTATGCAGAGAAGCCGGATTGTGAACGCTGTTAGTTGGACTCTCCAGGCCGACAGGGGCTCTCTGGTTCTCTGCGTAGAATTCCGGACAGAAGATGCTGGCATCCAGAGGTCTTCTGCCACGGACAGGAACGCCAAGACCAGCCGTATTATGAAGAAGGGGCCTCCTAAGAGAAAGATGCCAGCTCGAAGGAGAAGGGACGCCGCCAGACGGGCGAAATGGAAGAAAAAGAAGGGGTTGACTGTTGATCTGCCGGTCACCCCTCCCTGTGTGGTTCAGCCATCCAGTGTCACAGCCGGCAGACCGGAGTTGTCTGAGAGACGCCCAGACGACCCGGCCTGCATGGAGACAGGTGACATCAGACCAGCTAGCAGGGACTCGGTTGATCTGCCGGAGGTCCCTGCTGTCGGCACAGAGACGAGCGGAGACCGGGATGTGGATACCACACCCGATGTTCCTGCCGCCAGTTTCGACGTGGAGATGGAAACACCACCCAGCCATTCTCCACAAGGGGCGGATAGCACCATCTCCGTCCCTCCGACGCCGAAGTACGAGGAGAAGCCGGCGTCGCCAACATCACATCAGATCGAACAAGAGCGTGATGCCCTCAAAGATGCGATTTTCGAACACCACGAAGCAGGAAAGAAATATCCAATCACCAACCGCGAATTCTTCCTGCTGAGGGATCGCCACATATACAGAGGTCCAGACGAGCGGGACCCTGCACAAGGAATCATTAAAATAACAGGAGAGAATATACACATATCCGAAAACCCTCCACCACGGGGAAAGCAGAAACAAACAGAAGAAATTTCCAGTTCCGACTCAGACCCAGCCACAGCAACAACAACAGCAACATCAAACCGACGAAAAAAGAAAGCGAATAAAACCAAAAAAAAAATAGATCATTTTCATTTTCATCTCACCGATTCATGCTTATGTTATACCATATCATGTATCAATTAAAATTCACAAGTGGGTTGTAGGAGAGGGGTTCCGCCCCTTTCAAATCTTCCCGGGATAAATCCCAAACCCCCCATAGTAGTAGTAGTCAGTCTGGTCTCAGCTGCTTCCTCAGTCCGTGACCGCACTATAATACACAACCAGGTCAACGGGTTCTGACACTCCCACGTTGTGCCACCAAGAGTTGATGAGCCCCAACCGACATTAGGTCAACCAGCTGACATTGCACCCTCTTCCTAGCGTTGAGCCCGTAGAACAAGCCCGGAATACAACAGACTAAGGCAACTGGAGTCCATGCAAGCACTAAATATAGGACAATAAATTACAACTATTCACAACTCAAAATAATTTATATATCAAAGCACAAAATCCACAAAGAAATCAAGGTAATTCTTCATCGCCGGTCATGTTCGTAATGGTGGGGAGCTTTGCTTCTTGCTTCGGTGGTATCCACCCTATATATGCACAGTATGTAAACACCCATTGTGTATGAGCAGATAATAATCTACTTACAAACTCACAAACCCTACAAACGCTCTTCAGCGGAATTACAGCAGTCAAAAGTGGGTTGTAGCAGAGGGCCGACTGCCCTTTCAAATCTTCCCGGGTATCATCCCAAACTTGAATAGTCTTGGATATCAGTTTTGAGTCTTCGTGCATGATGTTTCGGGATATCAGCTTGAGTCTCCGTATACATTTAGAGGATATTACTTGGTTTGTTTGATATTAGGCCCGATATCAGCCCGATGTAACCTTATATCAGCCTGAGACCTTCGGTTTAGCAGTGAGATAGAGATACGGCATGTCGTAAAATTGTATTACTCGGATTTGTGATGTCGTAAAATGATATTGCTCTGTTTAATGGCAAAGTGAAGCAATATTTACCTATTTCGATAACAAGCAGTTCTGGCAAAATGTCATATCTAATTAATAAATGTAGTGTACTATATATTTTAATACGTCTGTAGGTTACAATGATGAAGATATAGCATATTGCATCACCGTAGCAGACCGACCGGACTATCAAGACGACAACGACAGTGTGTGTTCGAAGAGTAGATCTAGAATGCTCGGTGAGATAATCTTTTTCCTTATAAATGAGTTCCATGAATATTAAAGATGGTCTATCTCTTCCTAAACAAGCTTTATATGGTATAAATAATAAATATGAGTCGAAGACACCTGGCATGGAAACGCTTCTATCAATTAATATTATTTTTTTTTATCGATATGTTCGTATATAATCCGATAATTAAGTGTGACATTTTCTGTTACTCTTTATGGAATTTTAGATATAGTTATCTCGCATGGTACACTGCGAACGAACGCGAGCCGTAAAATGTCACAAATTGATTGTATGTTTATTATACCCGAAAATTCTAAATAAAATCAATATTAATTTATAGAAGCGTTTCCAGACAGGGGCCTTCGGTTCGTATCTATGATTTTATATCCAGGAAACTATACAAAACTTTTTATTGGAAGAGATAGATCATCTTTAAATGAGGAACTTTGGTAATACACATTGAGATTGGTTATCACTTATGGGCATGGCACACGATTATATTTGGGGGACCTGAATTCAGTGTATGTGATAACCATTGCTGGTGATCGGATTCGAGGTTCTGGTGAGGGAACCGAGTTCGGGTTTGGGTCTTGTCTGTTGGGGCTTGTATACATATACATGTACATATCATTTGAGTTGTGTATGTATATGCAAACGACAGTTCTCCAAATAGCAAACACTGTCATGGCTATATATAAATATATGCTCCAAATTATATCCTCGGCTATTCTCTCATCCGCTCTCTCGCCCTCTCTCACACTCTATCTATCGCCGATGGGGTCATTGTCACAAGGCTCCGGTCACATTCGTAGCCAGCTTTTTAAATCGATCACAAATGTAGCCAGCTTTTCTATGGCGATCACATTTGTAGCCAGCTTTTCACATTCACACAAGCCTCAACGAACAAGATTAGGTTAATCTCATTTTTATAGAGTTGATAGACGAAAAACAACTTGAACTTTAAATAATGTGATATTAGTTCATCTAATAACTCGACGTTTCCGATCAATGTCGTTAGAATGCTCGATTTATTTTCCAATGTAAGTTGATAAACAAAGTAATTTCTGGAGCATGACGTCGGCATTTTAGTCACGAACGCGATGACGTCATATTTCGCGCCATATAAAGCATGGAATTAGAAAAGCTGGCTACGAATGTGATCGCCGGCGAAAAGCTGGCTACATTTGTGATCGATTTAAAAAGCTGGCTACGAATGTGACCGGAGCCTTGTGACAATGACCCCATCGGCCTATCTATCTATCTATCTATATATCTCTCTCTCTCTCTCTCTCTCTCTCTCTCTCTCTCTATCTCTCTCTCTATCGCTCTCTTTCTCTCCTTGCTTTCTCTCCGTTACTTCAAATCTCTGTCGTTCGATCGATCAACTATAAAGAAAGCACTTTCGAGATGCAAACAAAAGTGTACCCTTGCTGTATATATAACCTACCACTTATTGATATAGACTTGGCCCTATGTGTGACATTTTTCCATTGAGCTTCCGACAAATTGTAATAACAATTGTGATCAATATCGGACATTCCAACCGCGCCTATCCCTTTAAACACGGAGTCCTTAGCATATCCGATATGACGACAGTCCATGATATCACCTTTCCTTTCTTTGATGTAAAACTAGACTTTAAAAACTTTGAGTGGCACGAGTTATTGAAGTTTCCTTTGTGCGTACAACCAACACACGGCTAAATGGCAAGTACATGTTACATTTCCATTAAATAACGTTCGATTGTTCAGCAAATTAAATACATTATCGCTGTACTTAAAGTGTGCTCATCCCAATTTATGGCGTTTAGAGGATTCCGATCAAAGATTGTGTTGGGTGTTTCTCGACAGATTCGACGGAGTCATTAGTTATTTGCTAAGTAATATGAATTAATTTTATGGATTGCTATTAGCAGAACAAATGCTTTATCTCTTTGATATGTTGGCGGCATTTCATTCAATTGCTAACTTATCGTTGACATTGATACTGGGAGTTCGAATTCTTATGTGTACTTAAATCCTAAGTATTTATATTGATACGTTTGTTGTATCGTTGAATAATGTTTCGGGATTTCTGTCGGTCGGTCGGAGAGCAAGAAATCAGAATGACTAATTCGTAAACACCTCGGTCATCTATCAATTTGCTGGGTTGTAAATGTTTCCCACCTCAACAAATAGGTTTGTCCATTTAAATGTAAACACCGCTATAACAGCAACGAATTCTACACCGACGTAGAATAAGCAACCACCTAGCATGCAGGGTTGGGTGTATGCTAACCCTTCCATGACTAAAGCTTCCTGATATTTTGCGAAAACCCTGTGCCAACGTATTCTCTTATATATGCGAGTATTCCATATATAGGGAGCCTCGCATATATAAGACAACACATTGGCTTAACAATATTTCCCTTGACCCTGTAAGCCAGTGCATTCTCGTTTATATGTGACTATCCCTATATGGGAGACTCGCATATATAAGATAATGCACTGTCATATGATTTTAATGCTGCACCAGCACAACTCCCGTCATTAAAGGGTTAAATGAAGAAGACCCGAGTGCAGTAGAATATCTCCCTTGAACATTAACCTGTTGTATACTAATATGCATTGATGAGTATACATGTATAGTTATCCCTTAGGAAATGTTCAGGTAATAAGTTCAATGACCATATATAGGTCCTTTTGTTGAACTTATGATCTGAATATTTCCCTCAAATAAATAGGACTCCTCCTGCACTTGCATTATCTGTCGTTATTATCATTTTATTATTTTAGTATGCTGTATACTTGTATAAGTGAATGCAGAATCCATATAGTATAGAAAGTGTTGAAGGGCATCAAGTCGATGGCGACATAATTTTCTGTTGTCAATGACGAGCAGTACTTCCCATATTCCAGACATATCCATCAAAGAGGCAGGACAATGCAAATCACTTCCGAACTTGAACATATGTACAAATTGTCAGTAACGGGACCAGACATTTAACCCTTTACCCAACAAACCGGCCAAAACCGGCCAAATAAAGCTTCAACAGCCTAAAATATCTTCGGTCTGTCTCAATAGAACCATACACATATGGATATCATTGGAACCGGCTCCTTGACCACATTGTGATAGTTACAGTTAGCCCTGTGCCAATGCATTCTCTTATATATGCGAGTCGACCATTCTTTAACAATTTTATAATTTTTAATGTGTTAAGCCAATGCATTCTCTTATATATGCGAGGCGACCTATGGTCGACTCGCATATATAAGAGAATGCATTGGCACAGGGCCCTTCTGTTGGGTAAAGGGTTAATGAAGCGCTTATAAAAAATGCCGTTTTATTGTCTCACGAACATGAATTGAGTAAAGAACAATCGCGTGAGTCACCACACTTTAAAATATTTCACGCCATGCAGATAATACATGTACAAATCAGGCAGAGTTCATGATCGTATATTATACAACAGCATTTAAAGAAATATTCATATTTGTTCAAATCGCCATAAACAGAAGGAATATTTAAAAAATATATAGTTTTGTTCATATGCCAAACATAATCAGCGTGTAAATAGTATATTGTCAAGATGTACGATGGTGTATGTGAACAAGAACCTGCTCGTGTTACAGACGTTTTGCTTCTGTTTACATAACACAGCGCAATTCTATTGGTTAATCACACACAAATGATATAAACGCTCTTTATTATTTCCATATCAGGAAAACAGTAATGCTCTTTATGTTTACCATATCCGGATCTAAACAAAAGCCAGGAAACATAACGTTTTTGGTTTTGTTTACATAACAAAGGAAAAACATTTGACAATAACATACTGTTTATGCCATATTTCTGATTGGTATAAGAACAAGGTCTGTCTATATTTTACTGTTCTTTCTGTTTATGGCGGTTTTTGACGGAGGTGAATATTTTAACAGCATACCCACCGCCAACGCCGCCCGTATCTTTAATACAGTACGTCCCGCATATCAGACTGTCGCGGAAAATGTCTTGATGTGAGTGGACATCATATTCTCATGCAATTAGGTTCACACTGGACCTAAATATTCACATATAGGTTCATATTGGACTTATTTTTATTCTGAAATAATACCATGGTGGACTTATACTATTACTCCATTTTATGGCGCGGGCCACAGTGAAAACACATTATAAAGAGCGTAAGTCGAATTAGGTTCATATAGAGTGTAAATAATTAAAAAATAATGCCGATATGGGCTATATGTAATATATTATTATATATAGTATATATAAGTTCTATGTGGGCTTATTTCCAGGAGAATAGGCTGGCATGGGATAACGGGGAACATCGATATCTTTGGGTCGATTCAATTGTGGCTGACAGGGAAGCAAAACGTATTTGTAGACGCCAATTAATTAGCCGGATTTTCAGTGAAATCTGGCGTTCCTCGAGGAACTTTGATGTTTCGGTTATATGTCAATGCTATTGTAGAAGTCATCCGATCACAAAAAAAACCGTCGAACCTGAATAAGACAGTGCAAAAAGAGTTATCAAACTGGCACGGGCTAGCTAATCCTCAAAATTGTACCCTCAAGACTCGCTCTTGTCATATTATGGTCCGGTTCCGTGTGGGGATGGTTATAATGCGTCGAAAACACGTCAGATTAATATGCCGATTTGATTTTCCCCAGCCCGGTCCCAATAAAAGGCGGCCGCACCCAACCGTAGCGCCCCTTGAGTTCAAACGACATCGTCCATGCACTGCCGTGCAGAAACGGACTGTATATATGCACCAAAGTTTCATTCCCCAAGTCGGTATAGATCGAGTGGAACCGTGTGATGTGAAACACTCCGGTAGGGTGATCAAATAGAAATGGAGGTGAGCATTTTGAGTTATGCGACATTTTTGGTATTCACTCGATTCCACAAAAAATAAGCCACAAATTAGCGACGACTCGTGGAATATAAATTTCCTCGTTGTACTGTTCACATATCTAGTATTGCATGATG
This sequence comes from Siphonodentalium dalli, assembly GCA_032622095.1. Lineage (NCBI taxonomy): Eukaryota > Metazoa > Mollusca > Scaphopoda > Gadilida > Siphonodentaliidae > Siphonodentalium > Siphonodentalium dalli. Next base: position 135,950,028 of record CP136067.1, on the reverse strand, counting down.
CTAATATAATAGTATACATGTTGTTATAAAAACCTGAATTTTCAAACAGAATAGGATTCCAGTTGCATATCAGATAAAAAAAATTATAAATGTTTTTTTTATTTTTCACACCGTAATTTCAAACAAACCCCTGTATTCAATGACTTGCAGTGCATTCAGTAAACACCTTTTAGCATACGTTTAGTCTTAGAAACTTCTGCATACACGATTTGTGTACTATCTATGTTATATATTATAGTTTTGTGTGCTGATAAGGCATTATCCTAAAACATTAGCTACCACAAAATTGCCCAAAACCAACAATTTATGAATGGTACCGAATATAAGATATTTTGTTTGTGTATACAAACAGCAATATTCTTCTGTGCCAGCTCTGTCGTGTGACTGGACTAGTTTAAGGGCCAACTAGACATATAGTACATAGATAAATAGATATCAACACAGTCGTTATGTATAGAGGTGAGATCTCAAATTGACAATTTGGAGATTTTATTGCTATAAACTCATAAAAACCACATATAACCTGGAGCTTTCCTCATTCAAATCCATCCATATAAATGCTTTGTATGAGAGCTTGTAGATCCTGAAGCTAATTTGAGACCACCATAAATTTAGAAATCTTACTATTAATCGTAATTCAAAACATTAAATATCATATAGCAAATAACCTAACCTGCCAGCTATTCAACAAGCCAACGTTGGCTCGGTTGAATAGTTTACGGGTTGAGTTATTGATATTGGCAACAACTGCTATAGTCTTTACTCTGTTTGCTACATTGAATAGGTTGCAGTACTGTATTTAAAATAAGCAACTGATCAGCTTCATGTTGATATGTATGTATATATACCTGCAAAAGATTAGCACATTACTAATGTTTTATTTAGAAATATTTCACATGACAGGAATTGGAAACCCCAATATTGTCTCCCCTAAAAGTATGTATTGTTTATTTGTGTTGAATGTATCGTACATGATCAAATCGTTACATTCTAGCTATATGATGGTGATAATTGTCTACATTGTTATATAACTATCGACAAGTAAGATTCAGCATCAGCTATGAAGGAAAGTCAATGTAGGGTTATCCATGTTATGAGATTGTGAAGACACCATTCCACTCTTCATAGAAACAACCAAGTGGCCGTGAGTTATTGAAAAGGTCACACAATATAGTCGATGTATTATGCTGCTTCATAATTTTATTAATTACAATTGCGTTCTGTGTTATATTTTAGTCGCGGTTTTTTTAATTAGCCTGGACAGTTCCGCCATTCACATTATAATTTGACAGACACTTCACTACCACATTAGCTCATGTGAACACCAGTTTACTGATAGTGATGAATGCAACAAAATGTTGTACTTTTCATCCAACAGCACAAAACCCTTGAATGTGCAGTTGATATGAACTTTGATAGGAAGAACAAGTTTTCTGCTATGAAATATCATGTGCATACAGCCTGATATAGGCAGCTACTTTAACCTGGCGTGGAGCACTTCGTTCGGGTGATCAAACGACAACAGAGAATACAATGGTTACTCCCATACATGTCATACTCAAATTGGCAATACAAGCTAATTATTTCTTAAATACGAATTCTATTCTCAATTTGGCGGAATAATAACTTTTTTGTTTACGCCGATAACGTTTTTACGAGTTAAGGACTAAATGTTTACAATTGTACGTATTCAGTTCTCTGAAAAGGTACGATCGATGTAAAGTGCCTGCGTGCTGACTTACCTTGCAGTTTGTTTTACTAAAATGATCACGCAATATGTCGTTAATTGTAAGAACGGACTGGCACATATTCCCTTATCATGTTAGATGTACTTGTCAAAGATGATATGGTCTTAAATATGCTGAAATCTGAGTTTAAAGCCACATGGTGGTTTGCGCTCCGAATACACATAATATTCGCTTTTAAAGTTTTCCCGGTATCGAAATAAGTCGATAAATACTTGAACTATACCTTTCTACGAGCATTATATATCCCAGAAAGACACATTGAATTTATATAAATACAAACTTCAACACGATGTTTGGGTCCCAAACAAGAAAGAGCCATTGGCACGGCATGGAACTGAAAACAGCGTTCCGTGTTAGTCTATTCCTTATGTGGTAAAAATAAAGAGCGTTTGTTCCAGTTATGTGCGAATTGTTTTTAAACAGGTAGAACATTGCTGTGATGGCTAGTATTTTTCAGAGCATATGTAGCCGGTATATCAATATTTCGTGTATTGCTCAACCTATCTTATACCTCCTTCCAAATTACGTACACAAAAAAACGGAAGTTCGAATGAGCCATGTCCGTTTAAGAATCATGTACAGTATACTTGTGGAACATGCTATAAGTGGATGTGACATCACATCGGTTTTGCGGATGACTGGACTTTAAAGTTTGCACATCAATCGCCCAGAATAACTTGTTGATGTGTATCTTTCCTGCTATAGTTTCTCACATCCATGCGCTGCTATACTATCACAGAAGCGGACAAGAGTCTTTCGTGTAGCCATGGTGCTATAAATACTTTGGGTATCTGAATAATTCGTACAGGTTTGCCAGTAACTGTTTCTTACTGGGCTGGTTGTTTCCTGGTGCCCCGGAGTGACCGTTCATGCAGTGAAACAGTAATAACAACGTCGTAATATGGAAATGGTGCTGAAACACAATAATTTTAAATCCATTCTAAAATTCGCAACGGTTGCAATAAACTTCGCTTAGATATGTATGATAACTTTATAGCCGAAAGCCCAGTGTGTAATAGTGACACAGATATCGAGGATGCCTTACACTTCTTTTTCGAATGTCCATTATTCCGACCACAAAGAACTAAATTATATGACAGATTAGATGAGTATGCTTTCACAATAGTAGACGTAAACCATTTCCTCAGAGGCGCCCTAAACAGTCCACAGCATCGAAACAACTATATATACTCCTTTACATTGTTCAAAAATATATTTCAGAAAGCAAACGTTTCACTTAACGAAGAACAATCGTAATCTACTTACGGCACGGCATGGCATGATATATATATATGAGAGGATCTCAGGACCGGTAACATCAATCACCAGACATCACCATAATCAACATGCTTATTATCACATGTACATTATATGTGTTATTTATATTGTTTAAACATGTGTGTATATATTGTCGGGAGAGGGACCACCTTAATTTGTTATAACATGTCCACCAATCCATTGTAAATTGTGTTACAATAAATATGTTTAAACCAAAACACAATAATTCCCAACAAACAAAACCAATCGCTGTAAAATAACGCATATATAAGGCGTCCCTAGATCCCTTCTATTGAGTTATTTTTTCAGATTCATGTGCCTGCCACCAACTAGTGCAGACACATAGCACTATGGTAGCAGCAATCATTCACTTCTGTCTACCAACGGATTAGTTTTTTTTTTTTTTTTAATGAACGTACCAGCTTATTGGCCAACTCTCAATCCGCGTGTACCCAAATCACGCACATTTAAAGGTACGGTTGGCCTTGGCGGTGGGTATCTTGTGAAAATATTTCCACCCATCAAAAACCGCCACAAACAGAAAGAACATCAAAATGTAGACAGACTTTGTCCGTATACAAATAAGAAATATCGCATAAACAGTATGTTATTGTCATTTGTTCGACCATTGTTATGTAAACAAAAGCATAAAAAGTTACTTTTCTGATGTTTGTTTATATTATGATGGTAAACATAAAGAGCGTTCTTTGTTGCTGAATTCCTGATATGGAACTATTAAAGAGCGTTTATATCATTTGTGTGTGATTAGCCAGTGACACTGTGCTGTCTTCTGTAACACAATCAGGCTCTTGCTTATGTAAAATATAGTAAGTCTTTATGATAGCATGCTGTTTACGCGATGGTCATGGTATATATGAACGAAACTGTGTGCGTTTTAATGTTTGTCTGTTTACGTTGTTTGGAACAAATATGAATATTTTCGACAACTAAGGCCAACCGTGCCTTTAAATGTCATAAACTTTGGTTCAAAAGTGAATGTTAAAATTTATGGGACGTGACTATATTGCATGATTATGTATATCTTGCCAAGAGACCAAATGAACTAAAATTGATCGTGTGACATTTCCTCTACCAATTAAACTGACAACGTCATGATAACATCATGATAACGTCATGATAGCGACTAAATTACCTTATGCTTTATTCTCTCAGCCATGTTAAAGTGATGTGAAACACTCCAGTATGGGTAATCAAATAGAAATGGAGAATAATCTTGTTCAAAGTAGTTATTTTTACAAATATTATATCTAAATTGACACCACCCCGTCATTCTTATGTATTAATTAAATGCAGTGACTCTCGATGGTGAAATCGTTTTCGTTAGTTTATTGCCGATAGATGCGTCCCAAATCGAATAGTAAATATTTACATTTGAGCGTAGTTCATGCCGACGGTGTTTTCTATGGAGTGGTATGGTCGATTTGCTTCATATTTTCGGCAGTGTTAGTAGAATTTTTCATTCCTCCAATTGCCATAGTGCCTGAATACTAACTTATCAGTTTCACGCACCCGAATAAGTACATAATATGTATTTAATACTTTACATACATTATGTATTACATAAAGGATATTGAGATATGTAACTAGAAGTTTATATACACATATAGCAATAGATATAATAGATATGTTGATATGGTTCCCGGTCGAAGGCATGTTGAAATTCGATGAATATATTCGGAGTTTTATTCTGACACCGCTACCAGCTTATTATCGTCCGAAGTAAACACGTCGCACGCTCGTGTGGAATCTTGTTGGATGGAGTAAACTAATGGATCGCAACGCGGAACTAAAAGTTAGGTTCATATATCGTAAATTTTAGTATTTATACTGAACAACTATGTATGCCAGACTCAAATTAACATCTCAATTAAGTCGAGATAATGTGGATTCAATATCAGCTAGCTACAAAACCTTAAGGTGAACACTCAATTTGTTATTTCACTTTGAGAACTGGGGTATGGGTTTACAACTTTACACCGTTGATTGTAATTTCGCTCACTCGTTGTGACCACATTGTATAATTGATTCCGGGAACCATACATATATATTTTAATATACTAACATAGAAGCCAAGTGTGAATATATAGCATAACATGACTATATAAATAATCAATTATAACTGTAAATATACCTGGATATTCACAGCGCTCATTGGCAGATATTTAGTTACTTGGTTCACATTCATTCATCAATGACTAAAATGACGATAACCACAAACACATAACCTCAATATACCAGTATACACGTGTTGCAAAAGGGGTGGCCGAATCCGTGCAATTAATTACAACTACTTTGGCGATCAACCACAATCCGACAACACTGATTGTATGCTAACACAGTATAATTTGAATCATCAAAGAATTAATTCTAAATTGAAAAGAGGATGTCAACGACTCATGCCCGCACAATGGCACCCAATAACGTGAGATGTTCTTCTGAACGCTCCGCCCTCGGTTAGTCGCACATAAATGTCAACCAAAACCGACACCTTGGTGTAAAAGTTACAAATTGCTTCTTTCATCTTTTGTCAATTCTTAACAACTCTGGTCAGTGAAGTGAGAGTGTTGCTTTGATTTGCTAGTCACTGTTGAATAAACCACTTAAGGTGTATCAATTTATAAGTCATTTAAGAAATCTGCATTATCGCGACAATAGTTGATGGTCACAATTCGTCCATCGCGATTTATCTGTTATCGGTTCAATGGGTGTACTTACTGCCCCAGTGCACGTGGGTGACAAACAACCTTCCAGAAAATATTATTGGAATACCTCGAAGACGTTGTGAAATATATGCGACTAACATCAACGTTGTTATTGTTTGAGTTTCGAGAATTTGGAACTGATTTTCTTCAACAATCTGGTTGATTCAATTTATATTTTATTGGTCTAAACCTTTGTGGTTTTAATATGGCATCTAGAACATTGGACTTTGTAGACGACACTCGTATGGGTAACCCTGCAAAGAATTTTCTGATAGAGAAATTATTACCAGACTCCACCGTAACAAGTTGTGAGACGATAAATCGCAATTGTGACGTATCCAATGGCAACGCGTCTAGTTTGGATCGAGATTTGCACGAATTTGACACTTGTGCGTCGGAACGAAATGATTCTGGGGATTTCCGGAGAAATTGTGACTCACCAGCCGATATGAATCGCACAAGTCAGAGAGAAAGCGGTAAGCACCTATACTTATAATTATATCTCAATATGCACGCATGCTTTCTTTTTCGCTATATACTTGTATCGTGACATATTTTATTGAACACCACAAGCTACGGTAGCAATACACCATTTTCAGAATTGTTGGCCAACATGGGAGCCGGTACTATACTTCAAATCTATGCTGAGTCATTATCTTTGGCATAGCTCCCATCAAGCATGTTTTATTTTCGACATAAATTGTAGATGTAATCAAATGTCTATACTTATATTCTTCATAAAATTTATCAGTGAGTTATACCCCTTGGTTTGCACACACAAAACGCTTAATTTTGCCATTATTTTTTTTGCTCAAATTGACCATCTTAAGCACAAAAACAGACCATGACAGAGCTAATTTCCGTAAATAAGATTATTCCACCTGATAGACCTACACGTATATATGTGTTAGGGTTGAGAAATATTTGAACTTTATCGAACCAATTTTTAAAAAAGTCTTGCATGCACAGATGACAGAATTCATGGGAGATAAATCGGACTATTTTCCCGTAACACAAACACACATAGTTGGCCTTCTTGCACTGAATACGAAAATCAAGTTACGTATCCAATTGTTTTTACTTTTTTTGTGAACTTTCCCAGTTTTGTAAATAATTAAACCTTCAAACCAGTAATGTCACATTTAATACAGGCTGCTATGCCCCCAGGTACTTATTTTCTATTTTTCACACCCCCTATACAACACGATAAATAGTGTACTGTACCTATAATACGTACATCAAGTTGGCATAAACACGAGACAGACATTAGCCCTTTCTATACTAAATACTCATTGACGAGTAGTTCCCTTGGGAAATGTTCAGATAATAAGTTCAAGAAACGACCATTGAACTTATTATCTGAACATTTTCCACTGAATATGAATCATTCTACTCTTGTATTGTCTGGTTTTTTTTCTGTCTGTCGTCTGCTTTTGTTACCCAAACAACCCTCCAAACGAGCAATATAATGTTCCAATGCATACCGTTATAACTGAATGGGAGAATCCATTCAATAATGAAATTGTTAAAGGTACGGTTGGCCTTGGCGGTGGGTATCTTGTGAAAATATTTCCACCCATCAAAAACCGCCACAAACAGAAAGAACATCAAAATGTAGACAGAATTTGTCCGTATACAAATAAGAAATATCGCATAAACAGTATGTTATTGTCATTTGTTTGACCATTGTTATGTAAACAAAAGCATAAAAAGTTACTTTTCTGGTGTTTGTTTATATTATGATGGTAAACATAAAGAGCGTTCTTTGTTGCTGAATTCCTGATATGGAACTATTAAAGAGCGTTTATATCATTTGTGTGTGATTAGCCAGTGACACTGTGCTGTCTTCTGTAACACAATCAGGCTCTTGCTTATGTAAAATATAGTAAGTCTTTATGATAGCATGCTGTTTACGCGATGGTCATGGTATATATGAACGAAACTGTATGCGTTTTAATGTTTGTCTGTTTACGGTGTTTGGAACAAATATGAATATTTTCGACAACTAAGGCCAACCGTGCCTTTAATACGAACAATGGGATGGTAGCACAAAAGTTTTCTCAACATATAAAATACTGCATGATTCATTGGATTTACGTTAGATTTCCGTTAACTGTCAATCATTCCATTATCTTTAACAATTATAAAGAACGATATTTTTAGATTATTTATACACACAGCAGCGGTAATTCCCTCTCTGTCTAACCCACCCCCTTCACTCTGAGCTGAATCAAAACTGTTTGTAATGTTTTATTTTCTCATCATTTTCATTTTCTCTCAACCTGTTCTCTTCAATTAGACCTTTATCATTCGTTCCTTCCACATTACACTTTATATGCACGTTTTTGTTCTCTCAGGAGATAACTTATAAGTTAAACGGCGGCCTCCTTGTTGTTAGATCATCTTCACCCTCTTCTAAACTAAATCATGTTATCATATCTAAATAATAGTGTTCAATGCTATGTCTGGTGTACATGTATTGTGGGTGGAATAAATACTGTTTAAACCAAAATATTCATCTCCCCTAAACAAACTACGCGATATACCCCGGCAGTACACTTGGATTACATATCAATATGAGTGCTTTATATATAAATACCGAATGTATTAATACGTGATATACCGCGGCAGTACACTTGGGTTACATATCCATACGCGAGATCACTGCACGAGTCTCGTCCGTGTTGGATTCATCCAGCCCCGTTCCGTGGTTCTCGTGCTACAGGTCAAAGTTCTGGAGTAGCATTTCCATATATGCAGCTTTTGAATATTCATTACTTCCATATATGGAAATGCAACTCCAGACCTTTGACCTGTAGCACTAAAACCATGAAACCGGACCGGCTGGATCCAATTTTGTCGCGAGTTATATGCGAGTATATTAAAATATATACTCGCGGTATATATGCGAGTATATTAAAAATATAGCCGAATTGTTTCACAGTAGAAATAGAACATTGTCAATTGTCCATTGTCTACTAAAAAGCCAAAAATATAACGTCTAACTATTGAGGCTTGTGATATATTATACCCCCACAGCTATCTGTTTTGATCTAATTAACACCAAATTTAACAACTATTTAATATCCATTATATAATGTACGATCTGATCAATATAGTTAAATATTTATAAATCTATACCATGTGCCATGTATTGTCCAATATATATTTAGATTATTTGAATTAAATTAACTCGTTCATATGTTATGAACCATATTTTACTTACTTTCTAGTGCAGAAAATTAAACGTTTTTGGAACGAGAGGTGCGCCCGAATGATACTAATTTGTTGAACACGGAATTGTCTCAATTTGCCTGGTGAGCCGAAAATTGGCATAGTATATTGCTTTTATTTATCTGATCGGTTGTGCATTTTTGATAATAAAAAAATATTATTCATCGCCGACTCGGTGCATATAAATAAACATGATATATATTGAACTGTCTTACCCTGTTGTCAACTACTAAACATAATTACGAAATTTAGACAAGCAAATAAACCAACAAAGAGGACAAGCCATGGTGTTTCGGAAAACAACGCTTTATATCACAAGTTTGAACGAATTTCAAATATTCACAACTAGACTGTCAATTACAAATATTTCCCTTTAAAGGAAAACAGGCCTTCAAATTCGGTTTATGTTAAATTAGATAAATTTTATAAAATTCGGTAAAACAACTACAAGTACGGGTACATTTAAAAATAGATCGACTATGTTTTAACCCTTTACCCAACAAACCGTCCAAAACCGGCCAAATAAAGCTTCAACAGCCTAAAATATCTTCGGTCTGTCTCAATAGAACCATACAAATATGGATATCATTGGAACCGGCTCCTTGACCACATTGTGATAGTTACAGTTATGCCCTGTGCCAATGCATTCTCTTATATATGCGAGTCGACCATAGGTCGCCTCGCATATATAAGAGAATGCATTGGCCTAAAAAAAATCTTTTTTTAACACTTTTTACCATTTTTTCTTACATTCTTTAACAATTTTATAATTTTTAATGTGTTAAGCCAATGCATTCTCTTATATATGCGAGGCGACCTATGGTCGACTCGCATATATAAGATAATGCATTGGCACAGGGCCGTTCTGTTGGTTAATGGGTTAATTTTCGTTATTAATAACTCTCAAATAACGAGATTTATGAAACATCAAATGTTTCATAAGAGGAAGTTTCAACACATTTTGAGTTTTTGTCAGCCTAGCATAAATTCCAATTATCATCTCTTATGAAGAGCGCCCATGCTAAGCGGTAAATAATAAAGAGTGTTCACAATGATGAGATTATTTTGTCATTTCGACGTATGCATATGGATGATTTGTTGGATTTTCCCGAATCCTGTGTGATACGAATGGTGGTGGTGATAGCAATTATTTTTATGTTTTTCTTTTGCTTGGTAAGCTGAAAATTAGCTTACCAAATTTGGTGACAAATCGTATCTTGGATATTTAGTGGTTATATAGTTTATAGCCTGATTAGCAGATAATTGGTTTTGAACATTTTTTTATTACTGAATTTGGTTTCAACTATGATGCACATAATTTTGATTATCGGAATAATCTATATTAGAAACATAATTTAATTATATTTCAGATGAGCATAGAGAATCCTCACATTATCGTAGATATAGAACTGCTTTCACCAAAAACCAACTGCAGAGATTGGATGAAGAATTCACAAAAGAGAGTTACTTGTCGAGGCCAAAACGGTGTCAACTGGCGAAAGATCTCGGCCTCACAGAAGGCACAATAAAGGTAAAAGCTCTCTTTAAAAAGATTATTAACTATATTGACTTTTTAATAGTCAATATGTATTTGTTAATAGTTAATAGGTATTCGATTGTATCCTTATTTGTGATTTATACACATACAAGTTTTGTGGCATTGTGCGTTGTTGTAATATTTGTATTGCATGTGAACCTGGGAAAATAATTCGCATACAAGTATGTGAGAGAAACAAAAATGTACTATATTTGCTTGACTTTGATTCTGATAACTCTTTATTTTCTTGAATATATTGACAAAACTTATATATACGTTACTTTTCAAAATCGGATATTCCGTAACATGTACTGTACTATGATTCTGATAACTCTATTCTTGAATATATTTACAGAACTTATAAGTTACTTTTCAAAATCTGATATTCCGCAAGCCGTACAAAAATCGCGTGTTCCTCCCGTCAATCACCCCATAGCACGCATTTCTGCATACAACGAAAGCTCAACGATAGAGTTGCCCCCCTTATTCCAATGATGCAAAACGTATCCCAAACTTCTGTCAGGAAACTCATTGGTATGACATATGAACGAATGTGTTTTAGATGTTCTTTTATTTCATCAGATATGAGACAACATGAATTCAACTATTATGGTTAAAATTGACGCAGGAAATATCTTGCTGCACTGCCATATTGAATCTTGCGCCATTCACAGTGAAACCAAATGTAAGGCCGCATGACGAGTTGCGCTCCAAAATACACTTAATAATAATTGTTTTTAAATTTTCCCCGGTATCAAAATAGATTGATACCTACATTATATTTATGTCCCATAAAGACTCATTGGGGTCATACAAAATCCAACTTCGAACACGATGTTCAAGCCCGAACTATTGGTGCGCCATTTGTATTCATTAACTTTCCAGATTCGGAAGCGGAATATAATGCGCGACTGCGCGGAAAACTTATAGATATATAAATATGTGTTTGTTTAGCGCTATTATATTTGCGTATTATTTCACATTACCAAAAATTATGTAGTAAACATCATCCATGATTATATAGGCCGTTTCCTCAACATTGATAGGAATATCAAAAATATTACTAATTATTTATTGTTCAGTGTAATGACATATATATGGGAGATGGGGTACCCATAAGTGAGTCAGCACTTGTCTTCCAATCCCATTGTCTGTATAAACAAATGTACGTGTTATACCATGTGTATAAATGATATAAATTAGACAAATAAATATGTTTAAACTAAAAATGTCGATCCGCACGAACGACTGATACCCAACTAAATATTACATGACAAAAATCTTGCAATTCGTTGCCTCTATAGAGGATCTCACATGAGTTTATATTTTATACGGAATTTATCAACCGAGTTCACTAAATTCGATTTGAGCCGAGGTTTACCGAGGCTCAAATAGAATTTAGAGGACGAGGTTGATAAATTACGTATAAAATAGGACGAGTGTGAGATACCTTTTATCACATGATCAAATAAACCCGAAGCAACGCGAAATATTCATCGAAAACAACAATCATAAACTACAGCGATCGCAAGTTATTTGAAGAACGCCGTGACGTCATCGCACGCGCTGATATTAAACGTGTCTTTTACCGATAATTATGAAACTGTTTTTATGGCCAAATTATGTGATAAATAGTTCTTAGTGATTTTCAACTTCTACACAAATATGGACTGGATGAAACCTCACACTTTTGGAGTAGAATTCTAACACCTTTTTATCAGTGCGCAATATCGTAGGTCATAGTTGACGAAAGCAAAGCAAAACACTTGCGATTCAATTTTATCTGATTTACAACATTTACGATCGTTCTTCTTTATCAAATTTCTTGGAAAAGCTTTTTAGTGTCTGTTCCATCTCGACGCAGGAAGCCTGTGCGTTGTGTCGGGCGGTCGGGATCGGTTAACGACGCACTAATTTAAGTATTTATGCAAATAAGTAACAACTTATTATGACTACTAAGTACTTTTCACCAGATGAACCCAACACATATGGCAATATCAGAGGCATCGTGATCGACAACAAATACATCTGAATCATAAACGAAATGTCCCGTTTGAAGTCAGTCCATCGAATCGGAAAACATCTCTCCATGCGTGTGATTTCATCGCGCAATCGATTTGATCGCGTGCAAAGAGCGATAACTCGTGCAAATGCGCTCACTTTACGACCTCGGCGCGTGAACTTAGTGCAGCTTGGCATATGTTTGATGAGCGCATGGTTGGTTGTCTAATTGGACAATTTGCGAACCGAATTAATTTCGACATAAACAAAAATGACTGTTGCTTGTGCTTCAATATATAGCATTACGTAAAGTGACCCCTGATTACTGTTGAATTCGTCATTGTCATGGTTACAGATTTATACAGCCTATTACAAACAAATACCAAGATCCCTGCATCTACAGGTGATCTCCAGTACCATCACATTCCAAAAACTTCATCTTTCAACACAAACACTTCTTAGTTGTTTGAATTGGGAACAGGTGGTGAGCTATTCAGGTAATTTTTATGGTATATTCCAATCTCTATACCATAAACTTCTATCACTCCCCTTATATCACACTAACATGCATTCATACCCTGCATATCGTGCCCGGGAGTCTGCACTCGGGACGAAGAACTAACAACCCTCATCCGGCCTTTTAGGTAGGTCTAACTGGTGACGGTGAGTTGTAAACAATTGTATGGTTCATAGACTTAGGTGCACTGCACTCTTCTTATATAGGAACTCACGCTTACCACCATCACAGACATTTCCTGTATTTAAACCAAAATCTATCTAAAAATCGTGAAAAATTTTCATCCGTTTGCCTCATACAACTGTATATAATACAAAATGGTTTCTGTGTGGCAAATTAAACCAACCACCTATGCCATATTCATCATTTTCATGCTAAATCATGGTGTATATCAAAATTCATCAGAAATAAGAAGCACCACAGGTACCGGTATGATCTCCTTCATCTCGCCAACAACTTGCGAACATGGAACAAGAAATCAAAATGAAACCCTTTACCCAAGACTAGAGTTTCTTGTCATGCCACAAATACCATGCATATCACTCAACATAAATCCTCCTCATATGCTCTTACAACCACTCTTCGTGAGTGCAGGCATAGTGAACCTCGACTCTCTGAGTCTTCTCTGCAAGAGACCCATTTCACCAGTACACAAGCATGCCAGACTATCTCTACTATACCTGGCCATCCTACTACTGAGCCTATCCTCTGACATAAACCCCAATCCTGGTCCATCAGCAAACACAACAAGGTGCGACTGTGGATACTGTCTCAGTGAGGTAACCTGGACAGATAAAGCAGTCATGTGTGACCACTGTGATACATGGTACCACATATCATGCCAAGGTGTCGGAGATTCGACATACAAATTATTCCAAGCAAACGAAAGCAGATACACATGGGAGTGCCTGAGGTGCTGCCTCCCAAACTACTCCACAAATATACTCCAGAGTATTGACTCTTTCTCAGATTCAAATTCATTCAATCTATTAAGCAAAGACTATTCCTACTCAGAGAGCATAGAAGCACTTGGTGCCCCGCAAGCAACCTCCTCTCCTATCGCACCAAAACCCACGAAACACAGCCCACCTTCCTCCTCTAAACGATTAAATAACCTGAGAGTCCTTAATATAAACTGTCAATCACTTTGGCCAAAGGTCCATGACTTACATCATGTCATAGACCAAGTAAAACCTGACATAATAGCTTGCACAGAAACATGGCTCAATAGCGAAGTGCAAAACTCAGAGCTCTTCCCACCCGACACCTATAACATCTATCGGAAAGACAGAAATAGACAAGGAGGGGTGTCCTTCTTGCCATCTCTAAATACATCATATCTCTAGAACAACATGAGCTTGACTCTCCTTGCGAAATTATATGGGCAAAGCTTGTCATACCAGGCTCAAAAAACATCCATGTCGCAGCATACTACAAACCAGACGAAAACGATATTGACAGCGTAAATGGCCTAGAAACATCCGTAAAGAAAGCCCCCAAAGATGGCCACCTGTGGATTCTTGGTGACTTTAACCTACCAAAATACAATTGGACCACAAACGAAACTGCCACCGACTGTAAAAATACAAAACTCTATGATAAACTCACAAATGCAATGTCCGATGCAAATCTCGAACAGGTTGTTAAAATACCCACAAGGGGAAAAAATACCCTTGACCTATTCTACCTAAATCAGCCAACTCTGATCCATAATACACGAACACTTCCCAGCCTTGGTACATCTGATCATGACATTGTCTACCACGAAGTCACCATAAACAAAAGACATATAAAAAACCCTGCCAGGAAAGTCTATCTCTACCATAAGGCAAACTGGCCTGCCACAAAAGCAGAACTCCATTCCTTCCAAACTTTCTACAAGACGCAGAGTGCAATTCTAAATCTAAATGTAGAACAGAAATGGCAGTTGATCAAAGAAAAAATATCTGAACTAATATCTAAGCACATCCCAACCAAGACACTTAGTAGCAGACAACATGCACCATGGATAACAGCTGATCTTAAGAAGCTGATAACAAAACGCACTCGTCTTCACAAATATATCAGAAAACGCAGGTATAAAAACACCGAAAATCTTCAGTCCAAAGAAAGAGCCCTTAAACATGCCATCCAAAGAAAATCCAGAAAAGCTTACTGGGACCATATAGAATCCATCATAACTGAAGACAACAAAAACTGCCCGGACCTAACAGAAAACACCACCAAGCCCAGCAAAAAAATCTGGTCCTTCATAAAACATCAGAAAATAACGGTGTCGCTCCTCTGAAAGTAGATGGTGAAGTGATCACAGACCCCACCAAGCAGGCCGAAGCTCTAAACGCCCAGTTCCACTCTGCATTTACTAAGCCTCAACCTCTAAACCTATCCCACATCTGCGAACTTAAATCCCTGATCTGTTCTAAGGATACTGACATGCCAGATGTAGAAATAACTACAAATGGTGTTTGTGCCGCACTCTCAATGTTAAAACCCAACAAAGCTTATGGTATCGACCAAATTTCACCTCGCTTCCTCAAAAAGGTAAGAGACGAAATCTCTGCAATAATTGCAGACCTCTTCCAGAGTTCTTTGAACTCAGGCACTGTCCCTACTGACTGGAAAGTAGCAATTGTTTCCCCAATATTTAAAAAAGGCTCCAAATCCAAACCTGAAAACTATCGCCCCATCTCACTCACATGTATTCTTAGCAAAACCCTTGAACATATCATAGTATCTAACATCATGTCCCACCTCAACGAAAAGCAACTACTACATCAAAACCAACATGCATTCCGACCCAAACTAAGCTGCGAAACACAGCTTATCACATTCATGAATGATATCTTTGAAAACATGACAAAATGGACTCAAACCGATGTAGTTGTCATGGACTTCTCCAAGGCCTTTGATAAAGTGGACCATAGCAGACTTCTTCTTAAAATGAGACGACTTGGCATAAACACATCTGTTACAAATTGGATTGCCGCCTTCCTATCACATCGGACTCAAAAAGTCCAAGTCAATGGAAACGAATCAAAATTCCTTCCCGTTCTATCAGGTGTCCCCCAAGGGTCTGTCATTGGCCCTTGTCTCTTCTTAATCTATATAAATGACCTCCCCACAAACCTCAGCTGTCAGGCCCGCCTCTTCGCGGACGATACTGTTGTGTATTGTGCTATCTCCTCTAAAAATGACTGTACTATCCTACAAAATGACCTGCACAAACTTGAAAACTGGGAGAAAGAATGGCTTATGTCATTCAACCCTAGTAAATGCGAAATCATACGAATCGCTCGTAAAGAAAACCCTATTCTCCACGACTACACACTCCATAACCAATTACTCAAATCAACAGAAACTACAAAATATTTCGGCGCAACCATCTCAAATAACCTATCATGGAAAACCCTCATCACTACCATCACAAATAAAGCTACCCTCAGATTCCTAAGACGTAACGTGAGAACAAAAAACTACAAAACAAAAGCCCTTGCCTACAAAACATATGTTAGACCACAACTAGAATACTGTAGCTCAATATGGGACCCATGGCAGCAGTACCTCTCAGAGAAAGTAGAAATTGTACAGAGACCGGCTGCACGCTACACTCTAAATAGATAAAACTATGGTAGCGATGACAGAGACAGCATAACTGATCTGCTCCACACACTTAATTGGATAACCCTCCAACAAAGAAGAATATTCTCCTTTCTAGTCATGCTCTACAAAATCCGCCATCAAGATGTAGACATCTCCCTACCATTTGTGCCTACTATAGGGGCCACATGTTCCTCCGTACTGCTAAAGCTGACAGAAACTATCTCGAAGCTTTCTTCCTTCCACGCACAATCATAAATTGGAACAAACTCCCCCGTGACATATTCTTAAACTGCCACAACATGGACAGTTTCAAATCCGAACTCACAAAACACATGTTCCCACCTGTAAACAAACAGACAGCTTATAAATAGTATGAAGCTCCAGTATATTTTAATAAATTATCAAAAAAACAAAAAAAATATGCTTTTATGTTTTTAAATCTCATGCGCCTCCACATAATCCTCAGCACATTGAGGGCGATGGGGTACCAAGTAGATAGATGTAGATGTTAGGTTGCTTTGCAGGATTTTCCAGATGTGCATAATACCTTACCCAGGATGGATTCCAAAATATCGTTCATATGTCACGTAGTCTTCCACAGTCCTATCAAGCAATTACAGTCATTCACATTCAAATGCATTTGACATTTCGAAGCAGACTCCGTTTTTCATGAGATTTTTATATCCTGTTTATAACATAGCTAATGCACTTTAAAAACACTTCTTCGAATATCTCCGTTATTTAGTTAATACAAATTAAATTAAATGATTAGCGTTAATGGTTTTTCTAAATGGACAATCGACCACGCGTGCCACGCGCGGATGCGATTGACCATATATTAATGGCCTTTTTGGGTTCCGATTGTTCATTTATAAATCGCCAATCCTTAAAGGTACGGTTGGCCTTGGCGGTGGGTATCCTGTGAAAATATTTACACCCGTCAAAAACCGCCACAAACAGAAAGAACATAAAAATGTAGACATACTTTGTCCGTATACAAATAAGACATATCGCATAAACAGTATGCTATTGTCATCTGTTTGACCATTGTTATGTAAACAAAGTCATAAAAAGTTACTTTTCTGGTGTTTGTTTATATTATGATGGTAAACATAAAGAGCGTTCTTTGTTGGTGAATTCCTGATATGGAACTAATAAAGAGCGTTTATGCCATTTGTGTGTGATTAGCCAGTAGCATTGTGCTGTCTTCTGTAACACAAACAGGCTCTTGCTTAGGTAAAATATAGTAGGTCTTTGTGATAACATGCTGTTTACGCGATGGTCATGGTATATATGAACGAAACTGTATGCGTTTTAATGTTTTTCTGTTTACGGTGATTGGAACAAATATGAATATTTTCGACAACTAAGGCCTCACGTGCCTTTAAAGACTTGCCTGACCGAATTACATGTACATGTAACTTGCTACTTAAATGTTGAATTGTGATTGTGGCTTCTTATGTGGTTTCAAGCTTCTGATTTTCAGCTTCAAATAATATGACTATACTCCAATATTTGGCATCTGGATTGTACACTGTATATTTAACTTCAGAACACAATCAGAACACTAAACTGTAACAAGTAGAGAACACCTAATACAGATCTCGATGGTGAAAAAATAATAGTAATGGAGGGGCGCTTAATCGGATTACGCATCTTTAAGCTGTATGTACAAAGATATCTCGACCTATTCCCTGCTTTTAATTTGCCCTTATTATGGAACAGCCAGAAAGATGATTTACGAGAGACAAGATTGAAATCGCGTCTAAATTGTAAGCTTATATGGAGAGTTATATCGGAAATTATTCTGAACATGTTTTATGCACGAACCCATACTGCCAGGAGTGTTGCTGAACCCAGCCAGCATATAGTCTCAATTATATATCAATGTGCCATGAAGAGCAAATTTCCGTGTGTGGGGGAGGGGGGTCAACTGCTTCCACTTCTGGTTCTCATCGCTTGGATAAGATGACTCAAGTACCGGGGACGGACCGACGGCCTCTGTGGCGGCGGCATGCATATCGGGGTGGGGCGCTGCTCGTGGAATCATTCTGCTGGTGATCAAATCTATAACATCCCACTTTAATTATTTAGTTAAATGCTGCTGGGTCAGACAGGAAGACATCACTGCTATAGTGCTATGTCTGCCCCAGGCAAAGTGCCTTGCAGTAATATTATCATGTATGTGTTTTATATTTTCATTTCATTGTATTCCAATTTATGTTTTGTATTTCAGGGTTTACACTATTCTGTTTATTGGGCATTTTGTAAAATAAAGTATCAATCTATCTATCTATCATGTTGTGATATAATTGAACACTACTGGTCTGTCTAGAACAAATCCGTACTCAATGTGAACACTATTGTTCTGGTTGGATACATAATTGTGTTCTCTGTCAGAACATATACATGACGGTGTTGTCAACAAAACACGTTCTATAGGATAGGATATTTTGTTTCCAATACACATATATATTACATAATAATGATGAAAATATGGATATTTCTGTCGTATATTGTGGGGGATGGCATAGTCTGGTAAGACTGTCTTCCTGCCATCCCCAGTATAGTGAATATAGAAATTAATAACAACAGTAAGATGGCCTCGGGTGAGCCGTGCACAGATTGTGTGTATGTAATTTATGAGTTTATGGCTTAGTTTAAGAATGTGTGAAAATGGATACTACCCGGGGGCTGTTCAATATCATGTATAGGTTCAAATTCAGATGATTGGGTCGTATTTTGGCGGATATGTAATAAACATTTATGTATGTAACCAAAAGCTCATTGCAACCTAAATGTGATGATCGTTTTGGGTTCATTTTAGGCGTTCCAATGGTCACGAACATGACCTGATTGTTATATGTAGGAAATTACTATATTGTTAAGGAAAGCTTTTTACTTTTGCAGGTGTGGTTCCAAAATCGTCGAATGAAAGATAAGCGACAACGAATGTCACTAGCGTGGCCATATGGAGTGTCACCTGACCCTCAAGTTTATTCTTATCTCGCCGCCATGGCCAGCTATCAACGGATGGTTCAACTGACGGCAATCGGAATGAAATCAATGGAATCACCGACTGCGCATGCCCACATGCGCCTACCAACACCGGAAGTTCTACAAGCGAAGCAACATGAAGCATCACTTGCACATTTAGCAACGAGAGGAATGTATCCAACAGGAAGTCCGTTTGTATCTAGACTTCCACTTCCTACGTTATACGGACCTGGAACTTTTGCTGGATATCGTCCTGAATATAATTCCTATGTTAGTAATTCACCTACACCGTGTCCACTTGACTTGAAGAGGTACGGGCCTGTTACGCCATTGAGACCTTTGTCGGACATGACGCCGGATGTGACACAACGAGCGCTTGTTTTGGCAGGATCACCAACGAGGAAGGAACGATGATTTTCCAAGCTCTGAACTATATATATTTGCCCAAATTTTCGCCTTAGAGGCCAAAATGTATAATTTTACTACCCGCTCGGCCGATTGTCGTTGGCCGACTTTTCGCCTTAGAGGCCACACTTTCAAATTTTTACCAGGCCTCGGAAGATTTTCGTTTTCCGACTTCTTGCTATATACATGTGTGTTCCGGGATGGGAACATGATTATATTACGTTTCAATGATAACAATACAGTAGTGGAACTAAAACTGCAGTAATGCCCTAAATAATCGACCCCTTAACTACAGCATAATTATGGGTAATTTTTCAGAATTTAGTCGGAAATATGGCTTGTTGCCATTCATCGGAAAGCTCTCACTGAGAGCTTTCCTATGAATGGCAACAAACCATATTTCCGACTAAATCCTGAACAGTTACCCATAATTCTGCTGTGGTTAAGGGGTCGATTATTTAGGGCGTTACTGTACCAATGAATGTTTAGTCATTGCACAGACTTATCTGTTATACTGTGCGTACTGATTTTGTTAAATTAAATACATTGAATTCAAAACTTCACTTTATTCAAATATTCAATGATTACTCGCTGTTCGCAATATTCTCCAAATGGTCGTGGCACGATCGAGCTGAAAAATTGTGTAATGTCGATTTTCATTGGCTTGTGACCAAAATGAGAACAATTTAACATGGTATAATTCCCCCTTCTTTCTGTGTGACATAATGAATTTTATTCTACCACTAAATGGTAAGTTCAGCTGCCCCTTCCCATCTATTACACATGCGCTTCATTTCTCTCTCCTTTCCAGGGACGTTGGGTGTCCCAAGCCCCCCACCAACTTTGGTCAAAATGTTCAATAGTTGGAAATTTCATACCTGACAACAGTAGCTGGAAATGTTACACCAACAATGAGTTGAAAGTGTTCTCGCAGTTTGATTTTCCAACGAATTATTAGTTGGGAATTAGTTGTTTTTATAACAACAGTAATATATTTCCCTGTTTTTTTTGTTTTTGTCAAAATATTGGACTGAAATGGCCATCAGTTGCAAATTTTCCAACCTCAGGGTAGTCAGGTCGGAAATTGCAAATACTTTGAGAGCTTGGTGCCAGTCTAGATGCTAGGATTGTACAGTTTCAAAATGTTCTCCCACTTGTTTTAGGGGTCCTGGGTCCTCCCCGATTGCCAGTCAATAACTGTTTATCAATTTAAAAAAATCGACGCCTGAATTTGCCTGGAGTTAAACCTCCAGATGCTAGGATTTTTTGCAGTTTTTAATACCCCCCCCCTCCCCACTGTGACCGAGGGGTCCTTGTCCCTTCCATGTGGCCAGTTAAAAACTGCTAATCAATTTTTTTTAATCGAGGGCTGAATTTGCCTGGATTTAGACTTCTAGATGCACGGATTTTTAGTTTTTAGGTTCAGATTTCAAAATGTTCTCCCACTGGGCTGAACCATGATCCGCCCATTGGCTTAATCAAAGACTAATATTCATTAAAATAAAATCAAGGCTGTGAGACGTCAGTTCGGAACTTTAAAGTAAAGAAGATTGCAATTGGTATTACACAAACTTGCGAGTTTAGCCTGGCCCAAGGGGTGATGTTGGAAATTCGAATGTGGGCACCCCCCCCCCCCAACGAAGACCCTCTAGCCACGTCCCTGTTCCTTTCCCTTCAGCTTAACTTTCTTATTTGGACCACATCTGGGTTACCCCAATTGTATATATTCTAAGATACATGGGGTAACATTTATTTTCCGAGCCTTTACGGCTTTTTGTCCGATCCTCATTTGAACATTTATATGTATATGATTTTATTGAGTTTATAGTTCAAATAAAATACTGTTTAAATCAACGACCCCTGAGCTCTGAGACTGACAAGTCAGGCCACAAACAATATGCCTAAAAGGCTGAAACGGACAATTCAGTCACACATGACAGTTGGCAACATGCAGTTGAATAAATCCTAAAAACAATGGTTGACTTGTAACGTTTAGCCTGTGTATTGTTCAAGATACGCAGTTAGATTTGACACCATACAGTACCATGCAGTCAAATGATGTGGTATCACTTATATATAAGCGCGCCGCTTGCGATATTATTGCAATATTTTGCGCTTAATATCGCAATATTTCGCGCTTAATATTGCGATATCTTGCGCTCAAAATTGTGACATTTAAAGCAAATTATTGCTTCTTCTATATTGTTTATTGCATAAATAGAGACAATGTTTTAGATCTGTATATAATTATAGTTGTAAATGCTATATGTACACTATATGCACAGAATTTATCTAATATAAATATAACAATATCGGGTCTGTGTGAAATTTGCGCGCTTTATATCGACATATTTTTCGCTCAATATCGCAATACTAAGCGCGACAGATTTTTGGTATTGCACTATAATTGCGCCTTTTTCGAAATTAAGCGCGACCAATATCGCAATATACCACTTCTTCTGACTGGCGCTGTATAAAACCACCGTCCACATGTACGTTTTCTGTACAAGAAAATAATTAGTTCGGACCTATGACCACATTAATGGGAGATTGTTATTATTAGTGGAGGATATGTTGTTTTTTGGTCTTAAATTATACCATAAGTTTGAAAATTACCG
Source organism: Siphonodentalium dalli (assembly GCA_032622095.1). Classification (NCBI taxonomy): domain Eukaryota; kingdom Metazoa; phylum Mollusca; class Scaphopoda; order Gadilida; family Siphonodentaliidae; genus Siphonodentalium; species Siphonodentalium dalli. The sequence continues at coordinate 135,927,370 of CP136067.1, read as the reverse complement.
ATCTTAGGTTGTAAATTTCCAACAATTTGAAGGTTTGAAGGTTTGAGATGCCAGCTGGAAAGATCCAACCCACGGGGTGCAAATGGTATTTCGGGAAAATAGGACCTTAGTCTGGTTCAAGGGGGTGCAGTAGGAAATTTGGAAATTTAAAAGTGGACAATAAACACCCCACAGGAGGCCCTCTTAATAAGGGTGTCTTCCATGTTGTCGATACAAATTGATTCCAGTTTATCAGACCCTCTATTTTTGAAATGCCGCTTCAGTTATCAAAATCGATTAATTGCTCAAAAATAATGCTAACCACTGTCAAATATAGTATAATATTGTCCGAAACATGTTATTTATCAACATGTTGTTCAACGAAAGGTGGCCTTATTATCAACACAAAGACACTTGATTTTAGAGTTATCCATCTTCATCCGCAATTTGGTCCGAAACAATCGGCTCGACGAATTTTTACTAGGCCACCAATATTCTCCATGGTGAAAAATAACAGATTTCAAAAATCGATATCTAATAACTCTGAGCTTTGATGCCTGGGTTCCTCGACTCGAATCAAATATTTGTTTACCTCCGAATCCAAATAAATAGTAAATGAGGGGCGTTTAGTCGGATTATGCACCTTTCATGTCGATCTGCCCTCATGGCATATACAAATAGGTAAAAACAAAAATGCAAAAAAAGGAAAACGTTACTAAAGTCAATGTAACTTGGCTTTAACGTGCCAAACGAGTGCTCTGTTAACATTTCCACATGGAAACTGCACGTCTTTCTTGGATGCGCCAAATCCTTTCAAAATGTCCGATTCGAGGTGGCCTCCTCTGGATTCCAAAGAGAATCCATGTTCTGGGTAACGGAAAAGCAGCTCTATGTTCAGGGAAAATCCAGCCATATCAAGTGGCAACACCCTCTCTGGATCATAGATGGTTATCCAGACAACGCTAGAACCGTTTTTCACAGGACCTTCGTACAGTAGACCTCCGACTAGTCCCACGGGCCAAGCCGAAATCTGCCGAGTGTTCCGGATATACTCGAATAACTCCGTGTCGTATGTATTGTCATCGTCTGCGAAATAAAATATACCTTTGGATTTCGGGTCTATATTTTCACGAATCCAATTCATCCCAAGATTTCTTTGGAATATACCACGATTCGGTCCAATATTATCCGGGCTTTTGATATTTATGTGCGTGAAAGGAATAGCACACTTCTTAAGAATTTTGGCTACTAACGTAGACTTCTCGTTTGCGTCCTCGATAATTATCCAATGTAGGTGATGAACTTGTCGAAATGTCTGGCAGTTTTTGAGTAAATCCGGATACTGAGATGGGCGACTGTATGTGGGCGTTATCAAATAGAGTGTCGGAATATCGTCTGCCATTGTGATGACGCCATTGTATTGAAAGGGTGACTTAAGTACCGTTTTCGTGAACTCATTCGTAATCAGCACTCGTCTGTTATCTTTGACGATTACCATCATGTAAAACAGATTGCGAAGGGCGAAAGCGCAAGTCAAGAAAACCATTCCGGACAGAATGCATATGCGCATGTTCGCCATCGCTGCACGAATGATCTAGATGTCTCTTTTGACGACGTAGCCCTGGTCTATATCTTCAAGAATGGAGCTGTCTGTTCATGTCGTCGCTGTGGTGTTTTCTGAAATGGTCAGATAAATATTGTTGATACATCAAAATAGTAGAGTCTCTTATGTCCGATTTTGGGCTCCCGTTGGAAAATCATGAACAAATATAGAGACCATGCTCATGAGGCAGTATGTGGTCTCCAATTCAGAAAAAAATTGTTAGACACCCTGGGGTCGCGACTGGGTGATATGATAACGTCACAAAGATGGACGCCGTGCTCATTTTCTTAAGTTCGCTATTGTTGGATTTCATGATAAAAATATAATTGTGATAAAAATATATGACAATCATTTTGCACAGTGTATGGTGTGACACTATGTTATATTTTTATATAAAAAATCCTCTCGATCAAAGATGGCCGCCAAAATGGCGACCGGAAGTGGGGATATTGATGTTTTTCCATACATGTCGCCTACATCATTTCCGATTGTATCGAACTGACGACGATTAGAGAATATCCTTCTCTTCAATCTTGATAAAAAAAATTACTTAGGCATCACATGGTTGATTTCTTGTATCATAACCTTGATTTTCTTCTCCAAATGCAATGTTTTAAAGGAAGTGGTATGAATTTCGCCAAAAATATACTTTTTTATTTTCTAATTATTTCCTTAAAGACAATTTGAATTAATCGGTGATGGAAATGAGTTGGATCATTACATATGGTATATACATCTAACTTGATCCAGAATATGTCAACTTAATCCAAGATTGCTTCCAAAATGGCGGCCAAAATACGACAATACGCGAATTTGACCCTCTTTCATCCAATTGCGTTTCTGTCATGTAGAAAGCTAATGTAGTAGACTAATTTGCTTCTTCCAAATAAATAAATGTTATGACACATTCATATTAGTTGTATTACCGCAATGACTCAAAATGCGAGTTCATATGATAATTTTTTTTCTTCAAATAAGCATCGTGAAAATTCGCCAAATATCATATTTTTATACGTCAAATAACATGACCACCACAGTAGAACGATATCTCGGTATTAGATATATGAATGAATGTAGTCCGATTTAGATAATCCAAAGTTATTAATATCTTATTGTAATCGAGATGGCCGCCAGTATGGCGGAAATATCGAAATTTGACATTAAACTACATATATTTTCGCAATATATCCCAGCGTGTAATAATGGCACATATGCATATCATTATCATACATGGCTTTCTGTTAGAACATTCCATTCACTATATAAAAACCGAAATCTATGTTTAAGCAAAGCACGTTAAGTATATGGGCTTGTGCCAAACTCGATTATGATATTATATAAATATTTTAATAGAGACCAACATGGTATGAGGAGAGAATAGTGAAGTTGCCAACTTCAGGGACTGTCAGCTATACCAGCGCTCAAATGATGCATGTGGTCGCCATACGTTCGTGCATATCGATAATTATTAAATACATTTACTCATATACTAGAAGGTCTAGCGACTGACTCAATCAGATTACTGTATATAGCTAACAGTGACTGGCTATTGAAGCCTGGCATTGACAATATAAACCAGGAGATCGCCCGGGGCCATGTTCAGATATTATAGCTGTAATTTAATCTTGTACATTTCCACATGGTTAATATATACCGCTGGTATATGCATGTTGATGAACGATGTTAGATAGTCTTTCGAAGTTACACGGAAGTTTTCTTCGTAAATTGAATCCTTGTATGGGTACTCTTGGTGATCAGACACCCGCTTCTACCAGACTGTCAAACGTATATGTGTGGAAGAAATGGTGATGTTTGTCTCATGTTTAAACTGCTTCTAGTCGTCACCAGTTCATACTAAGTACCGATACATTTTAACGTGTGCATTAAAATGACGACCAAGATGGGATCGTGACAAATTTGAACTGAACTCAAATTTGAAATAGAACTCAACTATAATTATTTACTTGTATTACAGCGATATTAGCATATTTTGTTGTAATACTACGTGTGTTAGTTTGTCCCATATACAAGTAGCCTAATGTGTATCTGGACCATCACACTCTCGTTAGTTGGGGTGAATATAAAATGACTCCCGGAAATGACTCACAAAAGCCTGCACAGTTGATGCCGAATCCGGTCCACAATGAAACGTATACTTATTGTTGTTGTATTATTCATGGATTAACCCTTTACCCAACAAACCGGCCAAAACCGGCCAAATAAAGATTCAACAGCCTAAAATATCTTCGGTCTGTCTCAATAGAACCATACAAATATGGATATCATTGGAACCGGCTCCTTGACCACATTGTGATAGTTACAGTTATGCCCTGTGCCAATGCATTCTCTTATATATGCGAGTCGACCATATGTCGCCTCGCATATATAAGAGAATGCATTGGCCTAAAAAAAAAAAAAATTAATGTGTTAAGCCAATGCATTCTCTTATATATGCGAGGCGACCTATGGTCGACTCGCATATATAAGAGAATGCATTGGCACAGGGCCGTTCTGTTGGGTAAAGGGTTAAATACTGTTCAACCTGGACTGCTTTTCGAGTGAACATGTGTGGAGCTCTTCGTACAATAGCCTCTCCGTGACCGTTTAGATTTCTGCTGAAGTTGATCTATATATAGCACTTTGTTGGGGTAGACTGAAGTTGATCTATATATGGAACTTTGTTGGGGTAGACTGAAGTTGATCTATATATGGCACTTTGTTGGGGTAGACTGAAGTTGATCTATATATGGCACTTTGTTGGGGTAGACTGAAGTTGATCTATATATGCCACTTTGTTGGGTAGACTGAAGTTGATCTATATATGCCACTTTGTTGGGGTATACTGAAGTTGATCTATATATGGCACTTTGTTAGGGTAGACTGAAGTTGATCTATATATGGCACTTTGTTGGGGTAGACTGAAGTTGATCTATATATGCCACTTTGTTGGGGTAGACTGAAGTTGATCTATATGTGCCACTTTGTTGGGGTAGACTGAAGTTGATCTATATATGGCACTTTGTTAGGGTAGACTGAAGTTGATCTATATATGGCACTTTGTTGGGGTAGACTGAAGTTGATCTATATATGCCACTTTGTTGGGGTAGACTGAAGTTGATCTATATATGCCACTTTGTTGGGGTAGACTGAAGTTGATCTATATATGCCACTTTGTTGGGGTATACTGAAGTTGATCTATATATGGCACTTTGTTAGGGTAGACTGAAGTTGATCTATATATGCCACTTTGTTGGGGTATACTGAAGTTGATCTATATATGCCACTTTGTTGGGGTAGACTGAAGTTGATCTATATATGGCACTTTGTTAGGGTAGACTGAAGTTGATCTATATATGCCACTTTGTTGGGGTAGACTGAAGTTGATCTATATATGCCACTTTGTTAGGGTAGACTGAAGTTGATCTATATATGCCACTTTGTTAGGGTAGACTGAAGTTGATCTATATATGGCACTTTGTTAGGGTAGACTGAAGTTGATCTATATATGCCACTTTGTTGGGGTAGACTGAAGTTGATCTATATATGCCACTTTGTTGGGGTAGACTGAAGTTGATCTATATATGGCACTTTGTTAGGGTAGACTGAAGTTGATCTATATATGCCACTTTGTTGGGGTAGACTGAAGTTGATCTATATATGCCACTTTGTTGGGGTAGACTGAAGTTGATCTATATATGCCACTTTGTTAGGGTAGACTGAAGTTGATCTATATATGCCACTTTGTTAGGGTAGACTGAAGTTGATCTATATATGGCACTTTGTTAGGGTAGACTGAAGTTGATCTATATATGCCACTTTGTTGGGGTAGACTGAAGTTGATCTATATATGCCACTTTGTTGGGGTAGACTGAAGTTGATCTATATATGGCACTTTGTTAGGGTAGACTGAAGTTGATCTATATATGGCACTTTGTTGGGGTAGACTGAAGTTGATCTATATATGGCACTTTGTTAGGGTAGACTGAAGTTGATCTATATATGCCACTTTGTTGGGGTAGACTGAAGTTGATCTATATATGCCACTTTGTTGGGGTAGACTGAAGTTGATCTATATATGGCACTTTGTTAGGGTAGACTGAAGTTGATCTATATATGGCACTTTGTTAGGGTAGACTGAAGTTGATCTATATATGCCACTTTGTTGGGGTAGATAATCATGATGCATGCAGCATGATATATACAATTTATGGGATATAGCCAGACTGATGTGATAAATCCTAGTCGAACAGAATTAGAACAGTTTGAGTCACCAGGATATAGTTGGATCGGCCTATATAATATGATCTGAAAGATGTCATTAGTATTATAGTGAACCATGGCCACGCGTGCTTATTCAACTTCCATTATTTCCGCATTTCCTTTGGTTCATGATAACGTTCTAACTAAAATCAACATGGTACGTCACTAGCTGTTACGTCACTAGCTGTTATTAACAACAACTATTACTTCACATTGTGTTGTAAGAATTTAGTGGACTACGTTGCCCCGTTATGTCATTCAGTATTAAAGACACGGTTGGCCTTGACGGTGGGTATCCTGTGAAAATATCTCCACCCGTCAAAAACCGCCACAAACAGAAAGAACATAAAAATGTAGACAGACTTTGTCCGTATATAAATAAGAAATATCGCATAAACAGTATGTTATGGTCATATGTTTGACCATTGTTATGTAAACAAACGCGTAAAAAGTTACTTTTCTGGTGTTTGTTTATATTATGATGGTAAACATAAAGAGCGTTATTTGTTGGTGAATACCTGATATGGAATTAATAAAGAGCGTTTATACCATTTGTGTGTGATTAGCCAGTAACATTGTGCTGTCTTCTGTAACACAATCAGGCTCTTGCTTAGGTAAAATATAGTAGGTCTTTATGATAACATGCTGTTTACGCGATGGTCATGGTATATATGAACGGAACTGTATGCGTTTTACTGTTTTTCTGTTTACGGTGTTTGGAACAAATATGAATATTTTCGACAATTAAGGCCGCACGTGCCTTTAAGAACATAGATTCCAGAGTATATTGGACATAATAGATCAAACCGATGACATGACCCCAGAATACCCATCACTATCAATTAATTATTCATCTGTTCCCCGTCGTCGTTCGTCGAAATACGGGAATTAATAATATAATAAGTATCCCGCCTGCCCATTTTGGCTCGTATCTATTGCGTTTACCAATTACATATTTCGTCATCTAAACTGCAGGTTTGGATATGCAGAGCAGTTGCGCAGTCCCTGCTGATTTCGATGCTCTTCAAAATAATAATTAATCAAGTGGGACCGGCAGCACAGTCACAACCATTGCCAAGAACCACTTTCATGTTGAATTGATATACAAACGCATAGCACTGTCCCACTAAATGCTTCATGCTAAATCATAGAAATAAATATGGGATATCATTTTGCTGTATACTATCAATGGTCCATATCAGCCTACTGTGTTCATACCAAGACACATTTCGTATGTTGGGCGAATCACTTTGTGTCGCTACCACCAATTAACTGAACACAAGAAAAGCCAAGAACCAGACACACCACTTCGTCTGGTGTCGGGATCTACCCTGGCGTATGATAATGTTCAATTGAACTGAATAAACATGTCGCGGGAAGTCAATAACGCATAGTAACTTCACAAAGGATATGATATGATACGATATGAAAGTGGTTGGACTACTTTGTTGAATATCATCCAGATTTCAGAACCTGGTATTCACAATATATCACTTTAATTTTGATACGCTACCCCTTATGCGAATATATTATCCACCTATGTGGGTCTATTCTATTTTGATATGTCATGGTTATCAATACGATTGAAACCTGATAAGTTCAGCTAAACGAGGTTCAAATGGTGTTACCATGCAAATTTAAGTCAAGGTTACAGCGCTACTAACATTGAGACAAGCAGGCCAAAATGACAGCCATATAATTAATTCTACTATTGTTTGAGTTTTATCAACAAGAATGTGTTGTTTCTAGCTTGCCAAAAAGAATCATGGTATAGCTGAGAAGTATAATTCCAACTTCATAGCTATCACAATTTATACCTTATATGATACACTATAGGCATTTTCTACGGAGGAGATATCATGAAAAGAACTAACACCAACACTTATCTGCATTACCAATTGCCATTTCATATGGTAACCAACAATATTTCTCAATTAGTACTCCGGCTTAGAGCACGAGTGCTAGACATGTGGATGGTAACACTTGCCCCTCAAGCTAAGATGTAGGTCTACACATACTTTCTAATTCCACATAGAGAGTTGGAATTTCTCTTCAACTCCCTTCTCACTTAATATCAGGACATTTGAAGACATGACATGCATGAAGTATAGGAAATCCGTTAATTTGTATAGGAAATTAAAATATGCTCATTTACTTAAAATTAGCCGATTCACCTAATGCCCCATGATGGAATGCCAGGGCGACATTTGGTGTTGTAACGAACACTGACTTTTCTATTTTTACTGCCATTTTGGTAGCCATCTTGGAAGATATTGAACAGTTCTGTTAAAGTGTGATAATAATTCCGTTTGTGGCACGAATATTTCTCCCCCCCCCCCCCTCACTGAATTCCGCTCTTTTCTTTAAATCTATTGTTAGAATATCGGAATTTGTTTTGGACAAAATGCTATAATTCGGTTGTCTAAAGTGGATTGTTGACAGATCGAACATGTTTTGTACAATACAATTGGTGCACTGCATTGCTGATGCAATAAGTAAACGTTGAATTTTGTCACAATTCGCAGTCGCTGCCAAAAGGAAGGTCATTTACATGAGATTCATATGCCAAACATAATCAGCGCGTAAATAGGATATTGTCGTCAAGACGTACGATGGTGTACGTAAACAAGAGCCTGCTCGTGTTACAGAAGTTTTGCTTCTGTTTACACAACACAGCGCAATTCTATTGGTTAATCACACACAAATGATATAAACGCTCTTTTTTATATCCATATCAGGAAAACAGTAACAAATAATGCTCTTTATGTTTACCATATCCAGATCTAAACAAAAGCCAGGTAACGTAACGTGTTTTTTTTTGCTTCTGTTTACATAACAAAGGAAAACAATTTGACAATAATGTACTGTTTATGCCATATTTCTGATTGGTATTCTGTCTATATTTTACTATTCTTTTTGTTTATGGCGGTTTTTGACGGAGATGAATATTTTAACACCATACCCACCGCCCAACACCGCCCGTATCTTTAAGCCGTTTACTCATTTTAATTATAATTACATGTACAATGTTGCTTTACATCGTTAATATAGTAGAATAGCCTATTTTTGCATTCATCCCTGACCCAAAGTCATTCATTTGTCGTTTATTTTTTGTTGAATAGAGTCGGAGGTGCCTTATATGCAATGGCTGGATTCAGGAACAGTCTCCACCCAGTTCTAAAATGATAAACTGGAATGGACCTTTTAATACACCCTTTTGAAGAAAAAAACGTATATGTGTTTCTCAGCCAAAAATATAGGTCAATTTTTAATATGAGTTTCGTACAATTATTTTTACATGAGTTACAACCCTTTTTACTTGTAGACTTTACCCAATTTCATAACATTTTGGTTTCCAAGTTCCAGCCGATAACTCCTGTTTTGGATTATTTTATCAGAACAAAAGTTAGTATGTGTGCCTCTCAGCCAACCATTCAGGCCAAGTTCGAATATTGGTTTCGTCCAATTATTTTTAAATGAGTTACGGCTCTTTTCCGATTTATTATTTACCAGATTTCATCGCATTTTAGTTATCGACCGATAACTCTAGTTTGGATTAATTGATCGGAACCAAGTTGGTGTCAAAACTACAGTCCACGTTCGAATATATGGATCGTTTCCCGCATTGGTAGTCATCACAAATGTTTTGGAAAATCTTTATAAACAAAGCTATACATACTCAAACTAGTGGATTAATCGACACGATATAGACCATTTAACTAGAGTCTAAACATTGGTTTATTTTGTCAAAACATGGCACCTATTTCTGACTTCTGGTTGAGTTATTTCCCTTTGTAACTTCCAGCAGTACATTAGTTCAGAGAAGATGTTTAGTATACATACTACGAATGTATATGTGACCCGCCATATCAAATCCAGTCGTAAGTCGGGATTTTTTTACCCTGTGCCAATGCATTCTCTTATATATGCGAGTCGACCATAGGTCGCCTCGCATATATAAGAGAATTCATTGGCCTAACAATTTTTTTATCATTTTTTTTTAAATAAATGTTTCTTACAATTTTTAGGACATAAAATAAAAAACATCCATTACCCTGCAGGGAGCCCCACACATATATAGAAGCATATAGAAGAGTGTCGTCTGCTCATGTTTGTCTGGGGCTCTGTGTGGGTGAAATTATAACATTGTTAAAGAATACAAGAAAAAATTATTAAAATTGTAAAAAATTGTTAGGCCAATGCATTCTCTTATATATGCGAGGCGACCTATGGTCGCCTCGCATATATAAGAGAATGCATTGGCACAGGGTAAAACAAATCCCGACTTACGACTGGATTTGATATGGCGGGTCACATATGTTAGTGGCATCAAGTATTGTCGCCTGAGGGGAACTGAAATTTGTTGAACATAGTTATTGTCTCTCATCATAAACAATATAAATTACACATCTGTATCTATATATTTGCGAATGTCTGTCTGTGTGTCTGTCTGTGTTCTAAAGAAATTTACGGGGGACCATCTAGATGCCACCAAAGGGGTCTAAAAGTGGTAACGTTTTACGAGGAAGATAATGGTGCGGGTTAGATTTTTTTCTAAAGTGATGCTGTTGTTGTCAGGGGCAGAAAATGTGGAGGGGGCTTTTTTTTGTCGCCGATTTCCACCAAACTTATACATAATCATATACATGATATGAGGAATCTAATGGTGTGGTTTAAAGATGTCAAGAGTGGCCCGTTCGGGTCAGGGTTGCAGGGAAGGAGAGAGGAGCACCAACATCGATAAAAATATAATTTTAGCAACGATTTCCACCAAATTGATACACATTCTTCTCCACGATACAAGGAATCTAATCGTGTGATTTAACGACGACAAATTGGTGCGCGTTTGGATAGTGATGGGGGGACTGAATTTGTTAAGAATTTGTTTATTTCCCGATTACCACCAAACTTATATACATCATCATTTCTAGGAAATCAGGAGTCTAATTGTATGGGTTTAAGCTGTCAAATGTGACGTCATTCGATGCAGTGGTGCACTTATGGGGCGAGGGATACCAAAATTGATAATAAAAAAACCTGTTAGCGGAGATTCCACAAAATTGACACATATTATTCCCCGCGATTCGAGGAATCTAATCATGTGGTTTAAATACGCCAAATTGTCATGAGCGGGGAGGCGCACCAAAGCTAATACTAATATGTTTAGCATTAATTTCCACAAATTCATACACGTTCTTCTCCGATGATACGAGGAATCAGATCGTGTCGGTTAAAGGTACGGTTGGCCTTGGCGGTGGGTATCCTGTGAAAATATTTCCACCCATCAAAAACCGCCACAAACAGAAAGAACATCAAAATGTAGACAGACTTTGTCGGTATACAAATACGAAATATCGCATAAACAGTATGTTATTGTCATTTGTTTGACCATTGTTATGTAAACAAAAGCATAAAAAGTTACTTTTCTGGTGTTTGTTTATATTATGATGGTAAACATAAAGAGCGTTCTTTGTTGCTGAATTCCTGATATGGAACTACTAAAGAGCGTTTATATCATTTGTGTGTGATTAGCCAGTGACACTGTGCTGTCTTCTGTAACACAATCAGGCTCTTGCTTATGTATAATATAGTAAGTCTTTATGATAGCATGCTGTTTACGCGATGGTCATGGTATATATGAACGAAACTGTATGCGTTTTAATGTTTGTCTGTTTACGGTGTTTGGAACAAATATGAATATTTTCGACAACTAAGGCCAACCGTGCCTTTAAGCCGCCACATTTGGTGCCGTTTTGGCCAGGGGTGGAGAGTAGGGGCACTAGCATATATACGAATATTTTAGTCGCCGATATCCACCAATATTATATATAGTCATCTAAGAGGTTTTTTTTTTTTGGCGTTCAAAATTCCCAACCTTGACAACAAATTTAATGGTGACTGAATTAAGTCACTGTAAAAATCTTTTAACTGTCGTATTTATATGAGGACGGGAATCAGGGCGTGCAGATAGTGAGCTAACAAAACAGATACATAGAACTTATTGAAGAAAGCATTAAAGGTATATTCATCATTTTATTTAAGAGATACATATATTATTGCAAAATGAGGGACATTGAACCGTCAGAGGATGACATGTTAGAATGGCTCGTGTATTATAACACAATTGAGTGTGTCCCATTCAAGATATTTTCCACAAAATAGATACAATTAATTTTGTCAAGAGAAATGGAGATGTATAGAAGGCCTGTTCAAAAATAAATAATGGTCACATTGTGCATTCAAGTATAGTTTGTTTTCTGAGATAAAAGGACACACATCAGAAGCACATGAATTTTCAGGATCCTCCAATACGGGCATCTGACAAAGGTACATGTACATCAGCCCGATACAGGGGGTTTCTTTAATTTTTAGAACATACTCATAATTTAAAATCTCGCTCTTTGTCTTGCACGTGTAGCTGGTATATAGAAAAATATATTTAAACTGACAATAATTAGCACAATACACAGAGGAGCACCTCGATATTTCTATAAAAAGTCTGTATCTTCACGGAGATAAGATAACCAGGTGTCCTCAAAATCTGAGTCTGTCCCACTTTAGATTGATTTATACATATTTATGTAAAACCCAATTGTCTTATTTTATTTGTGCGAACTAATGTGTTTAAGATGTTTATGCTTTGATATCAATACAAATATTTAAAACAAAAAAAAACAAGAATAAAACAAACGTCAACTCCAACCACGTCGAATTAAACAAAATTATTATGTCTGAAGTACCGCAGTTTTAAATAAATAAATATGTCTTTTTTGGTGGGACGAATTAATCGAGATAAACAAAATGACGATCACTCCGACAAGGTTAGCCACTACTGATAATCCATGTATAAGAATGACGCTTTGTGATGTCATTTGGATATACAATTTATGAGAATACTTGTACCACTTTGAGCAAGAGTATTCTCTATTCCCACCTAATGTCCACAGAAGAGGGTTCACACCACTTTAACCTGGGTAGCGCCGGGTAACTCTGCTGGTACATGTATAAACATAGATAGGTATATATAGGCACAGATGATCGGAGCAAGTTGCCGAACTTATGGAAGCTCCTCTCCCCAGCAACTGCATGGAAAATAGATTTACTTTGTTCTTATTTCCATTATTAAAACTCCTAGAATGAGATTTTAATCGCATGCCAAAACCATTGTTATGTAAACATTGGTGTTACCATGGAATTACAGATAATATTACAATTAGTCTAATAGGATACCAAAGTTTAACCAAAACGGTAAACATCGGAAGGGTAAAAAATAATCATATTCAGACTAAAATAATTTAACTAAGTGCACGATTAGCGTTGTTTTGTTGACAAATCACTGTAACAATTATTTCAACGCGCGAATTTTCGTTATTGGAGAACTATAAATAATGAAAATAAGAACAAAGTTGATCTATTTCGACATGTTCTTCTTATATAGTGGTGATGTTTTTACAAACTATTATATTTTCTTCACACTTTCCCACTGCGAGCGCATTGGATCCGTTTTGGGGTAGCTGTTGGTGGAACTGAAATCTCTGTGAGGGCGGAAAGATTGGTTACGGTATATAGCGACATCATAATTCAACTAACCTAAACAGTTGGTTACCGTATAGCGACATCATAATTCAACTAACCTAAACAGTTGGTTACTGTATATAGCTACATCATAATTCAACTATATATAACCTAAACAGTTGGTTACCGTATATAGCGACATCATAATTCAACTAACCTGAACAGTTGCCGTATACCGATATCATAATTCAACCGCACTGAGCAGTTGGTTACGGTATAGCGACATCATGATTCAACTAACCTAAACAGTTGGTTACCGTATAGCGACATCATAATTCAACTAACCTAAACATTTGGTTACCGTATAGCGACATCATAATTCAACTAACCTAAACATTTGGTTACCGTATAGCGACATCATAAGTCAACTAACCTAAACAGTTGCCGCATACCGACATCATAATTCAACTGCACTGAACAGTTGGTTATCGTATAGCGACATCATAATTCAACTGCACTGAACAGTTGGTTATCGTATAGCGACATCATGATTCAACTAACCTAAACAGTTGGTTACCATATAGCGACATCATAATTGAACTAACCTAAGCAGTTGGGTACCATATATCGACATCATTATTCAACTAACCTGAACAGTTATTGAACTAACCTGAACAGTTGGTTACGGTATAGCGACATCATAATTCAACTAACCTAAACAGTTGGTCACGGTATAGCGACATCATAATTCAACTAACCTAAACAGTTGGTTACCGTATATAGCGACATCATAATTCAACTAACCTGAACAGTTGCCGTATACCGACATCATAAGTCAACTGCACTGAACAGTTGGTTACCGTATAACGACATCATAATTCAACTAACCTAAACAGCTGGTTACCGTATAGCGACATGATAATTCAACTAACATAAACAGTTGGTTACCGTATAGCGACATAATAATTCAACTAACCTAAACAGCTGGTTACCGTATAGTGAAATAATAATTCAACTAACCTAAACATTTGGTTACCGTATAGCGACATGATAATTCAACTAACCTAAACAGTTGCCGCATACCGACATCATAATTCAACTGCACTGAACAGTTGGTTACCGTATAGCGACATCATGATTCAACTAACCTAAACAGTTGGTTACCATATAGCGACATCATAATTGAACTAACCTAAGCAGTTGGGTACCGTATGTCGACATCAAAATTCAACTAACCTAAACAGTTGGGTACCGTATAGCGAAATCATAATTCAACTAACCTAAACAGCTGGCTACCGTATAGCGAAATCATGATTCAACTAACCTAAACAGTTGGGTACCGTATAGCGAAATCATAATTCAACTAACCTAAACAGTTGTTTACCGTATAGCGACATCATGATTCAACTAGCCTAAACAGTTGGGTACCGTACAGCGACATCATAATTCAACTAACCTGAACAGCTGGCTACCGTATAGCGAAATCATAATTCAACTAACCTAAACAGCTGGCTACCGTATAGCGAAATCATAATTCAACTAACCTAAACAGTTGGGTACCGTATAGCGACATCATGATTCAACTAACCTAAACAGTTGGGTACCGTATATAGCGACATCATAATTCAACTAACCTGAATATATATAGTTGGTTACCGTATATAGCGACATCATAATTCTACTAACCTGAACAGTTGGCAATTCTCGTGCTCAGTTCGTCGCTGTTAGTAGAGTTTCCACATGGTATAACGCTTCGTATGTCCATATACAAATTAATGAAAATTAAAATCGGAATAGAAATCACCAGAAGTAAATACAATCCGGCGGACATCACGTATATGATCGGGATACCAAAAATCCTTACATCCCACACGTGGAGTGTATTATCTTTTTTAACGATAAACTGTAACGTGACATTTCCTGGATATGTTCTCAACATTGTCTTTTGATGTGGCGTCGTTTCGGTCCATTGTTTTAGGAAGATGCGCAACAGTAGCATCAAACCATCTTGATTCGGTATTAGTTTCGCTTACTAGTATTGCCAGTTACACGTTGTATGCAAAAATTGTTTACCGTTGGATATTTCTTCATGCTTAACACAAAGTTGCCAAGGGCACATAATGGTATCTCTGTATAGATGCCGAGATTAAGACGCTCGTTTTAGCGCCACGCGTCTGTATAATTTGTAAGCGCTTTAGGCAGTACATGTGTAACAATAACAAAAATACTAAGATGCACGCATATGATGCTCTACTTTTCTGTAAAATAGGACAACATACGTCGACAAATAAATAAAATGTTGGTATATAAACCACATATACATGACTGTATATATTTACTATCTAAAAAAAATCCGAATTTATACATACGGCCCAGCTGTTTTTAATATTTTTACATAGAAATCAGACAAACGCTCTTTATTTATGCCATAGCAGAATAGACTAACAATTAACGCTCTTTATTGTTCTGTTTTGAAAAAAGCATTTTCTATGACCAGACTAAGTCTTTTTCATAGCATATAATATCATATAAGGTCCGTATATATAAACATATATCACTATTTATCGACCTATTTTGGACCCGATCCGGAAACAGGCACGGTCGGAACGTGACGCCAAATACAAATTACCATATATAATGTCCCGCTTCAAACCGACGTGTGTATTTTAAGGTTCGAATACTATGTACTTCGATATCCCCGCGATGAAAGAGAGGTGTCATATCTATTTCGCATCACCACTATAATAGTATTTTTTATACCCAAAATGGTCCATGACCGTTCTCCTTGGGATTTTGATGGTAGTATATCGAATTTCAGAAGATGAGGTTTCATCTTGACTACATAAGATGACTCCCAAAAGTATGATGTTCTCATTTGATAGAGAGCGACTGTTGTTGTTTTGGGGGGGGGGGGGGTGACTAATGTTAAATAGCGTTAGTAATAGTGAGAATCGTATGCTTCATTTCGTCGTATTGTGTTGGCGTTTCAATAAGCTGTTTCGACTTGCAACTATTGAAAAGATTAACAAATTTAAACACGGGTCACCAGCTCAGTTTTGTGGAATGTATTTCACGTTTGAAAATCATGATGACTAAAAGTCCGGATTAAGGGCATTCGTTGAACTCACGATTGTGTCTTGGTGTTGCATCACGATAGGAAGCAGCTATACGTTGCTCGTGTTGAGCCTGCGCACAGAGAAATCAACGTTACAAACGCCCCACAGCTTAATTATCATGGCTTAGTTATACATTATCAACTTCCTATATATGGACGCTCTATATAACATCCAAAAAAATTAAATAAGTTGCCAAGTCGACTTCTAGACCCAAATGCATGGTTTAGTTATAGTATATTATCAATTTCCCACAGACGCTCTTACATTCAAATCAGTTACGAATAATGCATGGCTGCCATATTATTGGAATGGTTGCCAAATTATTCCGGCCTAAAAGCGCTCGAGTGAGTTGAGGATGCGCACAGCGAAATCAGCGTTACCAACTTGAGTGTCCTTGCATATCGCGTGAGTCTGTCGTTACCAAGTACACGCCCCACTTATAAATCCAAATGCATGACTTTGTTCTAGTATATTATCAACTTCCCACAGACGTTCTAATATTCAAATCAGTTGTGAATAATTTCTGCCATCTCTGCATCCGAATGTCTTAGTCATAAGGTGTCAACTTCACACAGACGCTCTAATAATCAAAATCAGTTGTGAACAATGACTGCCATAGCATTGGAATAGATCTGAATAGATAGCATATTATCGGCTCATGAGTGTCGTTGCATATCGCGGATTTAGTCTGTCGTTACCAAATCCTTACCCACTTGTATATCCAAATGCATGGCTTGGTTATGGTATATACAGTGTCAGTTTCCCACAGACTCTCTAACATTAAAATCAGTTGTAAATAATGGCTGCCATATCTTGGTGATGGATGGCATATTACTCCGGCCCAAAGGGCCCACGTGAATTGAGCCAGCAAACATCGACATCAACATTACAAACTTCCCTATCTCTAAATCCAAATGTCTTAGTCATACCAAAGCAACTTCCCACAGATGCTCTAACATTGAAATCAGTTATGAATAATGGCTCCCATATCATTGGAATGGGTGACATATTGATCACAGCGTAAAATGGCCCCGCAATTATTCGAATGGGCGACTCATTAACAAATATGTTAAATGTGGCAGAAATTTGAATTCACTACCTCAATGAGTCCCAGCGACCCACTCAGTGTCTTCATCTTATTTTATTGCTTCGTTCTCGAGGAACGCCGGTATCCAAAGTTCATCTCGGGACATTGAAACCGCTACCACAAAGTCCGCAACGTGTCGCCAGGGCAACCAGCGGTGACGTCACGCTGTGAAGATGATGATAAGGCACCAATTAAGACCGCAAACTCTTTCTGATGTTCTATGACATAAAACGTAAAACATCATTGTTCATAAGCTTCACACGGGAGACTGCTGCGCGACTCAAACTATATGAGTAAGGATTTCGTTTCGCTTCTTGGTTTTCGTCTTCCGTGTCATTAATCCCATTTTAGATAACTCCACCTGTGAGTGATGGCGGTGTGTTTTTATACAAATCACAGGTTAATCAGTTCATATTCCGCGGTGCAAGTTGGATACCGGACCATTTAACAGAGTGAGCACTGGCCGCTATTATTCTAAATCATTGAATATTCATCATTAACCAGAGTACCGCGGCGCGAGACTTTGTTGGTCTGTCAGACCACTCCTGTTTCCGATTCGATGTATACTCTTAATTGCCCAGGGATGTTCAGGTCTGAGCATTTGATGCTCAATTAAAGATGTCCCGTCCTGATTACCATCATCAAACTGTTTTTTACGTTTTCTTTTCCCAAAATTCCGACATAACTCATTCATCGAATGTTTTGAAGAACGGACATCGTCTTTAAATTGGGCGGTTTTACCTGACTTCCTGCAAGTTATGGTTGTACAGTCACACACTCACAAGTTTGAATGGTGTGTTTTCAGGCATTTCGTCGTAGAAACCCATCTGGTGCTAGAATATGAACGGAAACATCCATATAAAATGTATCTGTACCTCACATACTTAAATCAACAAATGGGTTGGGAAACTAACAGCGGCTTCTATAAGACATGCGATGACGTTTCACGTAAATATTCGTTGTTTGCCCGCGTAAATAATAGTCCCAGATAAATAACACTCTGTTAAGTATTTAATGGCGCAACAATAATACCGAAATAATACTCCAAAAAAAATATTCTAGTTTAAACGGGAACAAAAATTTATGTGACTGATAACATTCTACGGTAATTTCTACCACTTGATAAAACATATATAACCCAATGAAACCCCTCTAGTGTGTGATGTATATAATTATATTCCTATATTTTCCCGACCAAAATCAAAACTATGAAAAATAATATGAATACATATATGGTTCAGTACTGCCGCGGACCTTTTTATGTATCCAGTCGCTACACAATCAGTTTTCATTTAAATCATCTCAATTACTTATTTTGAGAACTTTGAGCAGGGACGCGGCGACCGGGTTTTGGTAGTCCAAATTTTGTCCAAAATGTTCAACAGTTCGATATTTCATGCCTGACACAACATTAGTTAGAAACATCCGGGCCAAACGAAGGCTGAATTTGTTCTGATAGTTTTATATTCCAACCAGTATATTTTTTAGACCACAAGTCTCATAACTACTTACTTTCTGTCAACTATCTTTTTGGAATGAAATAGAAATCAGTTGGAAATTTCCAACCATATGAGTTGTAAATTTCAAACAGTATGAGAGTTTAACCATTTAATGACGGGAGCTGCGCTGGTGCAGTATTGAGTATCATGTGCCAGTGCATATTCTTATATATGCGAGTCTCCCATATGGAGCCTCGCATATATAAGAGAATGCACTGGCTTACAGTATCAAGGTAAATATAGTTAGGCCAATATATTCTCTTATATATGCGAGGCTCCATATGGGACAATCGCATATATAATAAAATGCATTGGCACAGGGTTTTCGCACAGTTTCAGGTAGCTCCAGTTATGGAAGAGTTAAGGTACCAGTTATAAAAATTCCAAACCCAAGGGGATGAACATGAAATTTCTCAAACTTGGAAATTTTGCTATGGTTCAAGAGAGTGCAATTGGAAATTGATGGACACCCCCTCCTACAACGGCGGGGGACTGTCTAGCCACATCCCTGACATTAAGCCATTGAAAACAGATATGCCATTTAAAACAATTTGAAATAATTCTTGACATGAAGTAAAGCGTGATCTGGCTACACAGTTCATAGTTTACTCGATGGCTCTCAGTCCCATGGGAAGCTGCATAATGGGATTCGAATTTATCAAAAGGATGGGGAATGTCACGCGTCATCTCTCCACAAATGAGTGATTATTCCGATGATGGACCCATAAACGAGATCTGAGCTCCCTTCCTGTTGTTAAATATTTGAAAAAAGTAAGAATGTAAACTCTTTATGTCGACAGCGAACAAAGATAAATTTGAAATTGATGATACGGAATTCATATCATAATGGTGGTCGTTTTTTCAACGAGTTCGCTCGCTTCATTAATTCGCGAGAAAATGTGACAAATTTTCTATAAACGAACCTGTTTGATGCATCAATGAACGCCCTATAAAGCCTGACCGCTAATGGGTGTAAATTATTATGAATACTTGGTCAAGTTCAATATAAGCAGGGTGCGTGTATGAATTATAAAGCTAATTTGGGACTCGGAACCGGAACGAATAATGGATGTTAACCGGACCATGGCTAATATCCGGAATATTATTGGTCACTTACCGCTTGGATCGTATTGATACATTATCACTGAAGCTGATTCCCTGCTGGTCGAATCATAGCGTGGAACTATTGTCAAAGTAAAGCAAAATAAAATTCACTGACTGGCGTCAAACAACGTTGATTTACGGAATGACAAGTTGTGGAAACCTATTTCCAATATTCATTTTACATGCAACGGCACCCCCACCACATAATTCCGTCAAACATCGGGTTCCATCTGGACTTGGTGATACGGGAAATTTTGGTTAAGCTTTCAGTTTAAATTAATTACTAATTTTGACAATTTTTTTCAACGAAACCATCTACTAGTATTTCATTTAAGATGGAATAATTATAGAGCCATAAATGTGATGTGATTCCTGACTGAGTGAGAAATCTCTTTATATTCGCATCCATCTTACATGTTAGAGTTTTCCATCTTGTATCTCATTTTTGTAAATTTCGCAAAATGTTCAACCAACCACACTTATTGTCCGAGCGTTTCTAACTAGGTATCTTGTAAGTCTAAAATATGAGCAAAAGCAGGCAAATATTAAACAAACGTTTTTGACATAAAAAGCAACACGCTTTACAATAATTACTTGTTGACGTTTATATCTTTATGCCTATAGTTTCCTGTTTGACATTCCAGCTATTGCTGTTGTAAGGCATGAATATTTATAACTGCTGCTGGTGACAACCCACCCTGTCGCACATCCCTGCTCTGGGACGCCGGTTCAGATGTGCGTGTTCCCTTAATCTCACCCAGGAGTGAGAACGGGGCGACAGTGTCCTTCGGAAGATTCGCCAGTTAGGCAAGTTTTGGTCAAACATTCCGATCTAAATTGAAAAACTATTCAATTGTGCAATACGCGAAGACGGATACTATCTAGCGTCCACCGCACAACATGTGTTGCATATGGGTATAACTATATTGGTTCTTGGGCTGCTTAATTCCACATATAGTTCTATAGCCCTGTGTGATACAATTGAAGTATTAACTAACCAAATACGACAATCGTGAATCAACTAAAAGATCACATTTAAAATTATTCCCGTTATGTTTTGAAAACAAAATGGGGCTGCAACCGATCTTCTGTTGGTTCAGGCACCATTATTTTTCGCAATCTGCATGGCTATACAGTCTTATAAATCAAGAACTACGAATAGTTTGTAAGTTAAATTTACTATCTCTTTCATTTTGTTTCTGCCTGCATATATATGAACACTCATTTTCGTTGCTTGAGAGAAGTGACTGCGTGTTCTTCAAAGTGACGTAAATACAACCG
This sequence comes from Siphonodentalium dalli, assembly GCA_032622095.1. NCBI lineage: Eukaryota > Metazoa > Mollusca > Scaphopoda > Gadilida > Siphonodentaliidae > Siphonodentalium > Siphonodentalium dalli. The sequence continues at coordinate 135,905,926 of CP136067.1, read as the reverse complement.
CCAAATCTCACATTAAACCTATGTTCTCTAAATCATGTTTTCTATATATACATCAGGGAACAAATCTTGATATAAGAAATTACATCACTTTTTCTGTAAAATTAGAAAAGAAATCTTAATGTAAGATATCACATTGTCACTCTCTCTAACACCATAAAACATTTCTTGTTCTCTAACAGGTTTTCTTATAATCTAGAAAAATATTCGTAAATAAATCTTTTCTGGCAGTGTGCACGAAGCCGTGGTATTTCCGGGTGTACGTGTTTGTGTTCATACTACTTTTGTGATATATTACAAAATAAGCCTGCCTCTCTCTCTCTCTCTCTCTCTCTCTCTCTCTCTCTCTCTCTCTCTATCTCTCTCTCTCTCTCTCTCTCTCTCTCTCTCTCTCTCTCTCTCTCTCTCTCTCTCTCTCTCTCTCTGATATATTACAGAATAAGCCTGCCTTCGAGCCAAAGAGTTTACGACATTTTAATCGCTCTGGTTGTACGTTACCCGGATGCGGATGTGTTGTTCTGGAACCCACGAACATGCGCACGTGCGCTCTCAAGTACCGACTGTCTCGGAAAGCAGTGTACTTTATCCGTCATTGTCAGTTCCCATGTCCGCTTGCCTTGTTGCTCATCATCACCAATGATCATAACAATAACAAGAGGATTTAGCTGTCAAGCATGCAAGAGGGTGGAAATGTCATGCTTAAACTGCTACAACCAATTTCAGCACATAGACCTGGTCGCCGATCATGCATATAAACTATATAATGTAGTGTCTGATTTTGTTGTGAAAATTCTAAGTAACCGTCCCAACGAAAATGACTTCCACTCAACGTCATTTATAGAAGACTATATAACACGACCCATATAATCACCAACGCAACCATATATATGCATGCCGAATTAGCTTACATATATATGTAACTCTTTGGCTCGACGACAGGCCTATGTTGGACTACCGGAGTAACCGGACATACCACATATACATGCAGACATGGGTGTTCGACAGGCTGTGGTAGGGTGTCATTAATAGCAGTTCGAAATTTTCGTGCCTCGAAACAGCATATATAAAATATTAGGCTGGAAACTATATATGTAAAGATATAAACTTCAACAAGTAATAAAAGTAGAATGTGTGGTAAATTTATTATTGTCCTGCTTGGGCCCGAATAAACTCACCCAGTTTGTCTCATGTGTTAGAATTACAAGACACCTATACAAGTTGGAAAGGGTAGTTGGTTTAACTTTTCCCAAATTGAACAAAAATGATATGCCAGTTGGAAAACTCTAACAAGGTACTGCAAAGATATTTCCCAGCGTCAGGAAACATTGGATAGAGTTTTTCACGAATTGTCATTTTACAAATAATCAGCACTATAGGACACTGTATAGTCTTTCCGAATGCCCGTTTTTATACTTATCTGAGGCCATATTTAAGAGATGCCTGCTGGCCCCAAAAGGCACCTAATAATTGGTTGGCCTTGTCAAGATGTCTTTGTTTTACCCACTACCTAGCAGGCACGTATACAAATAATTTATCGTACCTCATTTTCATTTCGAGCTAAAACTTAAAGTGGCACAACAAAACTCCAGAAGTGTTCACTTACCTTGATAAAAGTCCATTTCAACACTTCAAATGTATAGGCTGGTATACAGCATATATAAAGCCTTCCAAAATAAATTCATACCTACCTAACAACATAGAAAAATGCGTGTAAGGGTGACTGAAACATAGATATTTTAACAGTGGCATGATCGTGATTTCTTGAGGACACCTAACACAAAATATATTACTCTGCTTTTCTCAAAAAACGATAAATGACAAGAAAAGTCTACTACTAATGGGCTCACTCATTATTTTCGGGTAGGGCAAGCCTACAAACACTAGTTTGTATTGGTGTCAGAATGGTCATCTTTAAAAAAAACTAACCGTTTTGTTTGATTCTGCTTCTCCTGGAAGTGGACAATCTCAGAATTTGACACTCTTATCGCCAAAAAGTCATTTATTACAATATCTTCATGAGGATCAGCCTTCGTGTTCGAGATTAGGTTGGCTAGTCTGTCAATTATCAGTAGAGTAGTTCAGAAACAAACGATGCTTTGATGGGAATCGGGCATTCTCGTAGCAATTTCATTTATTACATTTATTAGCTTATTATCCGCCAGTTCATCAGTGATACACTTCCCCCGGGTGCGATATTTACTGAGCGGCCGACTCCATTTATGGCGAAAATAACATCTTTACCACGTCAATTACCGCCCGAATGTCACAAAACTCATATCACTAACACGGCAATATTAGAACAATTACAGAGTCAAGATAAACACGACCTTTAGAGATAACTGCGGGATTAAAGTATTTACTGCTGAATTGCCTTCAGACAGCGAATATCAATAAAAGTTACTTCAAGAACAATTATCTTGTTAGAATAGCCATCTTTGGTGGCGATTAGTTTCAGAGTTATGGGACTTGGCGAAGCACGGTCGCGAAGGGAGGTAATAAAATGGTCGTTCATTCACGAGGAATTATCTCCCTTCAATGAAGGCATCATTCGGTCTTGTTATGGGAGTGAAGTAATATGCGCTGAGACAATCTCTGCTTAACTTTATGGGTTTCCGATAACTCAGTAGGATAATGTTATCCCAGCAAAGCTGATGTTGTCGGCAACTGACGTAGCCCCGGTCGAAACATTAAGTCATGAGACAAACTAACAGTCTATTCGGCAATTATGCATGTACTCAGGCAGCTGCATTCTAAACCAGTCACAATGTAAATGTATCACAACAATGACAAGAAAACCATAGTTAGAAATGATAACCTCATCAAGATCATATTATTAGGTATATATATAAATTAAGATATAAAATTAATTGGTTTCATGAATGTACCACCTCAGAATTCCGTTAAAACAACTAATCATTCCAATTATTATATACAACAACTACGACAAAATATTATCACTGTCGGTTTCTCGTTCACCACACCAGAAAGCCTCTTTCTTTATTTCGTGAAAAAATAGGAGCCAGCGGCCATCTTGGGTTTGACTCTTTGTATTACTAAATACTTCGGCACACATTAAAGGCCACCTCCATCACCCGATCATCACCAAACTTCATATGAAACTTCGGGTTGACATCTAGATGGGAGCCATAATTTTTCTCCGAAATTTGTGGAAAACATGGCCGCCAGCAGCCATCTTGTATTTAAATTTTAATCTATCGGCACACCCTGCAGTCCGCATTTATTGGATAATTGATTTGAACAGTTACAGTCATGTTTAGGATCACCTCTAAATGGGAGCTATTTTCGATGAAAAACATGGCCGCCGGTAGACATCTTGGATTTTACTCTGTGTATGCCTAAATCGCTTGGCACACCCTACAGACCACATCCCTGATACGATCGTCACCAAACTTCATATGGATCTCTCGTGGTGACCACTGGATGGGAGCCATCAAAATTTTCGTTGGAAAAACATGGCCGCCAGCGGCCATCTTGGATTTAACTTTTTGTATGACTATATCCTTTGGTACACACTATACATGCGAGATTCCTTGTCTGATCGTCACTAATCTTCGGAATGACCACAAGATGGGAGTAATCTCATTTTTCCGAATTTCGTTAAAAATATTGGCCACCGGCAGCCATTTTTGGAGTTTAATCTTTGCATGACTAAATCCTTTAGCACACCTACAGACCATGCACAGCCCTCATCTGATCGTCGCCAAACTTCATATTGATCTTCGGTGTGACTACCAGATGGGAGCTATCAAATGTGTTTAATTTAATTGGATTTTATTTTATATATATATATCTTCATATTGATATCTAGTATTACTTATACATTTCAACTTTCCGCATTCCTAACCCTCCATTGACTGTAACACATGAAAGTATCCCCTCTCCAACATGGCTGCCAGCGACTATCTGGGATTTTCCTTTTTGTTTGTATGACTAAATCCTTTAGCACACCATACATGTCACATCCCTCATCCGATTGTCACCAAACGTCCTATGGATCTTCGGCGTGACATCTAGAGATGGGAGCTTTTTCCGATATAGGCACATCGGCGAAATGTTTTGAAAATTTACAGGCATGTTTGGGATCACCTCCAGATGGGAGCTATTGAATTTGAACGATTTCCGATTAAAACATGGTCACTGGTAGCCATCGTGCATTTTACTCTTTGCGTCACTAAATCCTTTGCCATACCATACAGGCCATATCCCTCATCCGATCGTCACCAAACTTCATATGGATTTTCGGGATGACCTCTAGATGGAAGCTTACCATTTTTTCCCGAATTCTAATTTGGATCCATCGGCACACCATGCAGCCCACAGTTATTGGCGAAATGTTTTGAAAATTTACAGGCATGTTTGGGATCCCCTCGAGATGGGAACAATTGAATTTGAACGATTTCCGAAGAAAAACATGGCCCCTGGCAGCCATCTTGTATTTTTACTCTCTGCATCACTAAATCCTTTGGCACACCCAATAGACCACATCTCTCATTCGATCGTTACCAATCTGTATATGGATCCTTGGGGTGACCTCTCGATGGGATCTTACAAATTTTTACCGAATTCTGTTAAAAGCATGGCTATACCAGCAACCATCTTGGATTTTACTCTTCGTATGATTATATCTTTTAGCACACCATACAGGTCACAGCTCTAATCCGATCGTTACCAAACTTCATATGGATCTTCGGAGTGTCCTTTAGATGGGAGCTTACCATTTTTTCGAATTATGTATTTTACTCTTTGCATGATCCGTTTGGTTTTTAGTATTACATAGACATAGCAACTTTCTGAATTCCCTATATCGCTCCATAAACTGTAACATTTGGCAATAGCCCAATCCAAGTTGAGCTTCAGTGTCATTCATATTGCACATATAGGAGTATCCATGCATTACTTGAAAATATAGGGAAGATCGTATCCACAAGGCCTCATTTTTTTTTCGGATAAGGAAAATTGTTGGCCAAAGACTGGAAATCCCAGATGTACAATACATGGAGTTACATAATGGTAGTAAACCGTGGTGCACGTGTAATTTATACACAGTTTATAGTATACAAGTCGTAGCGCACCATAGCCCTATACGACGAATTGACTGCACATTTATCGGGCAAATTTCCTCTGTAAGTTAACCCTTTTATGACTGGAGCATCCCTAATTTTACGATTACCCTGCATGTGCCAATGCATTATTTTATATATGCGAGTCTCCCATATATAAGAGAATGCATTTGTCTAACAATAGTTACCTTGACCTCGTAAGCCATGCAGTGCATTCTCTTATGTGTGCCATGCTCCTTGTAAAGATGCATTGGCACATCTTTAATACTTCACCAGCGCAGCTCCCGTCACCAAAGGGTCAAACTAACCTATGTGTCAAGCCGCCGTGACCGTTTAAAGGAGTAGGCCTACTATTAACGTTCATCCTTAATTTTACAACGAAATAGCACGTGCCGCCGACTGTCATAGTGTCGCCTTAAAATTTGCCAAACTGAGTAACATTAAAGAATTGATGGCATTAAATATTATCTTACACAAAAAAAACCCAAGAACAATGTCGTAAATGATATATGCATCCAGAGGCGGTCATATTGACAGCCATCCATCTTCTATTATAATCTATTTTACTGTGTTCCTTCGACATACATGAGTTTAAGGAACTCATTTCCATTGAGTGAGTGGGGTATAAATATTTCACAGATGTCCGTTCAGCTTTGCCGTTATTTAGTTTTTTGGGGGGGGGCGGGTTCGCTTTCTGAAATCGAAAGGTAATCAGACCGGACATACACGAATAAACATATTCGTGGGAGGTTTTGAATTGTCGAATTTCACGATGAGCGCCGATTTATCGGTATTTGATTTTTGTCGGGTGCCTGAAAAGTCAGAATTTCACGTAGTATATATAAAGAGTGGTTCTGCATTTTTTTTAACGGATATCGGTACACATTAAAGAGCGTTCTTACTTTATACTTAGAGGAACTCGGATGGGGAATCTTTAAATATAAATCTTCATTGTAATGTCTATGTCGCTTTAACTTCGATGTCGCTTTAACTCTCGATTAGTCATATTGATCCGGTGACATTATTAAACTTTCATGATCTTGATAATTTGAAGTCATTCAGATCCAGCAAATTTCCACTAGATTTAACGAGCTGTATGATGAAACCGCGACAGCGCCTATCGGAAACCAATCATCGATGTATCGTCTGCGACATTCTCTTCCCGTCTGGTGATCCCCGGCCTGGTTAATCGTGACATCTAATCCGCCTCACTATTGTATGTTGGAACATTAGGCCAGATTGTTCAGATGCAGAGGAGATACAAAATAGATTAACCTCCCCTTAGTAATGTCATCACAAATTGGTGGATCTTGGACATAGATTCAATATTATTTATTGCTCTCAAGGGGTTTGAATGGATTTTCAGTCGATCCAGTTTGAAACCGATTTCCTTGATCATTTCTTGTAATGGTCTTTTGTTTATCGGGGGGTGGGGTGTGGGGTATTCTGGATATACCAGCAGCCGACAGACAGACGAACATATAATAGGCCATACAAGTGCAGAAGGATTCCTATTAATTGGTGGGAAATGTTCAGACAACATGTTCAATAAACGGCCCAAAGAGTTTTTAATGTATTTATTGACCAATTTGGATCCCCGGAACCAGAACGGGATCTGACAAAAACGAGCTCTACTACGGGCCTTTATAAACCGTAACTCGATTACGGGCCTTTAAACCGTAAGGGTCTGTTCACATACCCGCAAGTTTGCGGGGTATGTCTTGCAGGCAATCCGTCCTAGAAAAGACCAAATTATGCCAGAATATGAACGTAAACATAAAAAGCATATACAATGCATCTTTACAAAAGCTAACGACATGAGAAGTGACATGTATGTGTTATCACATGTCCGCCGCGATGGTATAGTAATGCCCTAAGTAATCGACCTCGTAACCACAGCAGAATTATGGGTAACATTTCAGGATTTAGTCGGAAATATGGCTTGTTGCCATTCATCGGAAAGCTCTCCTATATGGCTTGTTGCCATTAATCGGAAAGCTCTCCCCGCGAGCTTTCCGATGAATGGCAACAAGCCATATTTCCGACTAAATCCTGAAAAGTTACCCATAATTCTGCTGTGGTTAAGAGGTCGATTACTTAAGGCATTACTGTATTTATATACTGACATTTGTCATAAAATCCCTGAATGTTTGGTTCTTACTATTGGTGCATACTATTTACAGGCAAACGTCGGTAACATTGCTACATGTGGAACCACCGAGATTTTACTTCCCAAGTATAGTTAGCTATATATGGTACAGATGCATTTTATGTTCATATTTCCGTTCATATTCTGGTTTTCCACGACTGTTTTCTATACCGCAAAAAATACCATCCAAATTGCCAGTGTGTGAATGTACTCTAACTGGGCTTTAAAGGTACGGTTGGCCTTGGTGGTGGGTATCCTGTGAAAATATTTACACCCGTCAATAACCGCCACAAACAGAAAGAACATAAAAATGTAGACATACTTTGTCCGTATACAAATAAGACATATCGTATGCTATTGTCATCTGTTTGACCATTGTTATGTAAACAAAGGCATAACAAGTAATTTTTCTGGTGTTTGTTTATATTATGATGGTAAACATAAAGAGCGTTCTTTGTTGGTGAATTCCTGATATGGAACTAATAAAGAGCGTTTATGCCATTTGTGTGTGATTAGCCAGTAGCATTGTGCTGTCTTCTGTAACACAAACAGGCTCTTGCTTAGGTAAAATATAGTAGGTCTTTGTGATAACATGCTGTTTACGCGATGGTCATGGTATATATGAACGAAACTGTATGCGTTTTAATGTTTTTCTGTTTACGGTGATTGGAACAAATATGAATATTTTCGACAACTAAGGCCTCACGTGCCTTTAAATGGTGTATGCATTCTGTTTCAACACAAGTATGGTAGGATTAATCTCGTTTAGGCCAAAGGTATGTACTATATATAATATCCAATGCTCAAGAAACCAACTTGTTCTAGACCTCAAGCTAATTATTCGAGTGTTAAGAGCATTCGTCACTTATATAATAATGTCCCTATCATAATGTTCGCAATGCTCCATAGGTTTTATTGCTTCTATGTCATATTAGATCGTGCTAAATGGTCCATTAACCCTTTCTATACTAAATGGCTTCTCCCACGCAGTTATAAAAGTAGACATTGGAACGGTCTATTTATTGATATGGGGGTGTTCATGTAATAAAAGCAGACGACAGAAAAAATAAAAACAGAAACTAAAATAGCAAAATAATTTATATCCATTGGTGGGAAATGTTCAGATAATAAGTTCAACAAACGCCGTTTGTGCAAGAACTTTATGTCTGAACATTTCCTAAGAGAACTACTCGTCAGTTAGTATTTAGTATATAAAGGGTTAGTATGAAAGGGTTAGTAAGATGTTCTCATGTAGTCAGATATATATATCGATTTTCAAAAAGTCACGTTTTAATTTTTTCAATCATCGTCTCTTATAAAGAGCGTCTATGAGTTCATCCCAAAAGCGCAATATAATAAAGAGCGTTCTCAGTTATAATCATTTGTGCTCGTTTTCAACGTAAAAGTGGTGGATTCTTTTGTGGATTTTCGCGATGCTTGTGACATATAAATGCTGGCGATTGCAAGTATATTTTTAGTTTTTCTTTTGACTGGTAAGCTGAAAATTACTGAGGAAAGTTTTACTTATTTTGTGTCAACCCGAACCATATATCTTTAAAGGGGCGTATCCTCTTCTCAGCATCAGTCTTTACGGGTTAACCTCGATCTGAGCCTCAGATGAATGCTTAGCAGATATTATATGTTATTATATGCTTGCCTATAAAATAGCGGGAAATTACATATATATAAAAGCTACAGGGAAATACGATTTTGTTATTTCACTGTAACTTTTTTGATATTTCACTATAGCTTGCCGATTGACGTCATGACGTCGTCACTTGATAGCAGTTTGCTACCTATCAGCTGATCGATGTCAGAACTTTGGGTCAACCAGGTGTTGCCTTTCTTGTATTGTTTAATTTGCTGTGCAATCAAAAGTTATAATTTAGCAACTTTAAGCACCAATAAGGTGCATGTAATAAAAAGAAAACCTAACGTTTTTGTTTGAATACCTGAAACATCGCATTCGTGTCTGGAAAGAATTATCGAATTTGCACTCGTGGCTTACACCCGCTCATGAAAATTCGATATTTTTCCCAGACACTCAGGAGATATTTCCACATCCAAACAGAAAATGTAGGCTTTCTCTATATTTCAAGAAGAATGTTCAAGAAGGGTCAACCTTGTTCTAGACATGAGGTTAATTATTTGAGTTTTATGGGCCATTCGTCACTTATAATAATGTCCCCATCATAATGTTTGCAATGCTCCGTAGGTTTTATTGTTTTATGTAGTTGTGAAACGTCAAGTGGGACCATTTTTGAAGCGATGTAATTTGTTCTTGGCGTATTTGTGTCTCCGTTTGTCACAATAAGTATGGAAGTATGGTCATCCAGATGAGCGCCGCCGTTCAATCTTGTTTCTGCCCTTCCCAGCGCTATACGTTTATAGACTGCCGTGCAACGTCTGGACTTTTAGTGTGAAGTCAATGTCGCAAAAAGAATGCGCTGTTATAAATTGACTCAGACCTTAATTTCATGTACCACGCTGGAAAGCATTTGTAAAAGATATTAATAAATTGATGGAGTAATTTTAACGGGGACACCCACGATATATTAGTGCAGAGTTTCAACATGACTTTGGTTGCAAATCAAAACTGTTTGTGGCTTATGAATAACTGAGTACATTATTATTAATGTAGCAATCGGAAATCGTCAAAAGTTTGGTCTGAAATTGCCATTCAGTTGGAAATTTCCTAACCATAAGGGAGTGTCAAGTTGGAAATTTCCATCTGTCAGAAAGCTTGAGTTACCAATCAAAAAGTTCTAATCTAAGGGGTGGGGTGCAAATGGATTTATGCGAGCCTTGGAGTTTGGTCTGGTTCAAGCTGGTTATCGTTGGAACTTTCAATGTAGACACCCCCGCCACCACAGCAGGGACCCTCTAGCCACGTTACTGAGTGTGTTCCTTTGAGTATTATATATGTGAGTATATCACACGAACCCCCTATTATATCAATAAAATGCCATTACATATTTCCGTATCTCACTAGTTATCAATAGGCGCGTGCTACATATCACTCGCGCCAACAAACTGACCACACCGCGTATTTACATTGATTCAGGCGGATTAATAGTATTTCGAAAGCCGCGCATGACACCAACACCAGACATTGCAACATGACTGCTTTTTTCATTAAAGTTACATTCTTGTCCAACTGTTGAACCAACGAAAATAGACACAAAACAAAGAGGCAAATGTGCATGGGGACTATATTTTCCGTCGCCAGCTCCAGAGCGCAATACTGTCGTATACGGTTGTGAAGCGTCTCAGCCAACGCTGTAAATATATGCATTTTGCAACTTCTTTTAAGCATTTTGATTTGTTAAAAAGGCATAAAGCTCTTGTTTTTTTCATGTGATATACAAGATCTTCAACTCGTTATGTTGGGATATAAGATAGTATGAAACTCCTTTGATATATTTGATTCACATAACTCGTCTACGACTCGTTGTGTATCAAATTTTGGAGACCCTCTATATATCCAAGAAATGCCGCAATTTATTGTTTTATGTAGTTGTTAAATGTCAGTTGGACCATTTTTGGCGTAATAGTGTCTCCCTTTGTCAAAATATATATGGAATAATTATCATTCACCTTTCAATCTTGTTGCTTCCCGTCATTACGCTATGTATTCAGACTGCTGCATTGAGTTCTCGAGAAGTGTGTCGCGTCTGCGGTCTAATGTATGGACAATTTTCGCGTGAAGAATGCCCTGTTATAGATGGACGCAACGATCAACTTCATGTTCCACGCTTTGAGTACAGTTGTAAAATAGTTAATAATGGATGTAGTAATGAAAATGAATGTTTAACTATAGGACACCGACTGAGCTTATCGCCTCTTAACCCTTTCATGGTGGGAGCTTCGCTGGTGCAGCATTAAGGACTCTGTACCAGCGCATTCTCTTATATATGCGAGTCTCCCATTTGGAGCCTGGCAGATATAAGAGAATGCATTGGCTTAAAGGGCCAAGGTAAATATTGTTAGGCCAAAGTAATCTCTTATATATGCTAGGCTCCCTGTTGCAGACTTGCATATACAAGAGAAAGCATTGGCACAGGGTTTTCAGAAAAATTCAGGAAGCCCGAGTCATGGTAGGGTTAACGTGGTTAAAGGATCATAATACATGTATGAATAGTTTTTACCTTACCCGTATTTAAATTTGCGCATTACTATTGTTCGCACACTCATATGTGTTTGAATTCAAAACAGCGAAAAATAATACGACTCAATAGTTTAGCGTGGAATTCATGGGAAATGAGTCGTGTGTATACATGTATAATACTGAATTACTCAACTTTAAACTATACTTGATGATTTTTTCATTATGTTCGTTGTGTGTTACGTTTACCTATAATAGTCTTATTTCGTGTCAATGATGTCCATAACTATATATTTTATTGTATTATTTGACCAAGAATAGTAGAAATAACCACCATCACAACCAAACACGTAACTAACTACTATATTGTGTTCACTATAAATGCAGTTACATATAGAAATACGGTCTTTATACATGCATACACATCCAGGAATGATCAAGAACTGTCATAGCCCATCGGATACAGGACTTTGTGGAAATATGTATGTCAGTTTTGAATTCGCTCGCCATGCATGCAAGGATTTAAAGTGAGCGAAAAATAATACTGCCCGAATTTTAATACGAGTGTAAGTCAGTAATAATTTTAGAAAAATACTACAGTGGCCATGAATATGGTTCTACCTTATCGAAAGGATGGATTATATCGATTAAGGTTTCCTCGCACACTATCATATTTGCCTGGCAAAAGTATCAGAAGCCTATCATTTGCAGATTTTTGAATATATAAATTTCTCATATAATGAGAATTATGTGCCGTCGAGTGTTGTACCTGTCAGTACGATTACGAAATAGCTCGACCGATTGCATCATTGAATCGTATCAGATATTTGCGCACTAACCTCAAACAAATAACAATTGATCCACCATTTATGGATTTACCAAGATCTTGCTGCGGTCGTAGAAAAATAATGCGCCGCGTGTAAATAGATACCTTTCGCATAATGAACTATTACTGATAAGAATTATGAATTGTTAATAGTAGTCGTAATGGTTCAAAATTCTTTCGCAGAATTGGCTACTATAAAAGTCCGTTTTTGAGAAATTGGTGCCGTTCAAACTTCTTGCCCTGCACTCGCATTAAGGTGATGTGTTTTGTGTGCCGCGAGCATTGTAACTACGGATATTGCAAAACTACAACTGAAGTACACAAACTCTAGTGACGTACATGTGGTATCCTATTTGTAATTCTTATCAAGTGTAGATCATTAAGCGAAAGGAATCTATTATTCACACGCTGGCCCAACTGGAAACATGCCGACCAGGCAAGCAAATTTGACATTGTGCATCTATGAGCGAAGCCTTACATCTTGGTTCGTTCAAATCAAACGTTAAGATGCAAATGGGCTGTTATATAGGTGGAACACCCAAGCAATATTGTCATGTACCCCCCCCCCCCCCTGGTTAAATGGTCCTCTTAACCCTTTACCCAACAGAACGGCCCTGTGCCAATGCATTCTCTTATATATGCGAGTCGACCATAGGTCGCCTCGCATATATAAAAGAATGCATTGGCTTAATGTGCTATGATGCTGGTGGGTCCTGATTAATTGCCTGCTATGATGCTGGTGGGTCCTGATTAATTTCCTGCTATGATGCTGGTGGGTCCTGATTAATTGCCTGCTATGATGCATGGCAAACTGTTATTTTTTTTCTAGAGTTGTCATTTTCGCGGTGTTCGGATAATCTGGAACATATTCAGGAAAATCCATGTGTATCAAACATGAATAAAAACATATATTTCGAAATATTTAATACTGGTTGTTATATATTAGTTTTTGCAAGTCGACTATAATCAAGATGGCTATTCGCGTCGTTTTGGAAACACCAGCGCATGCAGCCATTATTTATTTATTTTTAAATATATGTTCTTGAATGAGGCTGGCTTTTTCTCACATCTCTCGGGTTAGCCAAACACCGCGAAAATGGCAACTTAAGAAAACATAATGGTAGTTTTTCATTTACCCTACCAGCACCATAGCAATTCAGCGCATAGCAAATTAGCAGGACCCATTAACCAGGGGTGTGTCAACACGGCATCGTAATATTCGCAAAGTCTTCGGTGTGACTTTTTGTGCGTTTACAATGTGGAAGAAACTAACTTAGTTGAATGAATTTCGACAAAATTTATATAATATAATAACAAATTTGGCACAATTATAATTCTTCTGTTTCACCAGTTGCATTTAGTAGCTAGTAATAAGATGCGCGCATCGTGTGTTTCTAGTTGACATTTCCTGTCCAAACTGTTCCGACTGTGTTGAGCATGTGTTGGCAGTTTCCACATGAACGCACGATAATTGGAAGAACCACAACTTCAAGTGGGCATAACAGAAGCACAACAACGTATCATTTTTGGCTACTTCGTCCATACTATGAACGTTCAGATTCCTTCTCCTCAAATGGCCGAAAGAGTTTTGTTCCAACAGTCCTAGAATTATGGCGAGATGACGAACCAGACTGCGAACGAGACGGCGTTGCCATTGGAGACACGTGTAAGTCACCTCTTGAACGGATGTCAAACAAGAACGTCGGGCTCTGGAAAGAGTCAGGTGATTGGAGATGGTGTCCGAAGAAGGATTTCAGGCCGGAGACAGGAGACTCACAAACTGTCGCCGAATTTGCATGACGTTGCGCCTGTAACATAGCTGGATATGACGTCATTATACTTTGGTAAATGTCTCGAGACATCTGAGAACCTTGCGGAATCCTCGGAGCATCACTTCCGTTACTATTTATAGCTGGGAACGGACTCGCTGGATAGCCGTTCGCAAAGCCGTATGGGTATCCCGCAGCTGCTGCGAAGTAAGCATATAAACTTGGATCTGGTGGTATGCCATACGGCCATGCGATGGCCAATCGCTGCCTCTTGTCCTTCATCCGTCTGTTTTGGAACCAGACCTGTAGGATGGAAAACATAGTGAGGAGTTAGTGTAGTGCATGGGTCGTTTGTAAATTTTAATTAACCCGCCTATAGGGAGCCTGACATATATAAGAGAATTCACTGGCTTACAATGTCATGATAAATGGTATTAGGCCAATATATTCTCCTATATATGCGAGGTTCCCTATGGGAGACACACATATATTTGGAGAATGCATCGGCACAGGGTATTCGCAAAATTTCAGGAAGCCCCAGTCATGGTAGGGTTAATACTCATAAGTTGAACATCCCTAATTGAATACATTTGTAACTCACATTACGTCTGTATTTGTCGTCTGGTATGTATCACAGCTGATGCGTAATACACCATTTCATAGCATAGTCCGGTTTAAATACATGGACATCCCACATGTATCGCCATGTCCCGTCACTCTATATTCGTTAGTATATATAGCGTTGTAAATAGAGGATATACATTGTCACACTGGCTAATTTACATGCATGTCGATTGTCAAGCAATTCATCGTGTATTTGGCATTATTTACACAACCATGTTTGGTGATTGGTCAACTGCCAATTGGGTCACGTATTTTATACCCCAATAACACACAGACCGTAACACCGTTTCACGAACAGGACGTCACACAAGTTGTTCATCGCTTTAATATTCTCGAACGAAATGCCACGTGTTATTGTACGATTGTATACATGTAGTAATAATTTCGCGATCGGTTCTCAGCTCCTCAATGTGGGAGATTACTCAGAGATTATGTCCTTAATTTTTATCTATAGTGACAATAAAATTATTAGTCGTCGTTCAAAACGATTAAACTTGGGAAACACAAAGCGCTATAAGTTATGACCTGATAACAACATAATTAAGTACAAAATAATCACGGCAAGTAGAATCATAATCCCATGACTGCGAGTGGCAAGCACGATTGTCTCACAAATAGACTCGGTAGTCGCCAATACTGCGAAAAGGTTTTTGGACCGTCCGAAAAAATACGACTACAAATAGCTATTCTTAATAATCTTTCGTCGTTCATTTTGCGAAAGATGTCTGCTATATATAGATCTCATCTATACGACACAATTGCCTGCAAAATTACCTGTAATATTTTCCAGCGTGCGAACGTGCCTTAACGATATGTGTTATAGGTTTATATGTCAACGAACCTTGATAGTATTTTCCGGTAGATTGAGTTCGGCCGCCAGTTCACATCGCTTCGGTCTGGAGAGATAATTCTCCTTGCTGAACTCCTTCTCCAGTCTTGTGAGCTGTTCCCTGGTGAATGCCGTTCTGTAGCGCCGAAACTGTGCATCCTCTTCTACAAAAGCAATTTGCAAAATAGAGTTACTCCTATGATATCCATGCAAACTTTTCACGGTATACAGTCTTTATTACTGGAGATAAATGTTGAACGTTAGATGGTTTCAAACGTAGCAACATGGGCCGGATGCTGATAGGGCTGCAGCCTCATTCCCAAATGGTTTGAAAGCCCAAAATTCGGACAATTTTCGGGCAAATTTGAGATATTTTCTGTCAAATTCGGGAAATTTTCGGGCAAATTGAATGGTATATCAGTGGGGGTTGTGGCAAATTACAGTATTTTTCACATTTCTGCCAGAATTATACATATCTAATGTTAATTTGAATCTATTTGGTTATATTAATGCGTATATACATGGTATATTCTACAAAAACTGTGTTACAGCCATGAATATATTATGTAACAAAAATCGGGCAAAAGTCTCAGCCCCCTCGCCCCCCCCCCCCCCCACCCCCACAAAAAATAAATATGGGCGCCCGTACGACTACGCATATGATATCCCTACAAACTATTCACTGTAGGCTTCATGGCTCAAGATGAAAAGTTGGACATTCGACGGTCTCAAAGTGACATATCAGGGACGGTTTTTAGAAATCGGTTCAAATGTATGTTTTAATCGACATTCAGTGTCATTTAAAGACATATTATGGACTTGTTAGGCTATGTGAAACTGATATGTTAGCAAATCGACCATACCATTCCATAAAAATCATCGTCTGAACTACCCTTAAGTGTAAATATTTACTTTTCGATTCGGGATGCAACTATCTGCGATAAACCAACGAAAACGATCTCACCTTCGATGATCACAGCAATTAATTAATATATAAGAATGACGATGTGTTGGCAATTTGGATATAATATTTGTAAAAATAACCACTTTGAGTAAGATTATTCTCCATTTTTATTCGATCACCCCACCAATTCATTTATTTCTCACTCCCTTAATACAGGTATGGAGATAATTATATGTGTACAATATTTACATATATACATGTGGTCAACATGGTTTATCTAGAACATAACAGTGTTATATAAAAGACATATGATCAGATATACATGTAACATCGCTGTAATATACACATTTATGATATTATTGAACCAATGGGTAATACACCTTCCTAATCTAATTAAATTCCTTTATAATGTGTCGTATTAATATACATAGCCGGC
Organism: Siphonodentalium dalli; assembly: GCA_032622095.1. Taxonomy (NCBI): domain Eukaryota; kingdom Metazoa; phylum Mollusca; class Scaphopoda; order Gadilida; family Siphonodentaliidae; genus Siphonodentalium; species Siphonodentalium dalli. The sequence continues at coordinate 135,889,206 of CP136067.1, read as the reverse complement.
GATATAAATGTTTGTCTTTTGTATTTAGTAATTCGCTCATGACTATAACATTTGGTCTTTCAGTGAATTCTTTCGGCAGTAGGCGGTTTCTAAGAAAATTAAAGTGTTCACACTTAAACAGGTAGTGGAATTCATCGCCAACTCTTGTCGAAGAGCATAGCGTGCAAATACGATCTTCGAGATCAATGTTTTGCCATCTACCCACCTCAACTGGGAGTTTGTGGTTGCACGTTCGGAATTTACATAAAGTTTTTCGATCGTTTCTATTACTACAATCTAGATATTCTTCAAAGTGGAAATTGTGCTTGTATATTCTATAAATGACACCTCTGCTAGAGTTATCAATGTCTGTCGACCAACTCGAAACAAATTTTTCCGCAGTGTTTCATATCACTTTAAAGTGATAATCATATAGTCCCAAAATGTGATTTACATTTTCGATGTTGAGGCAAAAAAGTCACATTGGATGATAAAGTTTATAAGTTAGGTTACCAACCAAACGACTATCACCATACATGTATTTATCAGATTCGTATAAAAGTTTGAAAACATGGAATTAAAGACACACCATCAGATTTGGCACCAAATTTGTCGAAATGTCAACTCAAGTTTCCGCTTACCACGCGAATAAAACAAAGTAAATTACAATCAGTGTCAATCACAACTCGCATGCATCACTAACGAAGACCTCTCAAGGTAATAGTACACGATTTATCTGGTTGTATGGGGGTCTGAAAAATAGACAAATAAGTATCTGGGGGGAGCATAACAGCCAGTGTAGCCTGTGTTAAATGTGTCATTACTGGTTTGAAGGTTTAATTATTTTACAAAACTGGGAAAGTTCACAAAAAGTAAAAAATTTGGATACGTAACATGATTTTCGTATGCAGTGAAAGCCATGCACTCTGTGTGTTTGGTTATTGGAAAATAGCCCGATTTATCTCCCCTGAATTAAGGGATATGCGCTTGTAAGACATCGCAACAATAACTTTTTCTACTATTTCAAATATTTCTCAACTCTAACATATATAGCTCTGTCCGGTGGAAGGAGCTTATTTACTGATATTCCCTCTGTCATGGTCTGTTTTTGTGTTGAAAATGGTCAATTTGAGTTTTAAAAAAATGGATAAAAATTAAGCGTTTTGTGTGTGCAAACCAAGGGGCATAACTCTTGACAAATTGTACGAAGAAGCTGAAGTACAGACATTTGATTATACATATCATTTCTGTTAAAATAAAAAATGCTTGACAGGACCTATGCCAAAGTTAATGGCTCAGCAGATATGAAGTAAAGTACCCCTCCCAGGTTGGCCAAAATTGCTGGAAATTTTGCATTGCTTTCCAGGGACGTACAACATATTACGATAAAAAGAAGCATCAAAAGTGATGATATAAATAAACGATCTTTAATTTGTCATTAATAGGTATAATTAATTCATAAACGCTCTTTACAACAGACGATATTTCTGAGTCCCCAACCAAAAGTCGCAACCTGAGGAAACGACCTCTTTTGAACACACATATATATGACCACCAAAAGCTCCCACGAATGAATGCATATATAGTTTCAAACTGGAAATTCTGGTATATAAAACGAACAAAAAGTATCAACTGATAACCCATTCCAGTCTAAACTGTTCCAACATTGGGGGTGTCATGTTGGACATTTCCAACATCTAGAAAGTTTGAGGTACCAGTTGCAAAGATCCAACCCGGTGGCAGGGGTGCAAATGGTATTTCGCAAACATGGCAGTTTGTTCTGATTCAATTGGGGGGGGTACAGTTGGATTTTTTTTAAAGGTGGACACACATGGCTAGAGAAATACCATAGCCCTTATAAATATTTGAATATTGACTCTTGGTTTTAAAGATATAGTTTACACTGAAATGTTTTGAAAATTGAAATATGAGTTAAATCTCAACAAAATCTCCAACTGTCGTTGTTTTCATGTGGGGAATTTCCAACCAACGTTGGGGCTGAGATATCCCTAAAACGTTGGGGCTGAGATATCCCTAAAACCGTGTTAAAAGGCCAAGTCCTTGGACATACGTCAGTTACTGAAACTAACATCCTTATTATTCTAATGATATTCCTAAAAACAATCGTCGTCTCAGAAATCAGACTTTTGAGTGTCTCTGCAATGTCCTCCCATCGTACTTAATGTGGCATGACTTTTTGCTTTTAGTTGATAACTATTTGGAATGGGGTACTCGATTTGTGAATCTGTATTCTATTTGTAATGCTTCCAAATTTAGAAGTATTTTATTTGTAATCATCATGGATTCCTATGTAATGTCCAGTGTTAATGACAGCTGTTGTCTAGTCTTTTTGTTTTGACAGAAACGCTCTTCGGGTATGCACCACCATGGATTTAAATGTAGAAATTGTAGATTCTTCAAAACCAAAAAAGTCATGAATGTCATTCGTAATCATTAGTTAAAATATTTTTTTTTTTAAATAAGTACACTTCAAATGGCCTACAGTGTTTACCGATATAAATATATCAAGTGATATACTATCAAAATAGACGATGATGCTTGACATAATATAATATTAGTTACCAAACACATGCTACTCCCAACACGCGTTTACATTGAGTAAGTAATCAGCCCTTCCCTTCAAACTAGTCTCTAGCTAAATGCACAATAAAATAATTCAATGAAGTTTCTGTCCCATATCAATTTTATTTAATCATATGTCTGGGTCAAAACATCTCAAGATGGAACTTTTGTTAAATAGCTGTTTTCTTAATAATTTATGTTTGCAGATTGAGCTGCAAGGCATGGCTTGTTCGGCACTTTTTTATGGTATAATATTACTGAATTATTTTTTTTGGAGGTCGCTAGTTATGTGTCTCATTAGTGTTGTGGCGATTTTTCAGACTATTGAAAGAAAACTATACAAAGAAGTCAGTATATAGTGTTGTAAGTACAGAGGTTTTTTTTTTACTGATATCATGGAAGAAATAAATTTATTTTAAGAATTTTGTTCATTACCTCTCAGTCGATAGCCTTCATCCTTATGTTTGTTTCTTCCGTCCGTATCTTCCGGAGATTCGACTGCCAACATTTCAAATTGTTCGTGATTTTCAGCAATCATAGCACTACATTCTGAAGACATCTCGCGAACGTTGTCCATTCCAATATTAGAATTCACACCGAAGTCAATCTCGTTCTGAAACTCACTGTCAGTGAGGCATTGCTCGGAAAATTCTGCAGATTTCTCCACACACAAGTCTGTAGCTAAATGTTCTCCGGAATGCAACTCTGAGTTCATATTCACAGGAAATGCATCTCTGTATCCTTCCTCATTTCCTTCGATTTCGGAATCGTGACCGGGGAATTCCATAGCACTAACAAACTTATTCAGTTTCCAAAAGTTCCATGTGAATGTACATTTTTAATTTCGGCTGAGTGCCTTTACGTCACTTGTCTTTTTCAACAATTGTTTTAATTTCGCCAGCCAATAAAAATAATTCTACTTCTGATGAGGTAAACAATCACAGCATGTGTGTTTAAGTCGGGATAATATTTTTCCTAAGAACTCATTCATGAAGAAATGATTGATTGTGCAATGTTGCAATCTGCAATCGGTTTGCTGTCTTCTCTTATTTCTCATCGCAGAGGAGGTGTGGCTTAGGAAAAAAATTCCAATAAAATTATTGCGCGAGTGAGCATGCCCCGCCTACAAGCACTTTATTTTACGACAGCTCTGTGTCGTGTACAAGGATATTCAGCTATGTAATATCACTGTCGCGGGACTCGTGGCTTTCTTTATCTGTCCACTTGATCTTAGTTAATATATTACTCATATTGTTAACATTGAGAGAGTGTAACTCTTTGTTCATTCTGTAAATAGATCCTTCGTCTAATTAATTGCTTTGAAATATCTAATTGACCGCATCTAAACTTAACCATACTCTCATTTGAATTTGGATCACCAGAACATATACGGTCTCATATATTCGAGGATTTGGTCCTTTGAAGATAAATTTAAAAAACGCGTAATTAGTGTGATGCGAGACCACTGATGGTGGTGCTTTATTCTCATAATTTGAAACGAATATTGAGAAACACAGACAGATATTTACAAAAGAATATGAAGATATATATACACATATTGTATACGTGCATTCGGTATAATGGGGAACCTTATAGAGTTTTTTTTTCTTTTTTCTGCCCATATCAGTACGATGTTGCAGAGTATGCTTTATATTGATCGATGGACTTCCGAAATGGATAGCAACCGAATTAGCACATGCAGAACTTCATAACACCTTGTTTTGACGGTAATTGTATGTTTAATTACATGTTTCGTTACTGAAACGTTCTACTTACAAGCCCCAACATTTCTACGTTTTTCTCAGGAATCAACTCATACATCGTGTATATAGATTTTGTGGCTTAAATATAATCTATATAGCATATGGAGTAAAGTAGAGATGTATCGCTTCAACAATTTGCACGAATTATAACAAATGTACCATCCATAAAAAAGTTCAGGAACACTATTAATTATTTACGTCTATAAAAATATGCCGCATCAATATTTTGGGCACGACAACCGACTGAAACCAATTCAAAAGGAAACAAATTGCATTTCACAAGGTACGCGAATGATCATACAGTATGGGATGCAGATCTTCCCATATAATTGTTTTTGTATTCCATCTCCCGAATTATACATTGTACAAGTCACGTGCGTTTAACAAGCTTACATGGCGAGGCGACTTGCCGCCCCCCCCCCCCCCATATTAGAGAAAACTGTGCAACGTTTTGAAATTCATGTCTGACGAAATATTAGTTGCAAATTTCGACATAAAAATTCTAACCACTTGGGTAATAATCACGTTCGAATTTGATATTTCCAACAATTGGGAGCTCTGATACCAATTTGAGATGTCAGCAAATGGAATATTCCTTACTTCAGAATTTCGGGTTGTTTCATTTTGTTCTTATAAGTTGGACACTCCATGATTCAAACACAGAAACTCTATGCATCAAACCCGAAAACTCCACCCAAAAGATCCGTCTTTATTTGGGTGGGTACCTCTCAGTTCAACGTGTGGTCGTTTCTTAGCATTGACTTTTTGTAAGTTTCGCACTTAATGTCGCGACGTCATGGTGGGAATATAATATCGTCCTCGTACTCATCATGACCACAAAGCCGGGTAGGCCAGCACAGTTCACGGGTAGCTAAATACTAAGAATGTAAATAGTTTTGGCATCATCGCTTGCGCACACCACGTAAGAACAATGTCGTGTTCGGGGAGTTGAATGAATGAGCAGGCATGAAAAAGATAGCCACTTCTCCCACTGATTTCGTTTCGATTCGCTACAAATCAGGGTAGTTTTATTGGCGATAAAACATTTCGTCTTCGCAGGAGATTCGTGACTCATTCCGTATTCCCACACCCACCCTTAACGCGGTCTTAAATACCACCACACCAATGGGTTCAGTTTCCGTTTATGGTTTAAACTTATTTATTTCCTCGCATACATGTGTGTGTGTGTGTAAACAAAGTACATACGGCAAAGGGGATTGAAGGACAAGTGCTAAACCATTAGAGTTCCATCCTCCCCCGTGTCTGCTGGGGTATCCATTCACAACTATGGAAGAAAACGTCTAAAGACCAATGGCCAAAAACATACGTCACTAATCAAGTCTCTAACCCGAAGCGGATTTTATTTTAGATTTGTTTAAAACATATATAAACGTTTGTCTGAGGGATAACCTAGACCACGAGTAGAACTGTGGAAATTCACATTCAAAAATAAGTAATCGTTAAAAACTCATATTTATAACAGTTATGAAGTTTAGGGAAACGGGTATCGATTATGCCCTTACTTTGAATATTAAACACACCTCATAACGGTTAAATAGATTTTCGTTAAATGCACATAATCAATTTCATTCGTAAGTAAAATAACTCATGCAACAACTGCATGAGTTACAGATAGCAGGATAGCAGCTCTACTTTGGGCAGGGGCACTTCAATTAACAAAGAGCAATGGAGCGGAACCTGTAGAAATGGGACCGGCTTAGCCAGAAGTATAGATGGTATTTGGCAAAAAGACAAAAATGTGCTGCCATAACTGGCCATAACGGCATTTCAGACACTTGCCAGAAGCAAGCTCATTCTACCCCTTTCTACATTAAATGCTCATTGACGAATAGTTTCCTCTGGAAATATTCAGATAATAAGTTCAACAAACGGCCATATAGATCGTTTGTTGAACTTATTATCCGAACATTACCATTTATTCGAAATCCTTCTGCAATTGTATTACATATATTATGTTTTCTCATGCAGGCACTATGCTAATTATTATTATTATTTTATTATTATTAATTATTTTGTGATGCAAATTCAGGTTTTCATTGCTATGCTGTGAGGTAAAGAAAGACACCCCCTTATAATGAAGTGTAAGGTGCTGCACCCGATGCGCCTACATCCATATTGCTCCCATCTGGTACGTATAATACTCCCCACACTGATTTAATTCTACACCCCTATAACCCCGTCTATACTAAATACTCATTGGTGCATCTTTCCCTTAGGAAATGTTCAAATAATAAGTCCAACAAACGATATAGGCTTAATTTATTATCTAAACATTTCCCACCATTGAAAATGAATTCTTCTGCACTTTTATTGTCATTTCCTCTGGCTGTCGTCTGCTCATATATCCTTAACATCCCTCCAAATCAATAATATAGACCATTCCAAAAGTTTACTTTTATAACTGAATGGGAGATCCATTTAGTATAGAAAGGGTTAACATAATAGCACCAACGCCCCTCATGGGGTGTCATTCTATCCATAGTATTTAAATATCAGAATAATCATAATGTATTGAACACTCGGGGAGAGCTTTCCGATGAATGGCAACAAGCCATATTTCCGAATAAATCCTGAAAAATTACCCATAATTCTGCTGTGGTTAAGGATTCGATTAATTAGGGCATTGCTGTATATAGCGTCATGCCACGTCGAATAATTATGCGACTATACCCTGACCCACATCGCAATCATTTCCACCATCATCACTATCGTCATCAGCCTTCATCACCCCTTCGCAATCGTCATCGACAACGTCACGATCTTCGTCTTCGCCATCGTCACATCATCATCATTATCCTCATTGTATGCACCATCGCAATCATCACCATCATCGTCATCGTCGTCATCATCACCCTCATCGCCATCAATACCGTCATTGTCATCATCGCCGTCATCGTCTTCACCATCATCACACCACCATCATCACCCACCATCTTAACCATCACCATCACCATCGTAATCATCACCACCACCATCACCATTGTCACCATCTTCACCATCGTCATCATCTTCATGATCATCACCATCTCCATCACAATCATCACGGCCATCACCAGCATGCTTCATTCCATTCGCAACCATCATCGACACTGTCGTCGTCTTCGCCATAGTCACACCACCATCATCATCACCATCTTCACCATCGTAATTATTACCATTATCATCAGCATCGTCATGATCATCATCACCATCGTAATCATCACCATCATCGTCATCGTCATCAGCATAATCATCATCGACACCGTCATCGACATCGTCACACCATCGTCGTCATCATCATCATCATCACCATACCCACCACCATAATCATCATCATCATCAACATCATCGTATCATCATCATCATCATCATCGTCGTCATCATCATCACCATTTTCATCATCGTCGTTATCGTCATCACCATGACCATCATGAAATTAATTATGTATATGTCCACAAGTGTACATATTTGTAGATTAATTTTGACATCCATCAATGTTTCTTCAAACCCAGCTTTGTACTATGGTCATATTTCTGTAACGTATTGACTGCAGGAAATACAGATATAGTAATCAAAAGCTAAATGCTGACGTATCGACCGATAATGTATCGACACATTTTAACCAACAAACCAACAAAATCTTCCAAAGAACATTTGATATATCGAAGAGATCAGTTGGTAATCTATATATAAAAGAGTAGGATTTGTCTGTATGTCCGTCTGTCTGCCTGTCTGTTCGGATTTTACCCCCAGACCGATTTCAACCAAATTTGGTGCATGTGGTGACTCGGGGTACCCTGGCCGAAGTTATAACGGCGTTAGTTTTTAAAAATTTGGATTAAAAATTTTTTATTAAATAAATAATAAAAACACACACAAATTAAAATAAGCTCACTATGGGCCTATTTCAGAAACAAATACATGTGAATATTTAGGTTCAATATGAACCTATTTGCAGACCAGATGTACCCTCTTTATATATGTGTTTCCACTGTGGCCCGCGCCATCCAACATAATAACTGGTATAAATAAGTCAACTGTGGGCTTGGCTTATTTCAGAATCAAATAAGTCGAATATGAACCATATGTGAATATTTAGGTCCAAATGTGCGCGAATGGTTTTCTTGACTAGATAACCGAATAAGGGTACACAAGCGTGACATGCAAGATATTTTGACTGTATTTCCCAGGGGCCTGTTTCGTGAAGCAATGTCATAAGATTATCTTAAGATGGACTTAATCTAAGATCTAAGGTGGATCTTATGATGTAACTTTTCCGTTTCAAGAACACGTTTCACAAAACAAGATTAAGTCCTACTTAAGTAGTAATTTAAGTTCGCGCGCTTTTAGACTGGCTCTCGACAATTTATTACAGCTATGCACATAAAATGTTGGTTCTGTGTGTGTTATATGCCTAGGTACAGTGCCTGGTGACAGATACTAGGGCGTGTCTAAGAATAATTATGATATTTTAATGCAAGGGCGATAATCAGTATAATGACTGGTGCATACTTAACTGCACGAGCGCGCCTTTTAACTGTGTTTTCGCGTTAGACCCCATCCACACATAGCTGCATGCTTCCAATGCCTATTTTATACAAACGTATCGAGCTCAAATATATTATTTCAGTTATTAAAGGGACTTATACATCCTAACTCAGAATGTGAACCTTCACACATATAACATGACATTAAGGCGACGCGAGACATATGTTCGCTCCTTTCAATGCTGATATTGGGTTCTAATACATTCAGGGATGTGGCTAGAGGGTCTCCGCTGGGGGGGGTGTCCACCTTGGGAATTTCCAACTGCACCCCCCCCCTTGATTCGGAATCACACCAACACAGCTTTTTGCATAATCCATTTGCACCCCCCCCCCCTTGAGTCGGAATCATACCAACACAACTTTTTGCATAATTCCATATGCACCCCCCCCCCCCCTTGAGTCAGAATCGCACCAACACAACTTTTTGTATAATTCCATTTGCACCCCCCCCCCCCCTTGTACCTCATGCTCATGCTCAGTCCTAGTTTCCTATATATTCATCAGTCATGCTTCTATTTTCCCAGTATGAGAACATTAAGATATTTTAACCTGAAATTTTCCCCAAAAAAAACAACTAGTGATCTAATTCCAGACAAATGCTCACAGCTACCGACACCAGGAAACACCGGGCCGACCATGGTTGTTCGGCCCGGTGTGAGAAAATTTTGAAAACTATACAAGAAAATCGCAAATCCTAGCATCTAGACTGGCCTCAACTGAAGCTTTCCTAGTGTTTGAAATTTCAAACCTCATGCTCCCCCTCAGGTTGGAAAATTCTTCAACTGATGACCATTTATGTCTACAAGTTTGACCAAATGTAGTAAAATATTGTTTTGCTAAACTAATTAGCAGTTTTGTATTGGCCATGTGGATGGGGCAATGACACACCGGGCCGACCATTGTTCGGCCCGGTGTGCGAAAATTTTGAAATCTGAACAAGAAAATCGCAAAATCCTAACATCTAGACTAGCCCCAAGCCTTCCTACTGTTGGAAATTTCAAACCCTACACCCCACTTAGGTTGGAAAATTTCCAACTGATGATAATTCCAATGACAATGTTGACCAATTGTATGACAATATTGTTTTCTTAAATTAACTAGAAGTTTTTGACTGGCCACGGGGGAGGGACCAGGACACAAGCTTTCCAAGTGTTGGAAATTTCCAACCTGTCACCCCCCTAAGGTTGGAAAATTTCCAACTGATGACCATTTCTGTCAAAAAATTTGACAAAAAATAGGAACATATGCAAATATTGGTCGAAAAACAATAAATTCCCCCCAATAAATTGTTTTATAATCAAACTACAAGAACATTTTCAACCTATTGTTGGTGTAAAATTTCGTTGTGGCAGGTATGAAATTTCCAACTATTGAAAATATAGCTCTCTGCTGGGGGGGGGGGTGAGACACCCCAACACCCCCCCCCCCCCCTCTAGCCACATCCCTGATATACATTATACGTCTTTGAAGCATCTATAATACCAGGAAACCGAATATGTCGCCACGACGGCATACACATACAATACACCACAATGGAAGCACTGAGCTAAACGCTCTTTATTGATTGCCAACATTCATGGAATACTAACACAAAACGTTCTTTATTTATATTGCTATAATGTGAATAGGACTTCATATCGTGCTCCAAATAGACTTATTTCCAATCTGAGACATATTTGTAGAAGCCATATATAATTGATGTTAGTGTCATTTGCTCTGGTTCTGTTGACAAATGTGCTAAACGCCTGTTATAATTAACAAACTGCGTATGAACTTCGAAAGTACGTTACGTTGAACGACATTCTGCATATATGTTTTAATAAAAACCAAATCAACGACTTCTAATAAAGAGCGTTTATGATTAACAACACGTGAACAGACGGCCGGTTCACAGGCCCCTGGGGAAAATTACTAAATACCAATATAAACTATACCACTGGTATAGTCTATATTGGTATTTTAGTAATTCCCCCAGGGGTATGTGGGCCAGTTCACAGTGATGTTATATGTTCTTCCGCGGATCCCGGTGTGCCCGCGCGGTCCGTATACTATATACATGCTATATATCTTTTTATTTCATAGTTAATAGATTATGATAATATACATAATAATAATAAAATAACACATATTATGTATTATTATCTTGTTGATATATATACGGGGTACATATACAATACATTTTTACAATAAAATTATAGCATAATAATATAGAAAGGCAAGTAAATAATAATAATAATAGCTGACATAAGCATTTATAAAAAAAACTGAGTATAAATCATTCACTATTATCCTCGATGTGAAAATGTTCGGACTAATTGTCTCAACATGAGTATTGTCTACAGTGCGATTGGGTGATTTTAATCGCAAATGATGTTCAACTCTATGTAAATAATTTCTTTTTGTTACAGCAATTAGAAATGTATATATAGTCCGGTCTTGGCGGTTTACAGTTAGTAGCGGACACCCCGCCAATCTTGCAACCACTGGCCATGGCACTGCTATAGCTTACCAGTTGGTTATTAATTACTACCATTTCTGAAACACCCCTCCGTGCTAGCAAGGTGTTATTCAGTTAAATGTGTTTATAATAATATATACATGAACTATATCCCATCCACATTTCGGACCAACTGTGGATCACAACGTAGGTCTTAACTTTAAGATTATCTTATGACACCTCGCACCAGTCTTAAAGTTAAGACCAAAGTTAAGACCATCTTAGGTTAAGACTTTGTTCGTGAAACGCACTTATGACTGAAGTTTGAACTTATGACCATCTTAAGTCCCAACTATGTCATAAGTTGCCTTCATGAAACAGGGCCCTGCTACCCAATTCATGTTTATACCACGTTATAAAATGCTAACATAAACAATATCCCTCTGTCTGTATAGTAATCAATCTACGAGGTGACAGTGATGAGTGAGGTATTATTTAGAACCTGGTGAAGATATCCCCTTCTTTTAAATCGGCGTAGGCATGTGATTATCCAAAGAAGCTACTTCAAAGCTTGATACACCTTTTGAAGTATCATTATTGAATATTCATGCAAAATGCTCCGGACTTCTTGGCGACCGTACCCTGGTGATTTATAAATTGGTCTATATCAGTCGTTAGCCGACGCTAGCACACCGCCTGCTAATACACAATCATTGTTGAGGACTTAATTCGAGTTTCCGCACCATAAACTACTCGCGCGATTTACAAACTGCTGACAAAATCATTGGGCGACGCCACAAAGAAATCCTCCCCATGACTTATCATTTCGTATAACTCTGAGGCCATACCAATGTTGTATGTTGATACGCCTTGTATAATATGGAACTAAATTTATTTAGTGTAAATATAAGACTTATGTTGATACGCCTTGTACAATATGGAACTATTTACTGTTAACATAAGACATATGTTGATACTCATTGTGCAATATGGAACTAGATACTGTTAATGCAAGTTGTTGAGTCGTTTCCGGCCGAAGGTCGGGTAGGGTGGTCGGACTGCAGTGTGCAAGTCCCTTCACCCTTCCTTGGTTTTTCCGATGAAAATCGAACATTTTGACTGTCGTAGGTGCTGTGGTTGGAGCAAGGCGGCGAAAGCGTGGTGTAGGAGTCTTAGCGGCGGTTGTTTTGTTTCTTTCTATTTCTCTTTCTTTCTCTTTTTTGGCGGTGGTTCGGATGGTGATGTTTGCAAATTTGGAGTCGGACGATTCATGAGCTTTTCGGTTTCGTCTAGTACTAAATCGGCTTTTCTTGATGCTTCTTGTACTCCCGCTAAAATTTCGTTTAAGTTCTTTTGTCTTTCTTCTTTTTCGGAGTCGGATGTGTCGTCGGAGTCGGAGTCGCAGTTAGAGTCGGAATCAGATGTGTCGTCGGGGTTGGAGTCAGATGTGTCTTCGGGGTTGGAGTCAGATGTGTCTTCGGAGTCGGCGTCAGAAGTGTCTTCGGAGTCGGATGTATCTTCGGGGTCGGATGTTGGTGCTTCGTTTGCTGTATGAGAGGCTGGTGAAGACTCCGGTTCGGTGTAATCCGGCGTCTTCGGGTTGAAAAAGGAGATGTCCGCGTCTATCCGGGGCGATGGGGAGTCCATTACCACTTCGGGCGGTGCATCGATCTCGGCTGCGCGGGAGGTGTCGCCTGGTGTGGCATCAGTCGATTTCCTCTTTTTCCACGCAGCCAATCTCTCTGTGTCTCTCTTTTTCCTGGATGGAGTCTTTTTCTTTCGCTTCTTCCTGGCTGGTTTGGTAGTTTCCAGACCTCTCCCGGTAGAGAGCCCTGATAAGGGATTTGCCGGGCAGGACTGGAAGTCCAAAACCAACTGGTATCCGCCTTTGTGTGCATGGAGAGACCAGCTCACACAAGGCGCGACATGCATGGAGTCCAGCATTCTTGTGATAGCATTCGGGATTATCGGTGGCGTAGTCATCCTGAGAGGTGGCGATCCTAACTCTCTGGTGGTCCGTGTGGTCCGAAAAATGCAAGACTTGCGTTGGTACGCCTTGTACAATATGGAACTATTTACTGTTAATAGAAGACTGTGTGTTGGTTCGCCTTGTACAATATGGAACGATTTACTATTAATAGAAGACTGTGTGCTGGTACGCCTTGTATAATATGGAACTATCTACTGTTAATATAACTCTTATATTGATACGCATTATACAATGTGGAACTATTTACTGTTAATATAAGACTTATGTTGATACGCATTGTACACTATGGAACTATTTACTGTTAATATAAGACATATTTTGATACGCATTGTACAATATGGAACTATTGAATGTCAATGCAAGACTTGCGTTTGTACGCCTTGCACAATACGGAACTATTTACTGTTAATATATAAGACTGTGTGTTGGTACGCCTTGTACAATATGGAACTATTTACTGGCAATATAAGACTGTGTGTAGGTACGCCGTGTACAATATGGAACTATTGATTGTTAATATACGACCGTATGTTGGTACGCCTTGTAAACTATGGAACTATTTACTGTTAATATAAGACTTGTGTTGGTACGCATTGTACAATATGGAACTATTTACTGCTAATATAAGACTTATGTTGATACGCATTGTACAATATGGAATTATTTACTGTTAATATAAGACATATGTTGATACGCATTGTACAATATGGAACTATTTACTGCGTTGGTACGCCTTATACAATATAAAACTATTTACTGTTAACAAAAGACTGTATTGTTACGCCTTGTACAATGTGTTAATGCAAGACTTACGTTGGTACGCTTTGTAAACTATGGAACTACTTACTACTTATATAAGACTTGTGTTGGTACTCAATGTACAATATGGAACTATTTACTGTTAATATAAGACATATTTTGATACGCATTGTACAATATGGAACTATTTATTGTTAATAAAAGACTGTGAGTTGGTACGCCTTGTACAATGTGGAACTATTTACTGTTAATGCAAGACTTGCGTTGGTGGTCCTTGTACAATATGGAACTATTTACTGTTAATATAAGAATTATGTTGATATGCATTGTACAATATGGAAATATTTGTCCCTGTATCCGATGTGCGTGGTTAGGTTGAGGATACCGCCGTCGCAGACTGGGCTATATAGACGAGGTTGGCTCGGGTAAGAAAGCGACATGGACGAAAATCAGCCCGATTTCCAAGCTCGATCTGAGTTGAGGGACATCCCAATATGCCATTCCGATCGATATATGGCCATTTCGATAACATACGAGAATCTGTTCACGCTCACAAAGGCGGAATCCAGCTGAGGTTGGACTTCCAGTCCGGCTCGGCATAGCCCTTATCGGGAAGAAGAGGGACGCAGAGGGAATAGCCGTGTGGAAAACAGACTCAACTAAAAGCCGAAAGTCAGTTTCAATCAAGAGCTTTAAACAGAATATGTGCGTCTTTGTGTTATCCTGCATGCTCTCATTCCAGCGAGGCTGTCTGTGGGACAAAAGCCGAAATATATTGTATCTACAGATGGATAGATTTATTTCAGATACCATACATCAATGGTTGAAAGAAAACATGTTTACATATATATATACATAATATCAGTACACAAGTCTCCATGCTGGGCCCTATATTATACTATACTATAACGTTACATATACGGTTATTGGACCCACGCATAATGTGCCGAGTACGACAAACCTCGATTATTTATATAATAGTGTACTTTCGAGTATCAACCTCAAAAGATTGAACATCCAGGCCCTCCGTTCTCTCCTAAATGCAAGCAGTTGCTTATTCAAGTTATTCCCAGTAAAGTAAATCGATGCCACTCCGAAAAGTTCACATAAATCATTTCTCATTGATGCATGTTGTAAATTAAGAGTTATCGACATATATACTGAGTCCAAATGTAGTACATTACAAAGGAATGCTCAAATTACAAGTATTGTGTTTTGTAGTATAGTGCACTTGATGTCAGCAGTAAATGCGAAGGACAATTTATATATACATGTATCATGGACACCGACCAAAGTCCTCCACAACGCAGCGAACATACCTACCATGACACAACGACTGCTTTAACTCAGAAACCTGAAACTAGCCAGATTAGATAACAGCTCACTCACCATGCAAGAGCTCCAAATGCGAAACCGGCAACTCACAACGAAAAAGGCAAAGTATATTACATTTTATTGACAAAATAAAACAATAACAATGTAATAAGAGCAATAAGAGTACATGTAAATAACAATAACATCCTGCCAAACGATTCCATATACAATGAAAGTTTTTATTGACCATCGCAAATAAAAACAAATTGGGGTGTATTAACATATATATATAGCGAAAATATGCAATACGATATCTGAACGCGATCTTGTTTTATTTATTCGCACCAAGGAATGATGAAGGGAACTGCAGAATAAAGTCCGACCTTCCTACCCAACCTTCGGTCGGCCACGACTCAACTACAGAATAATGTATCGACGAGAAACATATGTGACCCGCCATATCAAATTCAGTCGTAAGTCGGGATTTTTTTACCCTGTGCCAATGCATTCTCTTATATATGCGAGTCGACCATAGGTCGCCTCGCATATATAAGAGAATGCATTGGCCTAACAATTTTTTACAATTTTAATAATTTTTTCTTGTATTCTTTAACAATTTTATAATTTCACCCATACAGAGCCCCAGAAAAACATGAGCAGACGACACTCTTCTATATGCTTCTATGTATGTGTGGGGCTCCCTGCAGGGTAAATGGATGTTTTTTATTTTATGTCCTAAAAATTGTAAGAAACATTTATTTAAAAAAAAATGTTAGGCCAATGCATTCTCTTATATATGCGAGGCGACCTATGGTCGACTCGCATATATAAGAGAATGCATTGGCACAGGGTAACAAAATCCCGACTTACGACTGGATTTTATATGGCGGGTCACATATAATTTCACATATGAGGCCTGGACATTAGTCATTTTAGCCGTATTATACTATAACGTACTCTCTGACATCACGGCACCCAGGTGGCTCCATGTGGTTGACTAAATTAAAATATACAAATTAACAGATTTATTTTCAGATTTAACATCGACTCGAACACCCGCTGCTAAGCCTAACTACTACATTCAGTATAGGTCCCCTTTGACTCAAGTACTTTGCCTATCCAACAATGAAATACATTTAATATTTCTGAAACCTATAAACGCTTGGCATCGCTTACTTTTGTACCAGTGGAATTTTTTTGGTGCTATTTCCCCCGGATTATCCTTTGATGTCTTTCTATGTGTGAACATCGTGATAAGCGCTTGTGTTTATTGTGATTTCACAGCGAATTAGCCTCATGATGTTTGTCAATTTCAATTTAATTTCGCTACTAATTCCAAATAATTAAACCAGTAGGATGGGTGTTCTGACTAGACCTGTTAGGAATGCGCTCTTGTTTGTGTGTATGCAAGAACGCGGACGATCATCTTATGCATTCTCATATTGAATAGATTGTTGGTCCGTTGGGTTCTTTGGGTTTTTTTCCCCCAAGCCGCTAAGTCATATCAAGACATCATGCACTTTCTTGATTTGAGTTACGAAATTAAAAATGACACGACCGCGAACGAAAGTGTGTTGCATGTTGGACGAAGTCAATAAGTGTAAACTATTAACAAACCTCAAATTAAAATATACCCGAATCATATACCCGAATCATCATATATTCGATCATCATATACCCGAATAATCATATACCCGAATCACCATATACCCGAATCATCATCATATACCTGAATTATCATATAGCCGAATAATCATATACACGAATATCATATACCCGAATCATCATATACCCGAATCATCATATACCTGAATCAACATATACCCGATTTATCTTACCCATTTGAGTGAAAGTCCTTGCAGGCCGCGCATATCCATATACATAAATTAATTTCAGAATCAGAATCAATTTATTGCAAAAGTTATGATTTAACATCGAACATGCAAAATATATGTACATATATGTACAATAGCAATAAACTATATTGTCTATAATATTATACTCATGCAACATCCATAATACCTATAATATGTATATATCTATAAAAAAAAAAAAACCTCTGGGTGTATGCACACCCATTCCTATTTTGTCTTCCACGTCAAATAATGTAGGGGAACAACAAATGGGATGTGTTTTGAAATGTGGAGTTTTGTCCAGGCGGGGTGGGGTCTTCAGTGTCTCAAATTTTGGGCAATTCCTTAAAGGCACACTTCAGGTATAATGACAAACTCCGCAATATACTAATATCAAAGAACAAAAGATACCGACACATTGAGAGTCTATATGTGTAAACAATGAGAATTTGTTCAAATTCACTGAATTAAGCACATTTGGAGCAATGAACACTTATACTGAGTCCTTGCCTTCATAACACTGCTATATATATTATATACGCCAGTACCTGTAATCGTATCTGCATGGTCACAGATACAATTTTGGAGGAAATGGATCGTGCTGTTTCAATATAATGGTAGATCCGTTCGGTGTCAATATTGGAACCCACGTTCAGACTGATACGCTTCCCAACTCTCGATGAAAGGGCTTCCTTTTTAAGGATGTCCGCGTCGCGGAATTAGTTCTGTCGTTAATAAGATCATCGCAGTCTGGGCTAGACCAGGTTGGCAAGGGTTCAACCCCCGACATGGCCGAAAATCGGCACCAATTTTCAAGTTTTGATTTGAGTTGAGGGATTTCTCAATGTGACATCTCGATCGATACATGGCCATTTCGATAAGAAATGAGAATTTGTTCACGCTCACTGAAGCAAGCACATTTGAAGCAATGAACACCCATACTGAGTCGGTGCCTCCGTAAATATGATATATATAAAACATGATGTCTGACCAAGAAAACCATTGATGGTCAAATAATGTAAATATTGTCTAGTTGATGTATATACGAACGACATGTATAGCTACTAAATTTCCTGCTTTCAGACGATGACACCCCATGCACCTCTTTAATGGGCAAAATCTTAATATTATTTTAAAAGATTGAAATTATAAATGTATGTCTCATTGCAAGACATTTTATGCAGGCCGTCGATAAGAGTCGACATCTTGGATTGAACGAAAGTTGCGCGATGACACACACAGTTTAACCAACGTGATAAGCCACCGAAGTTATCTTCCCATGAATGCGTCATTGTTCTGTGGCATGTCTGCTGCCCAGACGACAAATACGGACATAAAGACATCTTTGTACGTCACTTCCTGTAACTACCAGCGAAGAACTTTACAATCCACACTGGCGTGTCATGACACCAATTATAAGATACAACCTGCTTCACTAATTGTCCTGCTAATTGGTCAGATGAGCTTATGGTTAAAGTCTCGTGAATGATTTTTAAAACAATGACATTGACATATCATTCACAGCTGTAGCACTTGAATGTTTTACTGTTTTGCTAATGACGTGTAATTGGACAATCATGTCGCTGCGCGGGGCATCTGCTGAAATAAGTGGTACACGCGATGAATGGAACATATATATCACAAAGCGCATGAAGATTTTTAAGTTTTTGGAGGTTTTGATTTAAACATATTTATTGTCATGTATAAATAATGTATTAATACATAAATATAAGGGATTGGAGGACAAGTTCTGAAAACGTAGGTTTTTGAGGTACATGTCATATCCGATCATTAATACCATCCCAGCCAATTAAAGCAATTGGAATATTGGAACATTCTGATTCATTGCAGACCAAATTTGGTCTAGAGTGACGATTTGTTTGATAGAGATACAATGTGTCTGCTTCACTCGTGCCAGATATATACTAATATATTTGATCTTGCTAATACGAAAGTCACTATTGGTATCGACGAACAATACCGCATCTGTGAAAATTGCAACGAACTAGACGACGAATTCCACCTCATTATAAGTTGCTCATTACTATCAAACGAACGTAAATCTCTCTTCAAACAACTACCGAAAGACATCCAAGAGTCAGATGGAATAGCCCAATTTAAACAAATAATGACATGCTCACAACCGAACTTACTAAAAGCAATTGCCCATTTTGTCTAACATGGACTTGCCAAAAAGGGAAAATGGCAACCTAGTGACCAACTGCTAGACAGAATACGCGACCAGACGAATGCAAATTCCCAATAAGATGAATAAAACCAAACTCGATGCAAATGCATATAACTACAATATTATGTGCGACATATTGTGTCAAGACCACAAATGACCGTATGAATACATGTCCTTTCACTACATTGTTATAAATAATGTTTCTTTATTATGTATGTATACACTTGACCAAATTTGGTGTAAAAGTATAATAAATTGATTGATTGATTGATTGATTAAACGGTTGGTTGATTGTCCAGTTACACGTCATTAGCAAAACAGTAAAACATTCAAGTTGGGGTTATTTACGTTGATCATAGCCATTCTTGCAATAAAGAAGAAATGGTTTCCACGTGTGTGTCTGTGTGTTGAGGAAAACTCACAAGATGTATGAATACTAGTCTTTGCCGCATGTTGAAGCTGGCCGGGTCCATCCAGTACATTCATCAAACTATTTCCATTATTAGAGATTCGAGAATAAATATCCTGATTCTGATTCATGTTTTTTTTCGTGACGAAAGTGTCATTCAGATCCACAACTACTTAACGCATAAACAGAAAGAATAGTAAAATATAGACAGACCTTGTTCTTATACCAATCAGAAATATGGCATAAACAGTATGTTATTGTCAATTTTTTTCCTTTGTTATGTAAACAAAAGCAAAAAACGGCTCAAATGTTTGTGTCATTAAGCAATAGAATTGCGCTGTGTTATGTAAACAGAAGCACAACTTATGTAACAGGGGCAGGCTCTTGTTTACTTACAACATCGTGCGTCTTGACGAAAATATACTATTTAGGCGCTGATAATGTTTGGCATATGAACAAAACTATATATATTTTAACATTCATTCTGTTGATGGCGATTTGAACAAATATGAATATTTCTGCAACGAACGCCGTCCGTGCCTTTAACCCATACCGAGAGAAGTGCTAAAATAAATTGTTTTCCTGTTAAGAGGCGGTCTTTAATTTGGAAGCGCAAAACATAGTTTACATAATTATGGGACACGCCATATGAAAGTGTGAGGTTGGTTCATGTCGAAACACAATGACCAAATAACGTACAAGAATATTTACAACAATAATTATTATCTATCCAAGTTCGTCCCATTCTGGATATTCGACATACAGTCTATTATAAGCTAGTCGTGCAAAAAAACAACAATACAATGGCTCAAGAAATAATCACGGAGACAATGAATGCTTCAGGGAATACCTTATCTGCGTAAAAAATTGAGTGTGGAATCGAGAAAACACATTACCTATAACAGTTCTAATTTAACAAAATCTCATTTCAGCCGTGACAAATAGATCGTTGGAACCGGATTTCCATTTGGTGCCAATAAATTTGTTAAAGATGACCCGTCCCCCATGGGAAGTAACGAGATCGCTGATAAAGGCGGGATCTATGTGAAGTGGTCACAGACAACAGCGGGGAAACATCTCATTTAGGGACGGTGTAAATTCGACTCGGTTCGTTTCGTTTGATGTTTGTTCCGCATTTTAGGGAGCAGGTTGACCACCTTGTTGGTATCTGTTACGGGGGATACGGTTTCAACCCATCACGTCTAATTTATGTAATTAAGTCATAAAACGCGTGTTCTCATTCATTAGTGTTTCATGCTCGGACAGCGATTCCAATGAGATTAAAAATAGCGTAATATTTTATCAAACCCGTAATCTAAGAACTGGTGATATAGAGGGTAGAATCGGTGAATTGTCTTCCGGCAGGGGTTGGGGCGTCTAACACAACTGTTGCATCCAACCATCCGCTGCGTTGGAATGATCACAAACTTTCCAATTGTTGGAAATGTCCAATCTGATACCTCCTGATGTTGGAAATTGTCCAACTGATAGCAATTTCAGTCCAAATTTTTTTTACTAAAAGTTGAAAAATATGCTAATGTTGGTCTAAAAACAACAAAATCCCCACTAATTGTCTGTTGAAGATCAAATAATGAGGTGTAAAATTTCCAACAAATGTTTAGTGAGGATGAGATTCCCAACTGTTGAAAATGTTTACCTAAGTTGTGGGGGTATACACACCATACGCCACCCCCACTCCAACCCCCTGTGGCCACGTTCCTGCCAAGGGGTTAAAATGCATTTGTTCCGGACTTGGGATTTTGGTCCTGTTGAAGGAGGTGTATAGTTGGACATTTAAGTTGGTAACGCTCCATTCAGATCCTATAAAGTCACGTCCCTGACTACTATTGCATCACTGGTAAAAGTGGATTTTTTTCTGAAACTATTTTCCATAAGCAAGCAACATTGTCAAACTAATTCAAGGGGAACATATCATTTAGAGACCGTGTAATTTTCACTCGGTTCGATTCGTTTGATGTTGGTTCCGCATTTTAGGGAGCCGGTTGTCCACCTTGTTGGTATCTGTTACGGGGGATACGGTTTCAACTCATCACGCCTAATTTATGTAATTAAGTCATAAAACGCGTGTTCTCATTCATTAGTGTTTCATGCTCGGACAGCGATTCCAATTAGATTAAAATAACGTAATGTGTTATCAAACTTATTATAATCTAAGAACCCTTGATGTAGAGGATGGAATCGGTTAATTGTCTTCCCAGGGACGTGTCGATATGGGAATGGGGCGTCTCACCACAAACAGGGACGTGTCGATATGGGAATGGGGCGTCTCACCACAAACAGGGACGTGTCGATATGGGAATGGGGCGTCTCACCACAAACAGGGACGTGTCGATATGGGAATGGGGCGTCTCACCACAAATTTTGTATCCAACCATCCCCTGTTCAGACTAGTATCTCAATCTTTCCAATTGTTGGAAATTTCCAATCTGATAACTCGTAATGTTGGAAAATGTCCAACATATAGCAATTCCAGTCTAAACTTTTTACTAAAAGTAGAAAATATGCTACTGTTGGTCTAAAAACAACAAACTTCCCATTAATTATCTGTTGGGAGATCAAACAATGAGAATAATTACAACATATGTGTGGTGTAAAATTTCCAATAAATGCTGTGTCAGGCATGAAATTTTCAACTGTTGAAAATTTTGACCAAAGTTGAAAAGGCATATACATAGCCACTCACTCCAACCCCACACCACCCCACTCCCACCCCTGTCTCCAGTCCCTACCAAGGGGTGCCTTGGAATTTTGGGTCCTGTTCAAGAATGTGTATAATTGGACATTTCTGTTGGTAACCCTCAACCTAGGCGCTATGGTCACGCCCCTGACTACTATTGCATCACTGATAAAAGCGGATATTTTTTCAGAAACTATTTTCCACAAGCAAGCAACATTGTCAAACTACTTCAAGGGGAAAATATCATTTAGAGACGGTGTAAATTCGACTCAGTTCGTTTCGTTTGATGGTAGTTCCGCATTTTAGTGAGCAGGTTGACCAGCTTGTTGGTATCTGTTACGGGGGGTACGGTTTCAACTCATCTCGTCTAATTTATGTAATTAAGTCATAAAACGCGTGTTTTCATTCATTAGGGTTTCATGCTCGGACAGCGATTCCAATGAGATTAAAAATAGCGTAATATGTTATCAAACACGTAATCTAAGTAAGAACCCGTGATACAGAGGTGGAATATGTGAACAGTCTTCCAACATGGACATGCCGGTAAAGGGTTGGGGCGTCTCGTCGCAACTTTTGTCAAAATGTTCAAAACAGTCGGACAATCCATGATTGCCACAACAAAATATTAGACCGAAAAGGGGTTTTAAATTGTTCTGACTGTTTGATCGTTGAGTTATCAGATGGAAAATTCCAACCCGATGAAGTAATACTGGAATATCCCATACTTGAGATTTTGAGTCTTGTTCAATGGGTCCGGCGCAGTTGAAAATTCTAAGTTGGGCATCCCAACTGAGATCCTCTGTTAGATCAAGCTGATTGAGTACAAATACTTATAGTGACTTGTACAACAAATTCATCATGTTCATTATCAGCAGCATTATCATACGTATACTCACCATCATCATGACACCAGCACGACTATCATCATCGTCAGTGAACATATTTACTCAACATGCAGTGGAATTTTGTTCAGAAGCTATTTGTCATAAGCAAGCTGTATTTCCATGCTTCAAACTAATTCATTCAAAATCCGGAGAAAATAACTGGAGCAAGCTTGGTTAATTTTCTTGGAAAAGATACTGTTAGATCATGTTGTCACCAAATTATAAAGGACCCATCCATGCGTTTGAACGAAGAGCTATTTATAGTAACAAAATTGGCCCACCCCGTGGTGGTTCAAAGGGCCATATAATTATCAAGGCTGACGTTTTTGTACACGTATTTCAAATCTTTGCACATAGTCTATATAAACGCTCTTTATTTATTTTTATTTTTTACTTTAAACATATTTTATTGTAAATTAATTTAGAACGGGATTTGGAAACAAGTTTTGCAACTTACAACTTTCTCCGCTCCCAAATACATTTGTTTATATAAACTTAACCCTTGCTATACTAAAGCATTATTGACGAGTAGTTATCCCATAGGAAATGTTCAGATAATAAGTTTAACCCTTGCTATACTAAATCATTATTGACGAGTAGTTATCCCATAGGAAATGTTCAGAAATAAGTTAATTTCCCTCAATAAATAGGACCCCTTCTTTACTTTTATTTATCCAAATTAGTCCAAATATTCCGACCTTATATATCAGGCAAAAGCAAATACATGCAATCAACACCATTCGTATGACATGTGCATATATAGCGAGAATATACATAAACATCATCAGTTTTGTGTTGCAAAAATACTACAAAAGACCCTAATTATGAACGCTCTTTGCTATACTAAAGCATTATTGACGAGTAGTTATCCCATAGGAAATGTTCAGAGATAAGTTAATTTCCCTCAATAAATAGGACTCCTTCTTTACTTTTATTTATCTGTCGTCTGCTTATATTGCCTGTACATCCCTCAAATCAATAATAGACCATGTTTAAAGGTGGGTTGAATCCGGGAAAAGGAATATTTTTGACCGAATCTGGATCCGGAATGTGGGTTGAAGATACACCAGGTTTTGATGATATTATCCACTCTCAGAAGAAGCAGATTTATCAGGTACTGAATTTTGGAATGGCATCCAAGAAGTAATCCGGTCACCAGCCATATAGCTGATTCGACAGTCACTATTCGAACTAAAGACAAAATCTGGTTCAACTCAGAAATTCGTCGCGAGCTACGGAAACGCAATAGATTCAGATCGATTGCACTCAAACGTAGTACCGATCTAAACTGGAAAAAATACAAAAAATCACGAAATAGAGTAAACAACATGAAAAAACATGAGAAAGCAAAATTCTAAGAACATCTCGATGAAAGAGTTAATGACTCGCCATCATCTAGAGATTTTTGGCAAATCATCAATTACCTTTTGAATAAGAAGAAAACAAACAAAATACCACCACTTTATTCGGCTAACGGCGAAGTCATAGCAAATGGAGTTTCATACGCCAGCAATGACATCGATAAAGCTAGACTTCTGAACGCAAACTTTATCCAAAATTCATCTATAAACGATAAAGGACATCAACTACCAGATTTTCCTCTCAGGTGCGGCAATAAACTCACTGATATTCCCATTTCACACGCAGATATTGTTACAGTAATCGAAAACCTCAAAACAAATAAAGCTCAGGGCTACGATGGAATTAATGCTAAAATGTTGAAAGGAGCGGCAACTGCTGTTGCCACTCCGCTTCTATTACTCTTCAAGAAATTGCTAAATATGGGCAAATTTCCGTCGAACTGGAAGAAAGCTAACGTAATACCTATATTTAAAAAAGGAGATCCCGCGGACTGTTTAAATTATCGCCCAATTTCACTTCTACCTATCCTTGGAAAAGTTTTCGAAAAAAACGGTACTCAAATATATTAATGTATTCTTCGACGAGAACTGCCTCCTATATCGACACCAATCCGGCTTTACTGAAGGACATAATACAACATATCAACTTCTGGATATGTATCATAACTTATGTCAGAGCCTCGACAACAACTTGCTCACCTGTGCTATTTTTTGTGATATCTCAAAGGCGTTCGAGAGGGTCTGGCATAAGGGTTTGATACATAAATTAGACAAGTACGGAATTTCTGGTCAGCTGTCCATATGGTTGGAGGACTATCTTTTTAACAGACAACAAAGAGTCTTGGTGAATAATACATACTCCGAGTTCGAATTGGTCCCCGCTGGAGTGCCTCAAGGGTCAATACTCGGACCTCTTCTGTTCCTATCCTACATAAATGATCTCCCGGATAACCTTATCTCAACAACTAGAATGTACGCCGACGACACATGCATTATCGCATCTCATTACGACCTGACCATCCTTGAATTCGATCTAAATCAAGACCTAGAATCAATATCAAATTGGGCGCGAAAATGGCTGGTAAATTTCAATCCATCGAAAACCAAAGCAATATTTTTCTCGTTATCGGGCAAACAAACGAACCCCACACTTGTATTCCAAGACCAAAACATCTCTTTCGAAACGTCACCTACACACCTTGGAGTTGAAATTCAATCAAATTTAGACTGGAACGATCACATTAATAATATAATTAAGAGAGTTTCGTCCCGCATCTCACAACTAAGAAGATTCAAATAGAGCTTAAGTGCAAACACGTTCGAAATTTTTTACAAAACTTACGTTCAGCCAATAATGGATTATGCAGATGTAGTTTGGGACTGTGCACCACAATACTGGATGGACAAACTTGAACGTATACACGTGGACGCCGCCAGAATAGTGACCGGGTTAACCCGCTCTGTCTCCAATACAAATGTTTTACTCGAAGTGGGGTGGTCCAACCTTAGGGAGCGCAGGGAGAAACACCACCTACAAACACTTGTTAAAATAACTAACGAAGAAACTCCAGAATATCTCACCCTTCTTCTACCAGCCCGGGCGGCACATGTATCAAACAACCGGTACAACTTTAGACAACCGCGTTTTTTCTACTCGTACCGCTGGACAACAGCACATTATAGGAAATCATTCTTCCTAAACACAACTCATGAGTGGGATAAGCTCCCTTCGTTTGTCATAGATTCTGAAAATATATCCGATTTTAAAACTCACTTAAAGGCCCGTGAGGCCTTAGTTGTCGAAAATATTCATATTTGTTCCAATCACCGTGAACAGAAAAACATTAAAACGCATACAGTTTCGTTCATATATACCATGACCATCGCGTAAACAGCATGTTATCATAAAGATTTACTATATTTTACCTAAGCAAGAGCCTGATTGTGTTACAGAAGATAGCACAATGCTGCTGGCTAATCAAACACAAATGATATAAACGCTCTTTATTGGTTCCATATCAGGAATTCACCCACAAAGAACGCTCTTTATGTTTACCATCATAATATAAACTAAACACCAGAAAAGTAACTTTTTATGGTTTTGTTTACATAACAATGGTCAAAAATATGACAACAACATACTGTTTATGCGATGTTTCTTATTTGTATACGGACAAAGTCTGTCTACATTTTGTTGTTCTTTCTGTTTGTGGCGGTTTTTGACGGGTGGAAATATTTTCACAGGATACCCACCGCCAAGGCCAACCGTACCTTTAAACATAATCGCCCCTGCTCCAAAACCCTATCCACTTTATAGAACAGGTCATCGGAATGTTAGTGTCAACCATTGTAAACTCCGAAACTATTGTAGCGACTTAAAGAGTGACATGCAAAATAATCACATAGCTGATAGTCCTAATTGTCAATGTGGTTTTCCGAAGGAGGATGCTAGTCATTTCTTCTTCCACTGTCCATTGTTCACCAATCAGAGAAGAATATTTTACCACAAACTTGAAACAAATAACTTTCATATAGAAAATATTAAGCATCTTCTCTGTGGAATCTCTGAAAATGACCACAGAAGAAATATATTGCTATTTCATATTACACAGTCCTACATTAATGCAACTAAACGTTTTGGGTAACTTCGATCATATATTTTTCTCTGTTATGTCAACCTGTCATTGAAAACAATTAAAAATTTAAATTTAAATTTAGACACAACTTAAGACAACGTGAGGGTAAAACTGGACACAATAAAACTCCACTCATAGCACACTCTGTACAAATATTCACATCTGTTTCCCTCTTAAATATTCACAATTTCATCCTGCCATCTTGTTTAAATGTTATGTTATACCTTTTGTGCGGGAGATGGGCATCACTAAGTTGACAAAACTTGTGTCCCAATCCCCATGTATATAATTGATATACAATAAAATATGTTTAAAAAAACAAACAAACAAACAAATAGCTGATTCGCATATCCGGTCATGTTTCTCAGTTTTTTGCGGGGTCGGTACCTGCTATATATATACCGTTCACATTATGAATACACTATAGTAATGACCCCATCTAGTTGGTGAAAATGTAGTGAATCGTGGATACCGGAATAATCCTGAGTCACCCATGGGTGTGTTGACGCTGGTACGCGAGCATCTGTTACGCCCTCCATCCTCTAGGGACCTTAACTCAATTGAATTGTTTTTGGAAAGTTTAAAATTTGTATATGCAATAAATGTATTGATATCCATTTATATGCAATACAACTATTTGACTTTTACGTGCTGGGAGGTTATTTACCAATTAAATTAACACGCTCCGCGGTCTTTCCTCCACCAGTAAATCTGACATAACGTGCAACTGCTTAGGTGTCAGCTGCTTGTTTAATATAATATAATAGTGTCGAAAATGCACATTCAACTAGGAGGGGCACAATGTTCTCTAAGTGTATCACTTTTATGAGATACGTGTCCGATCTGACACCAATTTTTTTCAAATATTCTACGTAAATATTCAGCTTATATATCCGGCAAAAGCAAAATGAAAAATACATGCAATCAACACCATTCGTATGGCACGTGCATAGCGAGAATATACATAAACATCATCAGTTTTATGTTGCAAAAATACTACAAAATACCCTAAGTATGAACGCTCTTTGCTGTCTACCAATTCTGTACACGGGCGGAAGAATCGACGCTCTTTATAAGAGACGATCAATGTGATTTTTACCAGGCCCACAAATATTTTAAAATATTCCTCTTTAATTTTGAAAGTCAATATTATGGCCAACAAAACCCAATACTAATGGGCTTATGTGTCCGATCTAATAAATGTCTGATACAGAAAATGTATAGATGGTGGTTTTATTGTGTCGAAGCGGAGAGTGCATCTTTTAACCCTTTACCCAACAAACCGGCCAAAAACGGCCAAATAAAGCTGCAACAGCCTAAATTATCTTGGGTCTGTCTCAATAAAACCATACAAATATGGATATAATTGGAACCGGCTCATTGACGACATTGACCACATTGTGATAGTTACAGTTATGCCCTGTGCCAATGCATTCTCTTATATATGCGAGTCGACCATAGGTCGCCTCGCATATATAAGAGAATGCATTGGCCTAAACAAATCTTTTTTTAACACTTTTTACCATTTTTTCTTACATTCTTTAACAATTTTATAATTTTTAATGTGTTAAGCCAATGCATTCTCTTATATATGCGAGGCGACCTATGGTCGAATCGCATATATAAGAGAATGCATTGGCACAGGGGCGTCCTGTTGGGTAAAGGGTTAAAGTCAGTCACTATTGATGAAGGGGTCATTGTCGCCACATTTTGGTGTGCTGGATACCATGTTTTGAGAGAGAAAGTGTTTTGGTGATAACCAGTTTGACATTTGTGTGTTTTTGTTATAGAAATGTTCTTCTTTCTATAGCTATATGACGCCGATAAAAAGAAAATATGAGGCAGGAATAAAAGTTTTAAAGATGACTCTAGCCATGTAATCGAATGCAAATTTTGGTGTCAAATTGTCTGCAGATACAACAAAGGTCAAGCTATGGTACCCAAAAACACCTGTTCGCATAGCTGGGTACCTAAAATGTGGCGCAATGATCCCTTCAGCGTCACTATATACGAGACTCTAAAATGTGGAGATGTCGAGAGGGCTAGGGTATTGTTGTGTCTTAAAGTTGATCCATCCGATTTGACACAAAAAACTACAATTATTACGTTTCCTACACTCGGAAATAATTCGATCGCACCCATGAGTCCATTGATGGGTGGGCAAGTCTGCAAATAGTGTGTCTGTCATTTACAGAAGGGGGTCCCCAGATGGTGGATTTAGTGATGCTATCGTCACCAATTTCACCCTCTGTGGACCTAATTCTGTTTAGGTCTCATCTTCTGGGAATGTTTCAAATTAACATTGTTTTGGTTACATTTTCCCTTCTGGGAAGTATCTGTATCCCATAATTTGCAGAAGATAAAATGCATAATCGATGTGACTAATGGGTGAGCATCGCCAACTTCAACGGGGGAACTTAAATCTGATCCTAGGTCTCCCATAGAAGTTGAAGCCTAAAGCAGAATAAGGTTCCCATACGGTGAATTTGGTGATGCTAGCCCGCCATTGCTTTTATTTTCGCAAAAGCGTAAAAGAGCGTTTTCAATTGTGAATTTCGTACTCGGTTTCCGCGTTTTACTGA
Source organism: Siphonodentalium dalli (assembly GCA_032622095.1). NCBI lineage: Eukaryota > Metazoa > Mollusca > Scaphopoda > Gadilida > Siphonodentaliidae > Siphonodentalium > Siphonodentalium dalli. The sequence goes on along the minus strand of CP136067.1, from coordinate 135,859,223 downwards.
TGAATGCTGAGGCTTTTCACACGATGGCTTTAAATTTGCATACGCATGATGGTGATCCCAAGTCTATTTTTTCATTTTCCATTTGGTCGGTAAGGCAAAAACAAAAAACTTCTCTGTTTTCAATAACATTGGGAAAATCTTCCAGACAGGCAGGCAGGGATTTTATTTTGGCCAATTTTGTTTTAAACCTTTATAGTAACAAACTTGGCCCACCCCGTGGTGGTTCAAAGGGCCATATAATTATCAAGACTGACGTTTTTGTACACGTATTTCAAATCTTTGCACATAGTCTATATAAACGCTCTTTATTTATTTTTATTTTTTACTTTAAACATATCTTATTGTAAATTAATTTAGAACGGGATTTGGAAACAAGTTTTGCAACTTACAACTTTCTCCGCTCCCAAATACATTTGTTTATATAAACTTAACCCTTGCTATACTAAAGCATTATTGACGAGTAGTTATCCCATAGGAAATGTTCAGATAATAAGTTAATTTCCCTCAATAAATAGGACTCCTTCTTTACTTTTATTTATCCAAATTAGTCCAAAGATTCAGTCCTTATATATCAGGCAAAAGCAAATACATGCAATCAACACCATTCGTATGACATGTGCATATATAGCGAGAACATACATAAACATCATCAGTTTTGTGTTGCAAAAAATACTACAAAAGACCCTAATTATGAACGCTCTTTGCTATACTAAAGCATTATTGACGAGTAGTTATCCCATAGGAAATGTTCAGAGATAAGTTAATTTCCCTCAATAAATAGGACTCCTTCTTTACTTTTATTTATCTGTCGTCTGCTTATATTGCCTGTACATCCCTGCAAATCAATAATAGACCATGTTTAAAGGTGGGTCGAATCAGGATCCGGGAAAAGGATTTTTTTGACCGAATCTGGATCCGGAATGTGGGTTGAAGATACACCAGGTTTTGATGATATTATCCACTCTCAGAAGAAGCAGATTGATCAGGTACTGAATTTTGGAATGGCACCCAAGAAGTAACCCGGTCATCAGCCATATAGCTGATTCGCATATCCGGTCATGTTTCTCAGTTGTTTGCGGGGTCGGTACCTGCTATATATATACCGTTCACATTATGAATACACTATAGTAATGACCCCATCTAGTTGGTGAAAATGTAGTGAATCGTGGATACCGGAATAATCCTGAGTCACTCCTCTAGGGACCTTAACTCAATTGAATTGTTTTTGGAAAGTTTAAAATTTGTATATGCAATAAATGTATTGATATCCATTTATATGCAATACAACTATTTGACTTTAACGTGCTGGGAGGTTATTTACCAATTAAATTAACACGCTCCGCGGTCTTTCCTCCACCAGTAAATCTGACATAACGAGCAACTGCATAGGTGTCAGTAGTCCAAGTCTTCTTGTACTAAAACCAGCTAAGATATTGGGATGGCGATGCTGGTCTTTAGTCCAAGACCGCTTGTATACCAATCCTTTGACACGACTTACGCCCACGATCTGTGGCGGGAATTTGTGGTGTATTTTACTGGATTTACCTAGCAAATCAATACATGATGCTATATGCATCGGAAAGGCTTACATCTTATGGTCATAATGGTGTATAATAATCTAACTTTAATGTTAAATTACACATAGAATATTCCGGTTGATTGCCACACACATCGATTTGTTTCTCTGTTTGTTTACATTTTAACCGAAAGCCGAAGTGGTCCGAATAAGTTCGGCATAATCCGCTGTTTGTTCTACTAATTCTACTTTCCGTTTCTATATATAGCGCGGGTTTTCCGAACAAAAATAGCGAAAACCGATCGCCCGAAAGTCCAGTTTTCTATGTGCTTTCAGAACAATTCCCGCACTAAAAACTTAATGACATAATGGAGGATCAGAACGGTAGTTTTGTTGACAATTTTCGCAAGCAACTTGTCAAAATTGGAGCAAATTAGAACTCTTGTGTCTGACTTGCCATGCGTGATGTGCATTTGACATCTGTGTTGATAAAAATAATCGGAGAACCGAATCACACAGTTTCGAAATATAGTTCTTCCGTTTTAGTGGGACTTTTCAAACTTAAGGTTCATTTATTTAGTGTATTACATTTATATCTCCAATGTTTATTTAATCTATTTATTATTTTATTTATTGACACACATAATTACGATTACAATGGAGAATTCATCGTAATTTGCGTTGTTGTCCAAAATCTACGGAATATTTTCAACGGAAAATGCCGAACGCAGTTCGCAAGGTCAACTGAGTTCGCATACTTTAAAAAATATGTAAACACTGCGGCAAATGTTTCTTTTCACATTAAATTACCGCTTTCAATTCACAACCGATGTGGGTTTCAGATAAAATAGCATGTCTTCTGCGGAAACTATCCGTTTATTGTAGCAATTGTGATATTTTATTTCATATAATTGTGGTTTTATTTGAGCGGATCACTAACGCTTAAGTCCTGTCAAAGGAATGCATGGGCCTGGAACTCGGACTAAAGACCGGCACCTCCATCCCGATATCTTAGCCGGCTTTAGTACGAGAAGACTTGGACTAAGGTGTCAGCTGCTCGTTTAATATAATATAATAGTGTCGAAAATGCACATTCAACTAGGAGGGGCACAATGTTCTCTAAGTGTATCACTTTTATGAGATACGTGTCCGATCTGACACCAAATTTTTTCAAATATTCTACGTAAATATTCAGCTTATATATCAGGCAAAAGCAAAATGAAAAATATATGCAATCAACACCATTCGTATGGCACGTGCATAGCGAGAATATACATAAACATCATCAGTTTTATGTTGCAAAAATACTACAAAAGACCTTAAGTATGAACGCTCTTTGCTGTCTACCAATTATGTACACGGGACGGAAGACTCGACGCTCTTTATAAGAGACGATAAATGTGATTTTTACCAGGCCGACAAATATTTTTAAATATTCCTCTTTAATTTTGAAAGTCAATATTATGGCCAACAAAACCCCAATACTAATGGGCTCATGTATCCGATCTAATAAATGTCTGATACAGAAAATGTATAGATGGTGGTTTTATGGTGTCGAAGCGGAGAGTGCATCTTTTAACCCTTTACCCAACAAAACGGCAAAAAACGGCCAAATAAAGCTGCAACAGCCCACTGTATATTATCTTGGGGTCTGTCTCAATAAAACCATACAAATATGGATATCATTGGAACCGGCTCATTGACCACATTGTGATGGTTACAGTTATGCCCTGTGCCAATGCATTCTCTTACATATGCGAGTCGACCATAGGTCGCCTCGCATATATAAGAGAATGCATTGGCCTAAAAAAAAGTCCACTCTTTAACAATTTCATAATTTTTTCTTACATTTTTATAATATTTTTCTACATTCTTTGACAATGTTATCATTTTTAATATGTGTTAAGCCAATGCATTCTCTTATAGGTCGACTCGCATATATAAGAGAATGCATTGGCACAGGGCCGTTCTGTTGGGTAAAGGGTTAAAGTCACTCACTATTGATGAAGGGGTCATTGTCGCCACCTTTTCGTGTGCTGGATTGAGAAAAAGTGTTTTGGTGATAACCAGTTTGACCTGTGTGTGTTTTTGTTATAGAAATGTTCTTCTTTCTAAAGCTATATGACGCCGATAAAAGAAAATATGAGGCAGGAATAAAAGTTTTTAAGATGACTCTAGCCATGTGTGTCTGTCATTTACAGAAGGGGGTCCCCAGATGGTGGATTTAGTGATGCTATCATCACCAATTTCACCCTTTGTGGACCTAATTCTGTTTAGGTCTCATCTTCTGGGAATGTTTCAAATTAACATTGTTTTGGTTACATTTTCCCTTCTGGGAAGTATCTGTATCCCATAATTTGCAGAAGATAAAATGCATAATCGATGTGACTAATGGGTGAGCATTGCCAACTTCAACGGGGGAACTTAAATCTGATCCTAGGTCTCCCATAGAAGTTGAAGCCTAAAGCAGAATAAGGTTCCAATACGGTGAATTTGGTGATGCTAGCCCGCCATTGCTTTTATTTTCGCAAAAGCGTAAAAGAGCGTTTTCAATTATGAATTTCGTACTCGGTTTCCGCGTTTTACTGATGAATGCTGAGGCTTTTCACGATGGCTTTAAATTTGCATACGCATGATGGTGATTCCAAGTCTATTTTTTCATTTTCCATTTGGTCGGTAAGGCAAAAACAAAAAACTTCTCTGTTTTCAATAACTTTGGGAAATCTTCCAGACAGGCAGGCAGGGATTTTATTTTGGCCAATTTTTTTTTAAACCTTTCAGCCATAAGTAATATAATAGTGTAGTCATGGTGCCATGGAATATGGTAGATCCATGTGTATTGAAAATAAGCCAAGCATGAAGCATTGGATTAAAGCATGTTGTCCCTTGAATTCATTCACTCTGCAGTAAGATCTCAACCAACGTTTAGCTTAATAAACCACTTATTTTTGCTTTTGAGATTGAGAAAACGATAAATATTCACATTGACACTCTAACAGGTAATTATATAGACTAGCTTTCTGGAGAAAATAAAAAAAAATGAGACAGGGAAGAAAATCTAAGCCAGGCAGGGTATAGGAAACAAAGAGGGTTTTTTGGGGTGGGAGCCTAAGCTGCGGTATGCTGGGATTTTGTTAGGTCACTTTGACTAATTGGCGTCAAATCGCATGGGGTATCGTTGATAGTAATATCTCACAGGACTTGTTACAATATAACCAAGAACGTTCTAGAATTATCATGTTTAATAATCAACAATATTAACAAATATGTATCATTACAATTCTGGTCGTCATGGCAATCACAAATTTGTAGGACGGTTCAGTAATAACAAAATAATTTTCCTTCTCATATATACAAATAGTGTTTGACAATGGGAAAACTTGACCATTTGCTATGAACAAAACAAAACATGTAAATTGTAGGTCATTTAAAGACATTCAGGGTTCCAGGCTTGTTATATATCGATTTTTATCCCATTGTATAGTTCCAATATATGGAACCCTGAATTCAAATATAACAATGTTTATGAGATAACATCCTCGAAAGGTCGGAAGAGTTTTGCAGGTTTCTTGGCAATATTTTCCTTGTTCTCTTCTGTTGGTGACAGTCTAACAGGCAATGTTCTCCTTGCTACTGCGATATGTCGAGTACCAACGAAAGATGGTGAACTGGCGTTTGAAGATCCATAAGAATAGTCACTGCTAAAGTCTGATGTTTCAACTTTCAGTGGCGTAGATGTTGATAACGGATGAAGGTACTCCCTTCCTGGTGTGATAGTCGGCGACACAGAGAAGTAGTCATCACGCCTTTCTGAATGGAACAAGGGACTTAAGTTCGTAGATGCAAATCCAACTGGATTAACATTCTTGCACATGTAATCCTGAACGGATATGCTGTTCGGAGAGTACGAAGACATCACATGATGGTTGTAATACACTTCCGGATTAACAGCTGTTGTCATGGGATGTGTCGTGTAGCCTGCGGTAACGTGAGGGCTCATTGGCGGGAAGCTGTTAATCTGAGATGTTGGAGAAGTTGTTGTTGGAATGGCGTTTGGATCAACCATGGTGTTCTGAACGTAGGCGACAAATCGTGGGTCTACCACACCATATGGCCACATCATTGTCATCTTGTTGCGTTTGTCTTTCATGCGACGGTTTTGAAACCAGATCTGAAAATTAAATAGAAAGAGATGTTAAAATATTTGCCAAGATATAGTTCAACTATTTAATGAACAACATTGGTAGTGTTGAAATTGAAAACATGCTTCAGTGTTTATGAGTTCACACGAATTCACACGAAAACTGTTTTGGAAACAATTGTACATCATTTGCGATTGGCATTGTGTTCGTATTGCATTTAATGTAACTAAAATGACAGACTGTAGAAAAAAGTAACGTTTTACTGTTCCTTTCTTTCTACGAACTGCATACGTGAAATTTGATATTATTGTTCAATAGTAGCAGCAGTCGGTATTTGGTGTTAAAAAAATAACAATGTAACCAGGCGTGCCATCGAAAGCTCAATCTATAAGAATGTTTATGTAAGATGAGAAACCATTGTTCGTAATTGGGCTTATTCGCTCAAGCTATTTTCAGTCAATTTCGAGTAATGCTTTGCAATTAGCGTTATACTCCGAACAAACATATCCATCTACGGGAGCTTAAAGTTGACACTGATCGCTATACTAACTAACTCGGTGATTAGGGGCTTCTTTCTCACCCCATTGATTGCGCTCGGATTATCCGCAAATACAATCAAAACCTATTGCTAAACCAACAATGTTTCGTGTGTTGCCACCAGTTGCCCAAACAACTAGGGTTATACAAGCGCCCATGAATAGATTGCAAACGAACTATTAGTTAGCATATAATTTGTCAACAATAACCCGCTGGATGAAGGTAAACCGTGCAATCTGCAGTAAGGTATTGCCAGATATATAATTTTCTATACATAATTACAATAGGTCCCGAGAGTGCAGCCATAAAGTAATAGCAAATGACATTTGATTGTCTACATGCCAACAATCAATCAAAATGTCCACTAATATACAAGACAAGGCAACTAGTCGGTAAAATATTAACCTCTCTCAACACTGGTATCCTGAGGCAATATTATAGATTCTACATCTGTTGTAGTAATCTGTTCAAATTAACCCGATTCTGCACCATTTTCCAATAAAAATCATAATATATGACGAAAAAGTATGTAGGCCCACATGCTGGTCATATTAAAGAGGCTCCATCCAATTTGACACATTTTTGTTCAGAATTTCTAAGTATATATGACCATACAAATGTTCCAAACGAATATTGGGACCTTCACTTTTTAATGTGCACATAGGGATCTTTACTGTTAACTTTACTAGTTAACATTTCCATACAAGCTAGTTCACCAGGTTTTAAAATATAATTTTTCAATTATATATAAAGAGCGTTTATGTTGTATCGACCGATAGTGATATATATGAAAGATCGTTATTGTGTCTATGTTTTTGGGGTTATATTTGAGGTATTGATGATGCCCGTTGAATTTTTGTTTAAAATTTGAGTGGCATGGTTAGATAAAACCGGAGTATCTTTTCCTAAAGTCTGATAATTATTGAACTCTCAAACCAAATCGCAAAGTTAACTGATATGAATCCTACCTTGATGGTTTGCTCTGGGATGTTGAGTTCTTTAGCGAGTTCACATCGTCTGGCACGTGACAGATAGTTCTCTTTGGTGAATTCGTCCTCCAGACGCTGAAGGTCGTCAGATCGAAAGGCTGTTCTATAACGTTTGCTGCCATGTTTATCATCGTCTGAAAATAATAATTTAGAACAATAAATAACGATGTTGGTGAATCCTGTGGTTTAGAGGAGACTTATTAATCAGCACTGAACATGTTGTACTATGTACAGTAATGCCCTAAGTAATCGACTTCATAATCACAGCAGAATTATGGGTAACCGAGAGCTTTCCGATGAATGGCAACAAGCCATATTTCCGACTAAATCCTGAAAGGTTACCCATAATTCTGCTGTGGTTATGGAGTCGATTACTTAGGGCATTACTGTAGGTAGAACACGATTCAATTTGCATTCGTTACATTTGACCAAAATGGTCTGGTAATAAGCGAATTATAAGATGCCAAGAAATAACTTATAAACTATATTCCAAATGAGCGTGATTGAATGGTATATTATTATGTTTGTGTACCATATTGACAATTGCATGTCATGAGACAGGCAAGTATTCGGCGGATTTACGATGGAATAGCTCTGGATTTCATGTTGTAAGAAAGGTATGACTGCATAAACGTTTGCAATGCTGTTGAACTCTATGGGGAAAATCCAATAACTAATTTGGACAAGTTAACTGTCCAATAAAATACATGTCAACCTCTTACAAGATACAAAACTATCGGACGAAAAGTGTTCATTTCGAAAGTATATATCGGAATGGTCTATTATCCATTTAGAGGATATTCAGGCAATAAAAGCAGACGACAGACAGAAAAAGATAACATAAGAGCAGAACGATTCATATTCATTGGTGGAGAATTGTTCAGATAATAAATTCAACAAACGATCATGGGTCGTTTATTATCTGAATATTTCCCAAAGGAAACTACTCGTCAATGAGTATTTAGTATAGAAACGATTGATTAGCTGTTTCCAAATTATGAAATTGTTATTAAACATACCTGAGTCGGTATCCAAAACTCGCTTCCTGCTCTTTCGAGCAATTTTGAAGCTATCGTCTTTCTGTTGATTTGTGCAGTCGGTGTCAAGATGTATATCCGCCATTATTGCAACGAAGTTAGGAAACAAAAATCACAAGAATGAATACAATGATTATGTAAATGTTTGCGATGGTAAGGAACAAATGATAATGATGGCTATCCAGACTTTCAGGGCAGTTATATTACCAGTGGCCCCAGAAGCTGCTAATTGCTGTGCAAAACATTCAGCGCGCTGATTGGTCAAGACTTCACTAACTCCGCCCACACGTGAGTGTGGTGTTGATGATCAATTATTACCCTTCACAGCGGCATGGACATAGATTGATTGGTGCTTATTCAACGCTAATGCTAATTCCAATTGTTTACACGTAGATTTATGAGTAAATTATCACATTGTTCTCTTGGGCTTCGATTATTCGGTGTTAATAATTATGTCGAGCTATTGTGAAAGTTGGCGTGCATTGTTACAACACCAAATTGTTCTACCCGAGAATTCAATAATTGAATACCCGACTTTGATCTGGAGTTGATTGCTAAAATCATATATTTAATTGAATTATGGTTGATAATACGGGTATAATAAAGTATTATCGGATTTCCTTCATGAGCCAATTGTACAAGGACAGCATTATTAGAATCCACTTGTGAAATCACTCAAATGGGCAATCTTCTATAAGAATTATGCATTGCTAACAGAAGGCTTCCTGATTTCCTCATTGTGCCTAGGATCAAATCATTTTATAATTATCATAAAACTTTTTTTACTATTTACACGGATGTATGAACAACTAGGAACATGATCGGGTTAATCCAAATTCCCATGTTAATTTTAGGCGGACATGGTTCAACTGAGCTTCCAAATTAAGTTTACGTAATGTCAACGGAAGGATAAGATAGGTCTATAAATACACAAAATACCAATAAATATATACTTATATATATATAACAGTAGGGCATGTCCGTCCGTTTGTCTGTTCGCGGTTTTTCTCCCAGATCCCTAAACGATTTCAAAAAATTTATTTGGTGACTTGGGGTACCCCAGTGGATATTATAACTGCTTATTTTTTCAAAATATTAATTAAGGAATTTATTTTTTCAAAATGTTTAAAATATCAAAATATGCGCTAAATGCCCCAGTGTCGTTGAATAAGGGCTCCTCTTGGTGAGCATGTTTCAGTTAGTACTCCAATAAACTTCACAAAGTTGTTGCAATTATCTAGCTGCTTTAAAAAATTCTCACACGAGTGAAGCAAACCCCCTTTATATTACCATCAATGAGGAGAGCTCTCTAGTGTTCTATATATTATGCTTAAAGGCACGTGAGGCCTTAGTTGTCGAAAATATTCATATTTGTTCCAATCACCGTAAACAGAAAAACATTAAAACGCATACAGTTTCGTTCATATATACCATGACCATCGAGTAAACAGCATGTTATCACAAAGACCTACTATATTTTACCTAAGCAAGAGCCTGATTGTGTTTCAGAAGACAGCACAATGATACTGGCTAATCACAGACAAATGGCAGAAACGCTCTTTATTAGTTCCATATCAGGAATTCACCAACAAAGAACGCTCTTTATGTTTACCATCATAATATAAACAAACACCAGAAAAGTAACTTTTTATGCTTTTGTTTACATAACAATGGTCAAACAGATGACAATAACATACTGTTTATGCGATATTTCTTATTTGTATACGGACAAAGTCTGTCTACATTTTGATGTTCTTTCTGTTTGTGGCAGTTTTTGACGGGTGTAAATATTTTCACAGGATACCCACCGCCAAGGCCAACCGTACCTTTAAGAAAAATTCGGACCAGACTTTTTTTCATTCCATGATTTGAAATCTACTATTTTCATTCGAATAAAATTGTTCTGAGAAAATATGTTGATCGCAATTGTGATTATCCAACGCAATGTTTGGGACTTATCAATTCGGTGTTGTATAGACTCATGAGTCTTATAGTTTTAGACGATTTGAACCATAAAACCACCATATGTACGTTTTTATTTTTATATATCAGAATGTCATTAGATCAGACCCAAGAGCCCACGTTTTATATGAGGTTGTAATATATAATTATACACTATCAAAAGAGGAAGTTTTAACACATTTATAATTTTCGTCAGTGATCTATTCTTATAAAGAGCGTCCATGTTTCCGTCGTCAAAAAACTGTAAAGAGCGTTCTCAATTATACGCTGTTTGTTTTCCTCCTATTGCTATCGTCGATTTTGTGGATTGTTTAACAGTGTATAATTAAATAATCGTCATAAATAGGTTTTCATGACAACGTGACTGATCCTCGATTTTTGTATGTGTTTAAGGATGTAAGTTCTCACGAAATATGTGAATGAAGGCTTTGTTGGAATATAAAAAGGATCGTCCAGACTAGAAACCATTGCCGATCCAGAGGTTCGATCAATCTTGGTAGGTTCCAGTATGCTGTATGATATCGCTATACACCTTCGTTCATATACAGCGTGGGAATATTCAATTTACTTTCACACGAAGGGTTTCAATGACTTCTTTGTTTTACTAGGAGCGACCCCGGACAAGTGTATTACCGAAACAGACACCGGGCCCGATGGTATAGTGCGGCGTTGATTGATTCTAATGTGACTTTATGCATAACCTAACGGGGAAGCCGCTAGAAAGAATACATCTATCTCACAGTAGCTCCTGTTCCGTGGGATAATAATGTCATGATGCGTGATTCCCGACACCCGGTCGGTGGGGTAACATTGTCAGTGGCAACAATTTGTGATGACGGCTTGGAACGTAAGACGTCATGTCTTATCAACTGTTAGACGTCGTGTCATGCGTTGACGAGAATGTGACTGTACAGAATATATGCATTCGCCCTCTCCCATCCACCACCCACCCATCCTCATCCTCTTATGCTGAATTCTCCTCTTATTCTTAATACCCAAAATATTCCAGAGCCTATGTAATATCCGACTTGACTATCTACTGTCAGGCCCCGATATTTACGTAAAATCCCAGGATGAATTATACCTACATTTTACAGGGGCCCTTGATGATACATGGAGAGAACGACACCCGAAAGGACATGTGCTTACTATCGGTCTCCCTTTCTACCAGATATATACATAACATATTACCATATCCATTATAACAATTCCTTATGTATTCCCATGTTCAATGTATTTTTGTGTGACATAATTATATATCTGGTGGATAGATAAAAATGTTTAAACCTTTAACCAACAAAACGGCCCTGTGCCAATGCATTCTCTTATATATGCGAGTCGACCATAGGTCGCCTCGCATATATAAGAGAATGCATTGGCTTAACATATTAAAAATGATAAAATTGTCAAAGAATGTAGAAAAATATTATAAAAATTGTGAAAAAATGTAAGAAAAAATTTCAAAATTGTTAAAGAATGTAAGAAAAAATTGTTAAAAGTGTTAAAAAAAGAATTTGTTTAGGTCAATGCATTCTCTTATATATGCGAGGCGACCTATGGTCGACTCGCATATATAAGAGAATGCATTGGCACAGGGCATAACTGTAACCATCACAATGTGGTCAATGAGCCGGTTCCAATGATATCCATATTTGTATGGTTTTATTGAGACAGACCCAAGATAATTTAGGCTGTTGCAGCTTTATTTGGCCGTTTTTGGCCGGTTTGTTGGGTAAAGGGTTAGTTAAACCAATGCCTGATGGTTTTCGTAAAAAAAATCTGGAGAAGTTCAACAAAAGTGACATAATATGTCCGTTGACCTTTGACCTGTTTCAAAATTAATTACAGTACAGATAAGAGGCCCCCACCCACCCTTTTTCGTACGCCGTATGCCATGCCCTGTTATGAGGTACGCCGTATTCCGGCCCCTCTGTTAGCAAGGTATTCGGTATTCCCAAAATACCGGTATTCGTACGCCGACCTTCCAAAAAACGAAGTTTTCATATCTTTGTTATGTATTCCATATGGCTGTTAACTGGTATTCCGTATTCCACCCTCTGTGTTAAGTGGTGTTCCGTATTCCATGGGGGCTGGGGGTGGAGGCCTCAGATAACTCTAAGCAGTTGGAGTTATGATATGAAAAACCACTAAAACTATACTCTATATGTCAAAAAAGGATCACAAATCTCAACAGATGTCTGCTGAAAGGCATAATGTGAACACAGCTTGTATTTTCAGACAATACAGCCATGAACATACCAAGTTTGGTGGTGAGAAAGCAACCATAACTGGGGTTATCATCCGGAAACTAATCAAACAAGAAACCTAATTTAAAAGTAAAAACGATAAATCTGGTAAAAAAGAATCTAACTTGTCCTGCATTTATTTTGTTGTAGTGGACATTCGTACGAAATTTCGTTCCAAGAAGTTTGACTCTAATTGAAACGAAATTGTAAAATCATATTCTGGAAAAAGTTCCTATATTATAGGTTCGTTCTTATTATCAGAGTGTTTTATAATATAATTATGGTTTATTTAAGCTGCCATGGAGGGATGGTTGAACTTTGACAACACACATTTTATTCAAGGCTTCTCATTTGATTCTTTCGGACAGAAAATCATTTAAAAAGACAACAACATCGTACTAAAATTGAACTACAACTATAATTGTATAATATGTGTTTAATTTGCGAAAACTTTTTCAATAACCCAGGTTCATCATCTGCAACATGGAATGTAATTATTTCTACATTTCAATGTTTGCATTCTTTTAAATTATTTTATTTTTATTTTTTAAATTATATTACGTGTATATTTGAAAATGGGACCTTGACACTCATATATGGTTTTAGGGTTTGTCATAGGCAGGCAACAATTACTTTGCCTATAATTCAGGAATTCTCGGTGTAAATGACATAGGTATATCTTCAAAAGAAACATGTCAAGACGATTATGAAATGGACCTGATTCTGTGATAGGATTGCCGAGTCAGGTGTAAATGTACTGAAGTGTTAACGATCGCAATCTGATTGTTACCTCTTAGTTAAAGAGCGCTCAGCGATCAAACATAGGTTGTTACAAACACCTTGATGGTCATAATCTCGTCCTAATATCTATTCGCAACAATAATTAACACGTGTAACATACAGCGAAAAGAATAGCTTACAGCCAGAAGAAACTGCACATCTAACCCCACATAGATTTAATCACATTTACATCGTCCCTCCAATGTTTGGGGAGGGGGTACTATACTTGCTACCTACAAGACTAATTTGCCAGTAACTTCATTGCATCCATCATGAGAGTGAATGTGTTATTAATACCTCAACATTAACCAAAATTGCTAAATTCCCACCTATAACACCACATATGGTTATAGAATGTTCCAACAAAGTCAGTCGAAATCTTTGCTGAGAAGCTTTAAAGGCACGTGAGGCCTTAGTTGTCGAAAATATTCATATTTGTTCCAATCACCGTAAACAGAAAAACATTAAAACGCATACAGTTTCGTTCATATATACCATGACCATCGAGTAAACAGCATGTTATCACAAAGACCTACTATATTTTACCTAAGCAAGAGCCTGATTGTGTTTCAGAAGACAGCACAATGATACTGGCTAATCACAGACAAATGGCAGAAACGCTCTTTATTAGTTCCATATCAGGAATTCACCAACAAAGAACGCTCTTTATGTTTACCATCATAATATAAACAAACACCAGAAAAGTAACTTTTTATGCTTTTGTTTACATAACAATGGTCAAACAGATGACAATAACATACTGTTTATGCGATATTTCTTATTTGTATACGGACAAAGTCTGTCTACATTTTGATGTTCTTTCTGTTTGTGGCAGTTTTTGACGGGTGTAAATATTTTCACAGGATACCCACCGCCAAGGCCAACCGTACCTTTAAGCACCTTATGATTAAACAAATTGAACAATAACTACATTTTCTATAGTGTGTGTCTAAAAGAGTGCACATTGTGACAAAAAATACAACAACCCATGACGGTCCGTCATCTGCAACTGAGTTTGTAACTATTTAATTCTTTGAATGCGGGGGGAACCGTATACTTGAAATTGGACATGGATATTCGTTATTTGATTTCATGAATATACTTAACATGCATATGATATTCCACAATGCATGCCTGCCAACATACCTGGGTGTAAAAGACGTATCTTCAAACGAAACTTGTCAGAGCAATTATGAAATGGGCCTGATTCTGTGATAGGATTGCCGAGTCAGGTGTAAATGTACAGAAGTGTTACCGATCGCAATCTGATTGTTACCTCTTAGTTAAAGAGCGCTCAGCGATCAAACATAGGTTGTTACAAACACCTTGATGGTCATAATCTCGTTCTAATATATATTCGCAACAACACTACACTTAACACGTATAACATACAGCGATAACGATTTCATTCAACCAGAAGAAAAGACAATATTCCCCCACAGAGAGTTATTCCCCTTGGTAAAGGGTCATTATTGGGTTTCCCGACTTTGAGTTTCCATCTGAACCCTCTCCTATACTCTGAAGACCAATTTCCTAACTATGAAAAACTTCATTTGCACATCCGTTAACCCTTTCACGACAGAAGCTGCGTTGTTGCAGCATTTAAAATAAATTGACCCATGTCGAAATGTTTATTCCCCACAGAAGACAATGTAGCTCCATATAGATGGTATGAAAGCGCGTTATATTCTATAGTGTGGCGAGACAATTGGGAAACAAAAGGTCAATAATGCCCTTTCGTTCTTGGGCAATTTTCCGGTTTCCTCTGTCGGCAAAAATGTGCAAATCTGTAGATTATTTCATTAAAAGGAAGTTGTTAGGACAGGAAGTACAGAAGTAACGGGTGAAAATTCGATTTTTGGTCAAACAAGAGATCGTAAGGTGTAAATGGTTAGAGATATTATCGAGGGTAATCCAATCGATCAGTTATTGTTAACGATCAAAGCGATCCTCCGAACAACACCTCCGTGACCCTAATCAGGATTTACAATCTTATCACGATAATAATTAACACGGTGTTAACACGGCTTTGAATATGTTTTAACATGTACCTTATCCAATAAAACATCGCGATTAGTTCTGCGAAATTCTCCACAATTCATGGTCTGTCTGTGCGATTTCTGCGATATAATTAGGCCTCCAGGGACACTTAATTAGCATGGGAAAGTCGAGCTAGTACCGTAGACAACATCAGGGGCAGGGGGTCACACCCACCCCATCGCCAGACATAAAACAAACAGTTGGAAACTTCATGTCTCAAACAAAAGCTGTTGGAAATTTTAGAATGAGGTACTCTCGTATTTAATTTTTTATTCAAACCAATTAATTTGTTCTAAAATATGGGCTTGCTTTAAATTGACATGGCTCATTCGAGCTTCCAAAGTGTGTCTACATAATTTGGAAAGAGGTATATTATAGATAGGTTGACAAATAAACGAAATATTGATATACCGGCTTCATAAACTTTTTTTTAAATACGTTCCATGGGCACAGCCAATGTGCAGCCGCTATCAATATTTCGCACAGAAGTGAAACAAAGAGCTCTAGCTTTATTTGTACCATAACACGGAACGCTCTTTTCTGTTACATATCGTGCAAATGACTGTTGTTTTTGGGACCCAAACATCGTGTTCAAGTTTGTATTTTTTATGACTTCAATGCGTCTTTCTGGACATATATATAACGCTCATAGAAAGTTAGTTCAAATAATTATTGAACTATTTTGAAACCGGGGAAAATTAAAAAGCGACTATTTATATTATGTGTATTTTTTTGGAGCGCAAACCGCCAAGTGGCCTTAATATTTTGAATCAGAGAGAACAGTGTCATTAATTTAATCTCTAAACCGTCGCTTCAGACGTTCAGTAACCTACGTCATTAATGTAATCTCTAAACGGTCGCTTCAGACATTCGGATAGCTGCTATCTGGAACTCATACAGTGGATGAGCTACATATTTTGCAGGAGTTATTGTACTTATGAGTGAAGGAGGTTATGTCCATTTTACGAACATCTATAATTAAATGGTTGAGGTGTGTTTAAAGCCACATGGCGGTTTGCGATCCAAAAAACACATACTATTATACTATTATTCGCTTTTGAATTGTTCTCAGTATCGAAATTGGTCTATAAATATCTTAACTACCTTTCTACGAGCATTCTGTAACCCCAAAAGACGCATTGAAGTAATGAAACATACAACTGGGAATGCGGTGTTTGCGACTGCGGTGTTTGGGTCCCAGACACGACCCAAACAGCCATTATATTGCGCGACATGGAACAGAAAAGTGCGTTCCGTGATAGTCTATTCCTGATATGGTAGCAATAAAGGGCGTTTGTCTGACTTCTGGGGGGGGGAGGGTTGAAAACAGCTGAAAAATGGCTGTGAATTTGGCATGTGTTTTTCAGAGCATATGAAGCCGGTATATCAACAGTTCGTTTATTTATCGCCCTATCGTAGCCGTCGCTCCAAATTACGTAGAAAAAGATTTGGAGCCATTTCCGTTTAATATTAAAAAAAAACGGTATACAATGGATACCTATTTTCTTCGTAAATTTCAGTTTTAAATATGAATTTTTAATGATTACTGATTTTGGAATGTGCACTGTAACTTTCCACAGCTCATGTACTAATTTATTCCGTCAGACAAACGTTGATAGATATGTTTAAACAAATTTAAAATCAAAACCGCTTTGCGATAGAGATTTGATTGGTGACGAATGTTCCTGGTCGTCGAACACGTTTAAAGATGGTTTATCTCTTCGCTGAACATTATGTATCAGTTCGGGGGCATTACATAATATTTTTGAGTCAGAGTAACCATGCAGGAACTTTTTCATCAATTATTTTCTATGAAATGGGACAGAATATGAGTAATTTTTTCAGAAACTACAACATTTTTTACTTAAAAGATATCTTTTAAAACACTTAAAGGCACGGTTGGCCTTAGTTGTCGAAAATATTCATATTTGTTCCAAACACCGTAAACAGACAAACATTAAAACGCATACAGTTTCGTTCATATATACCATGACCATCGCGTAAACAGCATGCTATCATAAAGACTTACTATATTTTACATAAGCAAGAGCCTGATTGTGTTACAGAAGACAGCACAGTGTCACTGGCTAATCACACACAAATGATATAAACGCTCTTTAATAGTTCCATATCAGGAATTCAGCAACAAAGAACGCTCTTTATGTTTACCATCATAATATAAACAAACACCAGAAAAGTAACTTTTTTATGCTTTTGTTTACATAACAATGGTCAAACAAATGACAATAACATACTGTTTATGCGATATTTCTTATTTGTATACGGACAAAGTCTGTCTACATTTTGATGTTCTTTCTGTTTGTGGCGGTTTTTGATGGGTGGAAATATTTTCACAGGATACCCACCGCCAAGGCCAACCGTACCTTTAACAGTGAAATTTATGCAACAACATATATTTCTCTCGTATGTTTCTAGTAATACTTATGGTTGAGGGCATATCTGCCTTATTAGCCATGTATCACCCCTGGTCAAGTGGTCCTGCTAATATGATATGATGCTGGTGGTGCTGTTGATTTGCTATGATGCGGGTAGGGCAAACTGATGCCGTTGCGAAAAAGTATCGTTATTTGTTTTTAAAGTTGTCATTTTCGCGGTGTTTGCCTATTCCGAGCGATTTGAGAAAACCAATGTGCGTATGAAACGTTCAAGAACATATTATTTTTTGAAAAATATAATAATGCCTGCGATGGTGTTTCTAAAACGACGTGAATAACCATCTTGATTATAGTCAATTGTCAACAACTATTACAACCAGTATTAAAAATATTTCGCAATAACTATGTTTTTGAATGTTTGATTCGGACAATGGCTTTCAGATTATCGGAAAAATAGAAATTAAAAAAATATGACGGTTCTATTTGTTAACAGCATCAGTTTGCCCTAACATGATCATAGCAATTCAGCAGGACCCAACCGCATCATAGCACATTGGCAGGACCTCTTGACCAGGGGGGGGGGGGTGTATATGGTATAATGGTAGACTAGATTACTGAGACGTATAAATGTTAAACTGATATTCTATGCCAAATTCAAACAAAAATTAAATATATTAACCCTTCCTATACAAAATTCTTACTGACGAGTAGTTCTCTTATGAAATGTTCAGATATCAAGTTTTAATAAACAAAATAGGTCGTGTGTTGAACTTATTTTCTGAACACTTCCTCCCCCCCCCCCCCCCCCCCCCCAATTGACAGGAATCCTTCTTCGACCTGCTAATGTTCCTTTGTGTCATATTCCAGCCCGGTTCCGGTGATCAAAGTATATCAAATAAGGAGCTTCACCTCGGGTGCTGCCATATACCCACATGATGCCCGAATTTAAAATAAATAAAGAAGGATAACTCTAGAAAAGAAAATACAAAAACCGTCATTGGAAACTTTTTTGAAAGCAGTCATTGTGGCGCACCTTCATAACAAATTTAATTCAAATCCGATAAACCATCGTTGAGTTATCTGCGCAGACGGACATAAAACCCCCTAAGATTTTCAGATAAACAAAGAATGATAACTCTAGAAGGGAGTCGCGCACGTCGTCATTTGCCACTCTTTTGAAAATAGTCACAATGGTTAACCACCATACCACATTTCATTCAGATCCGATAACCCATGGCTGAGATATATGCGCGAATTACAGACAAAAACCAAGATTATTGACGGCCATTTTATAACAATATTTGACCAAAAGGAGAACAAATATGCTGATGTTGGTATAAAACAACATATTTCCCACCAATTTCTCGATCGAAAACCGAACAAAGAGAACAATTTCAACCTACATGTGGTTTAAAATTTCCAACTAATGTGTCATGAAATTTCCAACAACTTACTGTGAGCGGTGATACTCCCACCCCATCCCATGTCGCCACGTCCCTGAGTTACAGGGAACCTGCATGGCCCTGAATTGATAACTGCAGCCTTCGACCCTTACATTTTATATCGGATCGTTTCATGCACTCTCTCATCCTCGCCAATCCATTCAATGTGGTTGGGATCATTGGCCTGAAAAATAGCCAGATATCCTAATCCTATACCATTAAAATAAATCCACACAACATATACCATCGACATTTCAAGATTGTTAAATTTGAGACAAGGACTTTTTCCTATTGGCTTTCTATCTGCTGTCGCGGTAGCATCTGACCTGTTTCAAACCCATGACTCTTTTTCTGTTGCTGGTCGATTGTAGTTGACGATGGCCTATAGTTGACACCAGTCTAGCGGATTCAATAGGCGCTGTCTATATTATATGTATGAACTGGGTTACATATGGAAGCGTATTGGGGACATGTTGCCGGAAAATACAAAGTCAAAATTTCGACTTTCAAAGAGTTTTTGTCTAGATATTTTGACTTTTAAAGTCACCTAATACGCTTCCACGTAGTTACAATTTCCCATTCTCCTAACTATAGAGTAATTATTCAACTGTTCAAACAATGTTCATGTTAGAAATAACAACAATTCGAAATTTCAGGCTGGGGAAATTGGTTGACACGTCTCTGATGTTTAAATCCTGCAACCGCTAAAGTGCTAAACGGACATGGATGCTCCAAACTTATGTTTTAGGATATTGCAAGAAGGGATAAGATACATGTATGTCGATTAAGACCAGAAATGTTAGTCTACAGTATTGATATGATGCGGACAAACCTGCCAAAGTTATTAAATTGTCCAGCTTTTTTCGCACAAAAGTGAGATAAACGCTCTTTATTGTTACCATATCTGGAATTGGCTAAGAAGAAACGCTCTTTATTGTTCGTCCATCTAAAACTTTGGTTTATACAGTTGTCCGATTGGTTTGAAATTTGGCAAATGAATTGCTCACATGGTCTTGTCAACTTAGAATTTGCCGATCATTTTGGTTTCCGGACGATAACTTTAGTTATATTTATCTGATTGTTTTCAAATTTGGTATGTGGATGACTCACATGAACATGTCCGGTTCGAATATGGGTTCGGTCCGCCTATTTTATAGGTGTTGTGATCCTTGTCGACTTAGAATTTGCCGATTATATTTATGTCTGGACGATAACTTTGGTTACAGTTATACGATTGTTTTCAAATTTGGTAGATGGATGACTCGCAAGTTCGAATATGGGTTCTGTCTGCCCATTTTTACTGGAGTAGTGGCCCTTGTCGACTATGAATTTGCCGATTATTTTTCTTTCCTGATGATAAACTTAGTTTTAGTTATCATTGTTTCCATATTTGGTATATGGATTTAACAGCCTGCTCTCGAAAAATAAGCACAATATGGGCTTATTTTGTCGCATTTTAAGGCCATATAGAGCGTATTTGAGGAAAAATGCGCTCAAAATAAGCCCGTATACTGCTTATTTCAATACGAAATAATCCCATATTGGCACTATTAATCTACTGTTTTCATCGACACGACTTAAAGGCACGTGAGGCCTTAGTTGTCGAAAATATTTATATTTGTTCCAATCACCGTAAACAGAAAAACATTAAAACGCATACAGTTTCGTTCATATATACCATGACCATCGCGTAAACAGCATGTTATCATAAAGATTTACTATATTTTACCTAAGCAAGAGCCTGATTGTGTTACAGAAGACAGCACAATGCTGCTGGCTAATCACACACAAATGGCATAAACGCTCTTTATTCGTTCCATATCAGGAATTCACCAACAAAGAACGCTCTTTATGTTTACCATCATAATATAAACAAACACCAGAAAAGTAACTTTTTATGCTTTTGTTTACATAACAATGGTCAAATATATGACAATAACATACTGTTTATGCGATTTTGCTTATTTGTATATGGACAAAGTCTGTCTACATTTTGTTGTTCTTTCTGTTTGTGGCGGTGTTTGACGGGTGGAAATATTTTCACAGGATACCCACCGCCAAGGCCAACCGTACCTTTAATAGATTCATTCTTTGAAATATAATGTGTTTTCGATGCGGCCCGCGCCATTTAACTGAATAACGCGTATAACCTCATATGGGCTTATTTAAAAAAAAAAAAAAGAACAAATATGAACCTATGTGAATATTTACATCCAATATGAACCTATTAGTATGAGGATATTACATGTATATACAGGTCAAGTTCGAATTTGGGTTTAGTCCACTCATTTTTTACCGGAGTTATGAAGCTTGTTGACTACGAATTTCCCGATTATTTTGAATTCCGGATGAGAACTTAATACTTAGAATTTACTGATTATACTGATATCTGATCCAATAAAGCTAGATGTGTTAAAAAAACATAGACATTTGAAAGCAAAGTTTTACTCAATGATAGCCTCCGGTAAAAAAAAAGTCACTTTATTCTGGGGACGTGTGGCCTAAAAGCCTTTTATTAAATGCATGGCTTAAATAAGTCTATATAAGTCAGTATAATACTCTCTCTTTCACTCCCCTTCTCTCTCCCCCTCTCTATCTCCCCTCTCTCCACCTCTGTCACCCCTCTCCCTCTCTCGCACTCTCTCCCTCGTATACGTTTTCCTCTATTAATTCCATCTTAATGTGTATTTATATATTATTTGTTCCAATATATTCATTGTTTGAAACGAAACTCGTATGACTAACTGTGTCATAATATATAGTAATATGATTCCCATTTAATTTGTGATATACTTGTTAACTTAGTGAACGTGCTGCTAATGATGTCGTATACATTTCATAAAAATTCGGGATATCGATTTCATTGCAGACATCGCGTAGATGGTCTGATTCGTCAAGATCCAAGTAACGAAGTCGATCAATACCCACTGAATGGTAACTAATCCGTATAGCTTCGAGAGTGGTCTATTACACAAGCTCTACTGGGTGGAAGATAATGTTTCAACCCACATGGTAACAAGTTGTTGTAAGCTATCATTTCAAATGATCTTTATATTGGGGGTCATTAAGATAGCTATCCTATTCAGCGATCTCTTCTCAACAACCGATGATAACGCGCACCAGGTTGCCTCAAAAACACCGACATACACCAAAGGGATCTTAAGGTGGATCAATAAAGATTAACAATTAATGCGAACCCCTAATTATCTATGATGGAACATCTCAATTCCCTACCCACACCAATTTGAACCTCATTGAGGGTCTCGGATGAGCTGGTTTTACCACGTGTGCGCGAAGATGTTTCCCCCCGAAGACCTGAACCAATTACGTTGCAAAGTGCGTAATTTCGCTAATTCTGAGACAATAATGTCCGTCGGGTGTGTAAATATTTCACCAAACAGCTCGTTCAATTACCACCTTTTTAATTAAATAATGTATCCACCCAGCGAAACTAGTTTCTCTATAGTTTCCATTCATCGGTCTATTTACGTTATATCTTTCTTTGTTTGTTGGCCTTTAATTCCCAAAAGGATAATTTTGTCATCGACTGACCACAAATTGTTGTGTATATACATCCTTCTATCTGGATCTCGCGATAATTTTGAGAGCTTCGCGTCAGATTTAATCGCCCGTGGTTGTATCAGTATTCAACAATTATCTGAAACAACAGTCAACTATGGTGGTTTGTTGGTTATTTGGATCAGCGTGTCAACATGTTTTTACCAATTGCTGTACCAGCATCAAGTCGTCTTTATGTTAGGCTTAAAATATAATTTTTTTTATTGTGCTACATGTTTCGTGACTTTCGTTTGTTAGCTGTTTCAACCAACGTGTCAGCACGTACGTCATAAGTACTCAAATACAACAGCAACACAAAGGTACATATGCGTTGCAAAAAGGGTTTTCAAATATGCCATGAATACCGTGCGATATTGAAATAATAGGGAACGCCGCCACGCACACTACGTCATTTATGCTTACGCAGAAGATGTGGTCAGGGAAGTGACTAGCTATATGGTCCCGTTGGGGGTGTACTACTTGACATTTCCAACTGCACCCCCCCCCCCCCATTTGAATCAAACTACACGCAGGCTTGTAATCTGACACACCCCCAGTTGGAAAATGTCCAACTGATGGTTGCCTAAAAGTAGACAAAATATGCTACTGTTGGTCTAAAAACAACATATTCCCCATTAATTACTGATTGGAAAATCAGATAATGGGAACAATTTCGACCTGTTTGTGGTGTAACATATCCAAACAATGTTGGTCAGGCATGAAATTTCAACTGTTGATACTTTTGACCAATGTAGGGGGCTAACCAGCCATCCCACCCACCTGTGACTACGTCCCTGGGTTTGGTTTTAACAAGGTCGTCGACGAGCAGCACTTCCTTCTTGAATGTCAAGCATATAAGGAAATTAGGTTGCAGGAACTCACTGACATATATACTCAAATATTCTGGTATCACTTTAGTTACCAAGACATAAATCGAAATGGAAATTTCAATACAATGTCGACATTATCAGAATAAATACAGCTCTTAATAAATACATCAACGATGCCAGGAGTAAAGGATGAACTTCACCTCTTCTTCCCACAATTTGGACCCAAATCGGGGAGATATTGACGCACCATCACATTAATGTTTTCTTATATATATTTTGTATATCATTGTTTGTTTGACATTGCCATATACTATATCATGAAGCGATAGAGCAAATCAGAATATTCTGCTCTATAATACATGCCAACGAAATATACCATTATATATAAAACGATCGTCATTCTCATGAAACGATCGAGCAATACAGACTATTCTGTTCTATTATACATGCCAACGGAATAGCTGAAAGCATATACCATTAAAAGAGACTCAACGTTGATGCCCCCATGTTCTCACCAGCTACTGAGATGTATTGTTTTCTTTTAAAACCAATGGATTGATCAGTGACAGCCTCCCCCATCACATCTAGCCACCACAACCAAAAACAAAACGTGGAATAATTATACAGGTACTAAGCGTGCCTCACAACGATTTGTTCTACTCATAAGAATCATCACATTAGAGAGGAAAGAGAGAGAACCCACCCCCCCCCCCCAATCCAGCCCGGATGTGTAAATAAAGAGCATTCGCTTGTAGTTATTTGTTTATACGGAACAAAAATAAATAGCGTTTCACTAACTTCAGGGCAAAACGATGAACGTAGAAATATATAGTTGATGAATTGGTATGGCTTCAATAAGTCTGTGGGACATGCAATGTATGTATATATGTATATATTATGTATGTATGTACGTGCAGTGTATGTATGTATGTGTGTATGTATGTATGTACGTTTAGACTACAGTATTTTCCAATATACGTGTAACTCTCTTTCATTGACGCCGGAATGATAAACTACCGATAGTATTTGACATGGTTTTTAATGAATACAACCACCCATTTCAGTCTAAAACCTTTACTGGAAGTAGGAAGATTTTCGATTTTTTTTATCTATAAAAGCGAAAAATCTTAAAGATACATAATCCGAATTAACTCTCCTAAATTACTATTTCTTTGGCTTCGGGTACAAACAAATATTTGATTCGAGTCGAGGAGCCCACCCACCAAAGCTCTGAGTTATCGATTTTGGAAATCTATTATTTTTCACCACCTAGAATATTCGGCGGCCTAGAAAATATTCGACGAGCCAACCGACATACTCTAGATACCAAACTGCGTTGAACAACAAGTTGATATATAACACGTTTTTGGAAAAATTTATACTATAGAGTTAAAAACGGTTTGTATTATTGTTAATTAATCGATTCTGATAATTGAAGCGTCTTTTGAAAACAAATATTGTTGTTGATGTTGTTGGAATCTGATGACACGGGGACCATCGAATCGGATTGTGTACCAAAAAGCAACAAATGTTTTCTCAAACTGTTGGTTGAAATACAATCAGGACAATCGCAGTCCATTAACTTTTACGCTCCAATGTTTACAACTGATGTTGTTTCGTGCATAACATAACCCAAATGTCGAATTTGTCCATTCTCTACCAGAGCGCACCAGTCATACTTCCTTTCTGACTAGGTCACCGACTGGGTACTAGTCTGTGGTTTTCTATATTTAGCGCGGGTTTTTCCAGACAAAATGGGGAAACCGATCGACCAAAGTCAAATTTCCTATATGTGCTTTGAGAACAGTTCCCTCACTAAAACTTATTGACAATGCGAATTAGAGCGGTCGTTTTGTTGACGATTTTCGCACACTCCTTGGCACAATGGCAGCAAATTAGAACTCTTATGTTTTACTTGTCTTGCAATTTGTCACCATGTGCGTTTCGATTTTTGAGGTTTTTTTTTAAATTTGAGACCCAATTATTCTTTTTATTTACCGGATGAGGAAATGTGTGCAAAGAAATGCCCTTTATCAATTACGTTGCAGGAGAAACAGGCTTACATGAAAAGGAACCCGTATTTGCTATCACTTCAATAAAGGGTGTTTTCGAAGCATATGAATATTTACGCATCGCCCTATATATATTCGCCGTACAAACGCAACAACATCGTGCAATTAATATAGGCTTAATTTTCGAACTATTTTTGGTATATGTCTCTCTAATAATAATATCGTGTTATACTGCTGAATAACTGCTTCGCTATAAGGAACGCGTGGGTGGCAACACGTCCTCACCAAACCACGCAGCGTTACGTAAACATATAATACATCTCGCATCGCTGCCCCCTCACCGCAACTCCATGTTGTTGTCAGGCAGACACGAGCTGCGCTGTCCACAAATCGTCATAAGTTAGGGTTACAATAGTTAACGACCATTTTACTGCAGTAAATCTCGCTCATATTGATGAGACTGTCCGAGAGTTCGTCCCATATATGTCGTAATCTAAAGCGGCTATCTGTCATCCGGGGCACTTACAATGAAGCATGGCAGCAGCGAGAAGGTGTGCCAGTCTATCGCAGCAGCCGCTTGTGTCACGTGACCAGCTAATTTCCTCTTGATACTTTCTAAATGGCCATTATATTGTGACCAAGGCCAAGAAATATAGCCTTGATGGCTACTGTGAATAGATTATGAATTATGTCACCTAACATCGCGTTGACATTGTTTATGTGAGCCACAAGCCATCCCCTGTGATTCGTATATTCATAATGGGCATATCCATAGCGAGAATATGTAATTTCAATCATGGTACTGATGAGAGCAGAATGGTATGTGTCGTGTGTCATGCGCATAACCTTGGTTTATAGATATTATAACATACAGGTATATGCACGCAAGCATAATTAAAGTGACATTGTGCTATTATAATCCCACATAACGAACTGATGCTAAATTATTTTATACGCCCTTTTGGAAAAAAAGGTCGTGTGATGTAATCAGTCTTCCGTCCGTCAGTCCGTTAACATTTTTGGTTTCCGATCGATAATCCAGTTTTTATTTTTTATCTGAACCAAAGTTGGTATATGTATTTCACAGCTAATGGTACAGGCCAAGTTCGAATACGGATTCCGTTCAATTATTTTTACATGAGTTACGGCCCTTTTTGTCCGCCGACCCAACGGGTTCGGATGACTATTATAATCAGCCTGTGCGTGCGTGCGTGTGTGCGTCCGAGGTTTCCGGATGATAACTTTAGTTAGAGTGAACCAAATTAAATTAAATTTGGTATGTGGGTTTACTAGCAGAAAAGACAGGTCAAGTTCGAATTCTGGTTCCGTCCGCCAATTTTCACCAGAGTTATTTTTACATGAGTTTCGGCCCTTTTTCGACTTAGAATTTGACCGTCTGTTAACATTTTTGGTTTCCGACCGATAACTCCAGTTTGGATTATTTGATCTGAACCAAAGTTGGTATGTGTCTTTCTCCCAGCAAAACACAGGTCAGGTTCGAATTCGGGTTCCGCCCGCCAATTTTCACCAGAGTTATGTCCCTTTTTTACTTAGAATTTTTTTTCAATTTGAGGTTTCCAGATCATAACTTTAGTAAATGTGTACTGAATGAAATTAAATTTGGTATGTAGGTTTACTAGCACTAAAGACAGGTTTTTATGCGGAAACAACGGTCGTATCAAGCCAACACTTAGAGGCGGACATGAGGTCTACCGACCTTTTTCGACTTAGAATTTGACCGATTTCGATTTCCGACCGATAACTCCAGTTTTTATTATTTGATCTGAACGAAAGCTGGTATGTGTAATTCCCAGCTAAAACTACAGGCCAAGTTCGAATATAGGTTCTGTCTAATTATTTTCACATGAGTTACGAGCATTTTCCGACTTAGAAATTGACCGCATTTTGCATTGAAATTAGGGGTATATCAGATATTCTTCAAATGCAAGCTCAAATTTTTATTTTATTTTGCGATAGTACAATTCGAAATGGCTAAATGGCGTATTTTGCCACGCCCTAGCGATGCTCTTGTTTATATTTGCTATATCAATATTTTCTCTTATACTTCCTTCCTAAAGTATGAATGTCAGCCGGTTGTGCACGGGAGCTGCGCTTAGCCTAACGTAAGACGTTTCCCACTGAAACCACAGAAAGCCTTGTCAACCAACAACCACTTTCCAACATAAATTTGAGTAGATATAGCGTGGCTGAAAGTTACCGTCGTCCTATCATCGTATATACGTTAAAGGTACGGTTGGCCTTGGTGGTGGGTATCCTGTGAAAATATTTCCACCCGTCAAAAACCGCCACAAACAGAGAGAACATCAAAATGTAGACAGACTTTGTCAGTATACAAATAAGAAATATCGCATAAACAGTATGCTATTGTCAAATGTTTGACCATTGTTATGTAAACAAAAGCATAAAAAGTAACTTTTCTGGTGTTTGTTTATATTATGATGGTAAACATAAAGAGCGTTCTTTGTTGGTGAATTCCTGATATGGAACTAATAAAGAGCGTTTATGCTATTTGTGTGTGATTAGCCAGTAGCATTGTGCTGTCTTCTGTAACACAATCAGGCTCTTGCTTAGGTAAAATATAGTAGGTCTTTATGATAACACGCTGTTTACGTGATGGTCATGGTATATATGAACGAAACTGTACGCGTTTTAATGTTTTTATGTGTACGGTGATTAGAACAGATATGAATATTTTCGACAACTAAGGCCTCACGTGGTTTTAAGGTAGTTAGTTACACATACAACACTTTTTTCAATAATTTTTTTTCAAATAATTTCATCTTCAATGTTAAGAAGTTCATATGGAGCATAATGTGAGAGAATGATGTCACATGACTTCGCGTTGACATTGTTTATGGAAGTCATAAGCTATCCTCTGTGAATCGTATAGATCATAATGGACATGTTTATGATGGCGATATGTAATTTCAATCACGAAGCTGATGAGAACAGAATGGTATGTGTCGTGTGTCATGCGCATAACCTTGGTTTATAGATATTAGAGCATACAGGTATATACACGCAAGTATAATTAAAGTGGCGCTGTGCTATAATCCCACATAATGAACTGACACTAAATTATTTTTGAGGACGCTAAGCGACGGGTGTTAGTGAACAGGCTACACGTGTCGTCTACATCGGAATCTTCCACTTCCCTGGTTGCGATTTCACTATTTTCACTCATTCCTTGGTTGTACATGGACAACTTCCTGTCCGTATTAATGGATAGCTGCGCCCAGCGTGGCGTATGACGTTTCACACTGAAGCCGCAGCCGATAGCGTTGTCAATCAAATAACTCTTTCAACCTAAATTTGAGTCGATATGTGATGGCTGAAAGTTGATATCGCGCTTTCGTCGAAAATACGTCTGGTTTAAGGTAGTTAGTTACATGTACAACACTTTTTTTTCAATAAATTCAGCTAAAATTTTCAGAATAATTTTATCTTCGATGTTAAGAAGTTGATATAGCCCATAAATACACAGAACGACACGTGTGTTAATTGAAGTTTTGATACTACACGAATCATTCCGCGATGACACAAGGGTATCAACAAACCCATTCACACGCGTGTCGTTCTGTGTTTATTACACGCCACCCGTCATAGAATCCGCCAATTAAAAAATACCTACTTACAAGGTGTATTAACCCTTTACCCAACATAAGGGCCCCGTGCCAATGCATTCTCTATTATATGCGAGTCGACCATAGGTCGCCTCGCATATATAAGAGAATGCATTGGCTTAACACATTAAAAATTATAAAATTGTTAAAGAATGTAAGAAAAAATGGTAAAAAGTGTTTTTTAGGCCAATGCATTCTCTTATATATGCGAGGCGACCTATGGTCGACTCGCATATATAAGAGAATGCATTGGCACAGGGCATGACTGTAACTATCACAATGTGGTCAAGGAGCCGGTTCCAATGATATCCATATTTGTATGGTTCTATTGAGGCAGACCGAAGATATTTTAGGCTGTTGAAGCTTTATTTGGCCGGTTTTGGCCTGATTGTTGAGTAAAGGGTTAAGGCACGATCATACAAGGCTTCTTTTGTCAATGTGTGATGCTGCTTTTATTTTATAGTTCCGGTTTCATGGTTACTTTAAACATATTTTATTGTGAATTATTCAATTTACAAAGGGATTGGGGTACAAGTTACAGAAATTTACAGGAGACCCTTCTCCCGATACAAGGTTGAATTACAGTATTTGTTTACAAGATGACAGAGTATTTACAATTGTGGTTTAATACATAACTGGAAATAAAGAAGATGGAAGTTGTAATGGTAAGAGTGTGGACTGAGTGTGTTAATTGCCAATCGTCTCTCTGTATACATATGAAATGAGGACGGGCCATGACGTCTAATCGTTATACTCATGTTGCATTGTTGCTGTATATATCTGAAGGTATATTGCCGGGCAATTAATCCTGATTAAAGCGTTTTGTCGCGGCTATGTAGAAATAAACAATGCGAAATAATTTTGTGTTTCTTTGAAAGGTTTCATCAGGAATTCCCCATAGCAGTTGGTTCCAGTTGGTTTCATCGTTGAAGCGAACGTCGTGTGACGTCAACGGGATGCGCATGGAACGTATGTTCCATACGGTACGTTCCATACAAATATGCAAATATGGAACAGCAGAAACAACGTAATTCTAGGAACAAGCGTGTCATAATGTGAGAGAATGATATCACACAACTTCGTGTTGACATTGTTTATGGGAGTCATATAGGCCATAATATGTGATTCGTAGATTCATAATGGTCATATCTTTGGCGAGAATATGTAATTTCAATCATTGAAATGATAAGAGTAGAATGGATGAGTCGAGTGTCATGGGCATAACGTTAGTTTATTGACATTGGAACATATATACACGCAACCTTAGGTCGATTACGTGGTGTTATATAGTCCAACATAACAAACTGACGCTAAATATATTTTTGACAACGCCGGTGACTGTTTTGATGTAGACATTTAAGAAATGGATGTTGATTTGCTTGCGTTCCATAGAGTATGGATGCAAGTTGGTCTGACATTTTGTGTGGAACGACCAACTTGCATCCATACTCTATGGGACGCAACAAAATCAACATTCATTACTTATATTTACACTCAACTGAGTCAACTGGCAGATTAAAAGAGTTTTAAGCGTCCATTTCCAACGTTATTATCGTGGCTCGGAGCAAGTTGCGTCTACACAAAAATGGATGCAAGTTGGTGTCAGCTCGCGACGTCATGTGACCTAATTTCGACCAACCGACGTCCTGTATCAATGTTCCACAACGCGAATGCATGTGTGAGTGTAAATATTGGTTGTTACGACAGAAGGAACATTCTGTTTTCATATGCATGTATAATTGTATTAGATTGGGATATGTATTGTCTTATAGCGATGATTTGGCAGGACATAATGCATCGTTTATATCAGACCCACCTCTACTTGAGATTCTGACAATATTGGATATATCGGCCAGAAATAAACTTTCTGTTCTCATATGCATGCAATTGTATTCGATTTGGGATATTTATTATCTTATTCCGATGGTTTTGGCGGAACAGTATTATATGCTGCATTAATTGATTGATTAATATGAAAATACGGATGCTCAAATGATGAGCACCAACTGGTCGAGAAAGATATTACCATGGTATATTAACATCCTGATAAATAAAAAATTTGTTTTTTTCACTTCTAATAACCGCCAATATAACATGCCTGAAACACCAGAAGTTTGATATATCTGACAGAAAATATTTATATATTGATAAATATTTTCAACGAACATATCAAGATTTGTGTGATTGCATTCCAATGTAATCGATTACGATTACAATTACTTTTGATTTACATTATTATGATTACGGTTACTGATTACATTATAATTACTTTAGTAAAATGTAACCGATTACTTTTTTTAGTTTCCAAACATTTTGATCCCATAGGAATAGATAATGAATCAAATGAAAATCTAAATTTTATTGAAAAGATCATTTATATATAACATGTAAACAAAATGGAATTGTCAAAACCACTCAACCACTCATTTTAAATATATATTGAAAAATGTGTTGTTTTGAACAAAGATTTTAATAAATTCACTACATTCAGTCAACATTATAAACAGAAATGGCCATCAGGTAGAAACCTTCCAGTCACAACCGGTGTTTGATTTGAAGATTGGAAAGTTTGAGGTATCAGTTGAAAAAATTGCTTGATCAACTGAAGGAGGTGCAGAAATTCCACATGTATGTTCATTTTTGTGTCTAAGTCACCCTCCAGACATGGCCGTCACTGGCTGCCTATTCCGTGACTTGTCATTTTAAAGCACTTTGCGGTTTGAATGTTTAAATTAAGCTGTTTCACGGACCAACACATATCGATAAATACGCTACCCCCCTCCTCAAATTTATAAAGACCGATTCTATATTATATTATATGGCTGATTATCGGCCAAATGGTATTCTCGAATCCTGGGCAAATATTTATTATCGGATGTTAATATTTATTAATGAATGGCAGACGATACAATTGTTCGGCAAAAAAAAAAAAATTATTCCACATGCAGAAAGACTAATTCAAGTGATCGAATTCAGAATGTTTGGGTCCCGAACTTTCTTCGGCATTGATCATGAAACAGCGTTCCTTAATTGTAAGTCTATTCCTAATATGGTAGAAATAAAGAGCATTTATTTCACTTCTATATATGCGAAAAATTGAAAACAGCTGGAAAATTGTTGTGAGCAAGTATTTCTCAGAGCATGGGAAGCCGTATATCAATATTACATGTATTTATAAACCCATTTTTTATATCTCCTTTCAAATTGAATGGACAATATTTGGAAGTTCGAATTAGCCATGTCCGTTAATACGGAAATTATAGGGTCTTAATACTCCAGAATACGGATCAAAGGATGGCAACAACTGGTCGCTTACGATAAAATCAAGTGTTGAGTTTCACTTCCATCACTGAGTGAATTATTGGGGGCAATTAAACGTCTTCATTAATTTGCATTGCGCAAGCACATGTGTGGCTCTCAACCTGGTCGGTGTAAGTTCCGGTAAGCAAACATACTCTTGGGATACTTGAACCTTTTATAGCACGTGCTCCCAGCTGGACGTTTAGGGAACTTCAAAGACAGGTCCAGACCGTACTGAGCTGTATCATGTGGATATATTAGGCATATCTTGAAGACTTTGAGATAACTATCTGCCGACCGTTCTGGTCCTTTACGAGAAAATATGCGGAACGAACCTTTTATTTGTCAGTCGTATGTTTCTGTGGGAGAAGTGAATTGTGCTACCTGACTTTGTCGACGAGAGACAATTATAATTTTTCTATCGGAATCACCGAAGAAAGGCGCAATATTTCAAATTTGCTGCAATTTTACGGCCGGATCACTCCTGGATTATCTAGGAGCGAGTTTCTGGGGACAGAACCGTATACACGAGTGTACCCCGAAAACCCAATATCCATTCGACAGCATAACACCGGTCGTATATAAATGGCGCTTTTAACTGCCAACTTGCCATAGTGGTTTATTTGTGTTTTGGGGGGTGGACGCGGGGGGATTCGAATGACCCGTATACCCTTTAATGTAATGAAATCTCTCTCGGGGTTTTGAAATTAGAATCATATAAAATCCATCAATAAACGACAAAACAAGAAAAATAGACTGTGTCAAGCATTATCCGTATTCTTTGCTTATTGTCTCTTTCTTCCGAATTTGAATACTACCTATATACGAGCGCCTGCGGCACATAAGATACTATGGATGGCGGGATGGGGTGGTGGGTGGGTACTACCTATATACGAGCGCCTGTGGGGCATAAGATAATTTGTTGTTATTGTTGTTGTTTATTGTTTTGGATCTGGTCTCTGGAAATTATTTTAGTTTTTGTTTATTTTCGATCGCAACCAATGCTCTTTTGTTGTCGGCCATTTCCTCCTGTGTTTTCTTAATATATATGCAATCGCCGCAGCCGAAAGGGTGGAGCCACTGCTGGTGTTGTTGGTGGTAATTGTCATCATCTCGTAAAAGAATCCACCCGCCCGGACCCCCATGGACCTCTAACCGCCTTGAATTTTACCTTTATATACGCATGAGGAGCTTGCTATGTACCCACATATATGCAAGGAAACTAACACACACCCTTTCAGAATGCGCGGCAAGTTCGTGTATAACCCTCGAATTGTCACCTTCGTCGAACATCTTGGCCATCAATTAAACATATTCGCCCTGATCATTCCTGGAATATCTAGGTGCGAGTTTCTGTGACAGAAAGGTACTAGGATAACCCGGAAAACCAACTCGCCATACGACAGCGCACTGGTCGTATGTAGAAATGGCGGTATTGAACCACAACTTGCCAGAACTTTAATTTCCATCATCCGGTAAAAGAGTCTCCCGCTTGGACCTTCCACTGACACCACGCCTGGCATTCTACCTAGGCATGTTGATTTGGCTATATCCACACACGGAAATTGCCACACACCCTTTCAGAGTGCGTCAAGTAACCCTCAAAATGTTACATTCTTCGAACATGTTTGCTGTTAATTGAACGTAAACTCGCCCTGACCATTCCTGGGATATCTATAGAAGTGAGTTTTTGGGACAGAAAGGTACGAGGATATCCTGGAAACTCCTCTGTCGCAAGACATTGGCAGTTGAGCGCCTGGAGAGTGGAGACCGTTCATACAGTAATGCCCAAAGTAATTGACCACTTAACCACAGCAGAATTATGGGTAATTTTTCAGGTTTTAGTCGGAAATATGGCGATGAATGGCAACAAGCCATATTTCCGACTAAAACCTGAAAAATTACCCATAATTCTGCTGTGGTTAAGTGGTCAATTCCTTTGGGCATTACTGTATGTTCCCCGAACTCCTATTTCATGTCATTAATCTGCATTTATACGCCGTCTGTATTGTGGTGGGTCATAGCATATGTACACTTCATTGTTGTGCTGGCAATTAAATAGGTCGAGGAAATTGAGTTGGGTCCTATCGTTTGTAACAAAATATAAAACTTAAAACTTCCGAGTTCAAGTTGGTACATGGGTAAAACGAAAAGTTATACCGAAATCAGATTTTTTTTTAAAAGAAAATTGGCCAAGAAAATATAAAATAAGGTACATATTTAACGGTTCTGAGAGTTTGGGGCTGTCTTTTTTGGCATTCCTATTATTTCAGGCATGTTGAATAATCATTCAAGTTTCCCAAGACTAATACCTCTTATTTAGCGACATCCTAAATTTATTTTCCAATTTGTAACGCCCACCGTTTGACAACTTCCGGGACGCCTAACAGGTTCCACAAACATTATGACCATTGGTACACACTGATGAATTAATAGTGGCGTTTGATTGCTTAATTATAGCTATCTGGTCACATCAAAGTAAACAATTTAATTGAACGAGCAATAGGTCTCCTGTATCTACCCACAATTCATCCGGAAAATACCCATAATTCCACTGCGAAGTATCAGTAGCCCTTGGCTATTAATGAGCGACTTTTATAACACATTATAGAGCTATCAAGCATCGAGTACGTGATGTACGTTACACAATCATCAATCACGTGTACAGCCGTATCGGTGATCAAATGCATAAATTGATCAGATAAGGTTGTTGTGGAACTAATTTTGTGGCGCTTTTACATTCAATTATCGTGTAAATTGCCCCTGGAAGCTTTTGATTGTCGATAGCGGTGTAATCTTGTTTGGATTCGTCTGCTCGAACAGGTCGGATAGCATAATTAACTGTTGCTAAACGGACGTGTCTATTTAGCACTGTCTCCAGACTAGTTATTGATGTACTAATTAATTAATACACAGAGATGGCTGGGGACATATCAGGCAGGTTCAATTACATTTGCATATGACGTATATGACTATGGAATTTAAGGGGGGACGCACGTTTTGCATAAATCCAGCCAAAATGGCAAGAGATTTTCAACAAAGAATTTCTCTGGATCTATCAGGCGAAAAATCTTGAGTTTCTCATTCACGCGCATCGGGTGTATACTGGTGGCCAAGTATTAGAAACATGTGGGCCGATGGGACTTTTATAAATAGAAAATTGTTTTTTCCGGTTTATTTATTTAAAAGTCGAACTGCGCGATCAGGAGGCCGATCACCGGTAAAAGGTGTAGTTGGGAATTTCAATTTCGTTTATTGTCCTTTACATTATTATGTCAATAATGTTGATTTTTGGTTTGTGACAAGCTATGTCAATTACCAATAAAAGAAATTTAAAAGATAATTTGTAAGTCTTATATTTAAACTTTTATAGATATTTTTCGTTCTGCAGCCCACTGATGGTTGTGATCGGAGACGGCCGAGTCGGCTGCTGGTTCGTTAATTAGGTGCTGGTTGTTATTGTTATTTTAACGGAATTCTGAGTTGGTCATTCGCGAAACCAATATATTTTATATTCTATAATTAAAATCATGGGTATATAATATATGATCTTGTTTATGGATATTGTAGGAAGTCTAATCTGGCCGTGTCAAATTGAGCTATAGCGATGGGATTTCTCACAGGACAACACATTTCGGGTTTGCGTGGGGTGTGTATCCTCTGGATGTCTTATAGTTGCAGTACGTAACAATTATGACCGCGTTAATTGCTTTCGATGTTTAGGTATGAACAATGGCTGGACCATGCACTCTTGGCGGGAACACAATACCTCCGATTTTGTTATCCGCATTTAGAAGCTTTCTGGTGTGGTGAATGAGAAACCTTCAGTAATAAGCCGTAGTTGTTTGTAATAATTCGAAGGATTAGTTGTTTTAACGGAATTCTGAGGCGGTGAATTCATGTAACCAATATATTTTATATTATAATTTATATTTATGGCTAATAATATGATCTTGAGGGCGTTCCCATTTCTGATTATGGTTTTCTTGTATCAATTGGTTGCGGACACACGTATCACAGTAGCGATGGCATAGTAGGTGTGACAATTTATTATGGTGGAGTTTGGTGACAATTGTTCGTCATAATTATTATGCCATAGCCAGCCATGTTGCCCGCTGAGTATCCGCACAATGAGTCGACTGGACCAATTAACCAATTGCGTTTCACCAAGGTTGAACTCAACTCATTCAAGTTTCCCCAGACTAATTCCTCTTATTACGTTTTGCTAATTTGTATTCGCTACGATATATATAATTGCACGATAGATCGTCCAGAATTGTGTTTGACCGTGGCCTGGTGGCAATTCCTCATTGACTCACATATCATGTGTGTGGTACGTTTTTTTTTATATGATCGCAATGCATGCATGTTTATCTACTTATATTAAATTCATGGATAAGAACAATCATAGCTGTTGACAGAAATGTGCTATTAATTAAGCTATCAAATGGACTTGTGTGTTAGCATGCAAAATATAACACTGCGTGTTGAGCGAAGATCAACAGCGACAAGACATTCAGGTAGATACATCCTTGAGATATCGACCGTCGCTGGCAGAGCTTGGTAGACTCATTGTGCGAATTTGCAGAGGGCGACATGGCTTGCTATGTTCACATACAGAGGGCAGGAAATACAAATTATAAAAGAATTCAGATATCTTGGGATTCAATTTTTCTACAATGGGAGATTTTGTCAGTCCATAAAGAGTACCACAAATACTGCGACAAAGGCAATGTATGGTTTATTGAAAACAATTCGCAAACTCAAGTTACCTATCGATATTTCGCTGAAACTATTCGATTGTATGATTCTGCCAATTATGCTATACGGAAGTGAGGTCTGGTGTTTCGAAAGAATACAGGCCCTAGAGACGCTCCACCTTAAGTTTTGTAAAATTATAACGTCAATGAAATCGAGTACACCTAACTATATGGTATATGCAGAACTTGGAAGGCACCCGATATCAATAGAAATAAAATATAGAGCACTATCGTATTGGTCAAAGCTAGTGAGTCATGATGGGTCAGAACTAGCAAAGAACATATTTCTTTTATTGAGGTATGTACATGATGACAATATCGTATTAAAAGACAAGATCAAATGGATTAGCTTTGTGGAAGGGATTCTTCACGAAGTAAACATGGACCACATTTGGTCAAGTCAGTCATCGCTAAGCAGAACAGCGTTAAGATACATAAAAAGTCAACTGATTGAAAATTATGAACGTAATCTTTTTGCCAGTCTGAAGTCGTCCTCATCTATACCAGAGCAATATTCTACAGCAACATTAAGGACTCGATAAAAATGAATCGATATCTAGTATATTTGCCAGCCCATTTATCTAACTTCTTACTGAAAATACGAACATCAAACCATAAATTACCAGTTGAAAAGAATAGATGGACGAAAGGAAAAGATAATAATGATTTAAACTGTGTTTTGTGCAGCAATAGCCCATGTGATGAATACCATTTTATGATCATATGCCAAGAGCTAAAAAACTTACGTGAATTATATATTCCAAAATATTATTGGGATAAACCAAACCGAAATAAATTCCATGGACTACTTTCTCTTGAAAACATGAGCGTTCTGAAAAGACTGAGCATATTTATTAAATTGGCATTGAAAAAGATTTCTTAAATATAATATTATATACACAGATGAAATATATATACATGTATGTTTGTATGTGTATATATATATATATGTGTGTGTGTGTAATGCGACACATCCATAAATTGGGAATTGCATACTTATGCAAGGTAATTGTTAATGAATCTTATGTATAAGTGCTGTGTACAGTTATTGTATTATGGTGGATTTGTTACGAAAATATTATAATGATAATTGTTAACGTATAAATTGTTTGTATAAACTGTTTCTGTGTATATATGTATATATATGTTTTGGCTATGTTCCAACTTAAATGTTGGCTTTGCAAATAAACAATCAATCAATCGGCATGTTAATTATGACGACCGATTGTCACCAAATTCCACCATAATAAATTGTCACACCTACTATGACATCGCTACTGTGGTACGTGTGTCCGCAGCCATTATCTATAGAATCTGAGCAATTATAGAGAAACAATGGATTTTAATACATTTGAGTGGTTGAACATATTATTTTATTTTTTTGTCCCTTTCGGTACCAAAAACTGCTAGAATAATTAACAATTTCACACAAAACTCCCATCACCAAATAGTTTATTGTCATGGCTGTTCGAGAGGAAGCTTCATCTGTATCATAATGTTGAGTTAGATTTTGTATTGCATAATATAGCATCATACCCCCATGTATTATAATGAAGAATAAAGCAGTCACATATAGTCCAGCCCAATGGAAACAAATGCTGATATACAATGTAGTCCACTCAAACAGGGAGCAATCAATTGAATGAGACCACAGTGTTAAGAGATATGGTGGTCAGCTTTAACTTGGTTTTGAACCCATGAGCAAGAACTCATTTCAGCCCAATTTGCATTGACCAACACGCATTACATTAAAATTATCAAATATAGAAAATTATTTATATATGGGCAGTTGCCTTTCTAAATGAAAATAATCATTAAATTTCACGAATAAAGAACAATTATTCTCCTCTCATTATCTTGAGAAATGATATCGTGGATAAGATGCTGAAATTTTGAAGAAATCATTATTTTACAGAAGTTATTGGTACCTAAATTTTAAATATTGTCCATGCCATAAAAGTAAAGTAAATGAGGTTATTATATCCAGTTAGTCGATGGTTCTTAAATATTGTGTCACAATATTCTCCCTCTCTCTCTCCCTCTCTCTTTCTCTCTCTCTCTCTCTCTCTCTCTCTCTCTCTCTCTTTCTCTCTCTCTCTCTCTCTCTTTCTTTCTCTCTATCTCTTTCTCTCTTTCTCTCCCTCTCTAAGATAGATAAGATAAGATAAATTTTATAAACACAAGCTCTGAAGAGCTTTTGACCGACTGTAAAAAGCTCTCTCTCTCTCTCTCTCTCTCTCTCTCTCTCTCTCTCTCTCTCTCTCTCTCTCTCTCTCTCTCTCCCGAACGCCCATCCATATGAAGAATAATCCAGTATATTTAGCAAAGAAAGGGTTAGTCAGACTTGGATCGCTGTCGTTATATATAGACTAGTTCATGTCCAATACAATAGCAAAATTCTTAAAGATGCCATGTCAGTTGTGACATGAAACCACAATTTGTATCGCGTAGGCTATATATATATATACAAGACAATAATTATATCGGACCCATGAGCCGATTAATTCGTTTTCAACGTAAAATGATAGATTATTTTCGAGATACTTATGACACACCAATGATGGTGATAGCACGTATTTTCATTTGTCCTTTGCACAGTAAGCTGAAAAATTAACTATGACAATTCTCAATAATTTGGTGTGAAATCGGAGAGAGCATCTTTAAATAGGATTTATATAAATAATGAGCCATTACCTCCATTGAATTACATGTAAACATCATTATAAATATATTAATAAATCATTACAATTTCTCAGTTTATAATAACTTTATTAAATTATGTCAGCTCGAGTCTGCATTATGGTGTCATATGCACTACTTGTTCGTGATCATATAATATACAGTAATGCCCGAAGTATATGACCCTTTAACCACAGAATTATGGGAATTTTTCAGGATCTAGTCGGAAATATGGCTTGTTGCCATTCATCGGAAAGCTCTCACCGAGAGTTTTCCGACGAATGGCAGCAAGTCATATTTCCGACTAAATCCTGAAATATTTCCCATAATTCTGCTGTGGTTTAGGTGTCGATTATTTAGGACATTACTGTACATTACTTCGTATAAGCCATCAGCCATTAAGTTCTATTCACTCCATCAGAAATAACAACATTGAAGTACACGTACAATTTTTCCCTCTCTTAATTTCTATAAATAAATTAAAATTCAATACCCACATAGGAAAGCTATTGTTGTTCATTCGCAGTCCGCAATATTTACATTCAAAATGAAAAGAATGGTTGATACTTCCAACTTCCCACGCAGATCAGAAGGTGGCAATTGCTGTCTAGGTTTGACGAGGCTGTCGTGGATTCTGACATGGAAAAAATCGTGATCAGTTGAAGATGGACATGTCAATGTTTCAATCCCATGGTAAACACAACCGGTTACTGAAATTGGTGCGTCGGCCATCGGTGTGATTCAGATGGGACACGCTTTATCCGTGATATCGTGAAATGATCTCGTTCAGATATAGTGCAGTTGAACATCCGAAGCGTGGACAACACTCTCTTTCGGCTAAATTCCCCTTTAAATGCACTCGTGAATTGACTATAGAATAATCGGAATTGATTCTAAACTGCACTCGGGCGAATCTGCTGAACGGCACCCAATGAACTGCTCAAGGATTTTGAACAGCATGCTGAACGCGCTTGGAGGTCGGTTAAATTGTGTCCCCTCCCTGTATTTGGGTATCACACACCGATTACAAGTCATTTGCACGACGTCTACACAAATGTCTTCGTTAAACTGCATTCGGGCGAATCTGCTGAACGGCACCCAATGAACTGCTCAACGGGATTTTTGAATTGCTGAACGCGGGCATCACTGTCTGTCAAATGGTGTCCCATCCTTGTATTTAGGTATCACACACCGACTACAAGTCATTGCAAAAAACATCGAACCGAATATCTTCGTTATAACTGTGTTAAACTGCGTTCGGGAGAAACCTCCGAACTGTAGCCGGTGAACTGCTCAACGAGATTTTGCTGCTGAACGGGCATGGCGGTCTGTCAAGTTGTGTCCCTTTCGTCTATCTGGGTATCACCCACCTATAACAAGTCATTAGCGCAACCGATTATGAGAACTCATTCATGCCATTCGAGTTAAAGGACACAGCTGTATGATCTGATGATATATATACATACATATATTAGGCTGTATGTCGGTAATGCTCGAAATACGAAATTTTAAATAGAAGAGCATGGTGCTGTCATGAAACTATGATACAGTAATGCCCAAAGTAATTGACCACTTAACCAAAGCAGAATTATGGATAATTTTCAGGATTTAGACGGAAATATGGCTTGTCGCATCAATTACTTTGGGCATTACTGTAGATTGGGTTCTACCTGTATGTTAAACTCCTAACCATATCAGACTTCTAAACATATATATTCCAACTTTTAGGGACCTCAACTGATGTGGCGGACAAACTACTGTGAAATCGAACAAATTGAATTGATGCTGTTATGCAGAACCAAGGGCTGATTCCATAAATTATGCTAGACTTGAATTGGCAAATTATCCTGGGCAGGCCAGGACAAAAATATATTTTCCGTGTGTTTCCCCACCTCCGACCGGCGTTGACGCCAGATGACGTCACGTAACCCACAAGCGCGTGCAGTTAATTACACCTCCTTACGCCACACCATTCCATTCATTTTCCCTGGATAATGCAAGGCAGGTATATATGAGTCAAGCGTAGCCAAGCTCAATGAATGGAAACTCTCCAAGTTCTTATTCCTGGTCATACTGCATATAATCGCCCAACCTGGTCATAAACTGACAACGAGGGTCCTGTTGGAATATTTGTGAAGACTTACATGGATTAGAAAGGGTCATATTTAAAAAATAATTGGATACGCGATTAGTTTCCATGACATATCATCATAGGAAGACAGTCAGTCGTGACTATACCACCCTAACAATATACATAGTCTATTAATATTATATTTTTTTGTAATGGTACTTTCCATGTGTGTATATTGTAAATAAAGTTATCCCATACAAAACAAATCTGATTTATGCATGGACCTATTTACAACAGGAAAGTCTGCGTTGTGATGCTGAATTCCAGGTGAATTTTATATAGCACGAAATGCAGAACAACTTGAAATGTCAGCAGGAACGGTGTTGTCAAGTGGGGATTGGATTTGCCGATTTTGCCATGCAATCAGTGTATGAAATTATTTGAGTCGCACTAAACAGAAGATGCCATCACCAGACGTTGTATGTGTGTTTTTTTTCTTCATTTTCTTTGCACATGCACGCTGACAGTGGGGCAATAGATTGTATATTTAGAACATAATACTGTGCATGGATGTGGACAGATTGAAACTGGCAGCACTGGTTAAGGTGTCGTTGTTTTTAGACAAACACCAGCATATATTTTCTGTTTTTGGACCAAATTTTGGTCTGAAATAGCCATCAGTTGGAAATATTCCAAACAATGGGGTTGGATTTCCAACAGATAGAAAGCTTGAGGTACCAGTTGTAAAGTTCCAGCCCATGGAGAGGGGTAAAAAAAATTGTGAATTTCGCGAATCTGGGGTCTTGTTCAAGGGTGGCGTGGGGGCATTTATAAATTTCAAGGTGGACATCCATTATCGCCATGTCCCTGGCTGGAAGTATCAAATACGTTGTAAGAAAAAGTATTTGATCTCATACGGACTCGAAATCTGGCCTGGAAGATTTAGTTTCCACGGTTGCTGATTGGTGTTCTTGTTGGGTACTTTCCTGCGACATTTTTGGGCGCAGCCTATATGGGTCCGGTAGAATACTGGCGACCTGCTGGGGATTAAATCGCCGACGAGTTTTTTCTCTTACATGTATATGTTCTGATTAGAAGAGAACTTTATGAGAGAAAATTAAATCTTGAATCAAATGTTTAGAATATGTCCATCGTGAAAAGTGTAATATAATCTTGTCTTTAACCCGTTCATGACGGGAGCTGCGCTT
Source organism: Siphonodentalium dalli (assembly GCA_032622095.1). NCBI lineage: Eukaryota > Metazoa > Mollusca > Scaphopoda > Gadilida > Siphonodentaliidae > Siphonodentalium > Siphonodentalium dalli. The sequence continues at coordinate 135,816,074 of CP136067.1, read as the reverse complement.
GTGCAGCATTGAAGATCATATACCAGAGAATTATCTTACATCTTCGAGTCTCCCATAGGGAGCCTCGAATATATAAGAACATTCGCTGGCTTACAAGGTCAATGCCAATAGTGTTAGGCCAATACATTCTCTTATATGGGTGCCTCGCATATATGTATAAGAGAATGCAGTGGCACAGAGCTTTCGCAAAATTTCAGGAAGCTTCAGTCATGAAAGTGTTAAATCGAGTTTCAAACAAATTCATGCTGCTGTTATAAGTCATTCTTAATACTCTTGCATTTTAATGATTCAACTTTCAGCTCTTTGTACCAGACTTGCTGCCCACCTGGGTGAGAGCTTTGTGTGGTTTATAAAATATGGGCGTGTCGTTATAACGAGTAAAATATAAATTAAAAAATATATCAGTTTAAAACGAGCGTGCCACTTTAAAAAGTGCACCGGTAAGGGCGCGTACACATGGCCAGCAAGAAGATATCAGGTATGCCCCATGTGACTTACTTGACCAATGAAATAAATAATACCGGAAAATATCCGACGAAGGCAGCGCGCTTATATTTTATCGCCAATTGGTGATATATGTTCACCTTGATAGGTGGCCATCGGTATCCGTTGACTAATCTCGCAGGGATATGATCGTAACAATTCAAGCACTCGAGTTATGATCCATCAATAGTATCGTCTGTTTCAACATATACTACGTATTTCCATTTTACATTGGTTGTCAGAACCGCTGATGTATTATATATACATGTATATACGTGTATACAGAGACGTGGCGACAGGGGGGGGGGGGGGGGGGCTTGGTGTGTCTCGATCACCCCCAACTTTGGTCAATAATTTCAACAGTTGGACATTTCATACCTGCCAAAACATTAGTTGGAAATTTCACACCAACAATAGGTTGAAAATGTTCTTGTAGTTTGATTTTCAAAAATATTCTTGGGGGAATTAATTGTTTTTGGACCAATATTTGCATATTTTCCTATTTTTGGTCTGAAATGGTCATCAGTTGGAAACTTTCCAACCTCAGTGGGGTGACAGGTTGGAAATTTCCAACACTTTGAAAGCTTGTGTCCTGGTCCCTCCCCCGTGGCCAGCCTGAGTCAAAAGTAAAAAACTGCTAGTTAATCATTGAGTTAATTTAAGAAAACAATATTGTCATACATTTGGTCAACATTGTCATTGGAATTGTCATCAGATGTAAATTTTCCAGCCTAAGTGGGGTGTCAGGTTTGAAATTTCCAACTCTAGGAATGATTGAGGCTAGTCTAGATGATAGGATTTTGCGATTTTCTTGCTCAGATTACAAACATTTCGCACACCGGGCCGGCCCGAACCATGGTCTAATATTAGGCCTAAGAGCACTGATATAACTCTATGAATATTCGATATGGACTATAGGTTGTTTGTCCGCAGTAATTCACTTCAACACACACGACTAACACTAGTCACATTGAGCTCAATCAACGTCAACTAACCCGCCGCTTTCTCACGGGCGTAATCTTTGCAGCAAGAAAATATCAGAGTACAATTGTACCTGATATTTTCTTGCAGATATTTTCTTGCAGCTTCATGTGTACGCGCCCTAAACAATACATAGTTAATAATGGAGATACCTCCTTAATTTTAATGGCCATAATTCTCAAACGCCTGAACCGATTCTTAAAATTCCAACGCCCATCGATCAAGTTAAAGCTATATTTTCCTATTTTAATCCACAATTCTAGGATAAAATATTCCAAAACTTCGAAAACAGGCGCTGAACACAAAAATCACAGAGCACCGGGTACCTCGATATAGCATATGAGAAAATATATCGTCAATTTAAAAGTCAATAATGATTACTTCAGGCGTTTGTGAATTATGGACGTTAGAAGTGAGAATGTATCTGAAAAGTGAACTCCCTTATTAAATATGTATTGTTTATTAAAGTGGCGCGCTAGTTTTAAACTGATGCATATCTTTATTTATATTTTACTCGTTTTAACGACACGCCCCTGCGCCAATACGTTGCTGTTAACGGGCTTGTGTCCGGGTCCCGTCAAAATGCAAAGGCTGCGAAAGCCACTCTTATACTACACCCTTAAAATTGTTGTTCAATTTGTGCACATTAGCCATTTTTGTGCACAAACGTCCGTGTGTCCGTAGGTCCCGTTGTTGAACTTATATTGTATGAACATATCCCTTCAATAAATAGGACTCCTTCTGCACCTGTAGTGTCTGTAACCTGCTTATATTTCCTGAAACCCCCTCCAGATGAATAATAGACCATTCCAATGTCTACTTATATAACTCAGTGGGAGAATCCATTAAGTATAGAAAGGGGTAATTGTGATCTGAGCTAAAAGTGCTTCGTCCACAACCATGGGGGTGGGATTCACACGGGCAACTAGTCTGTTCCATAACCACAATATCATTAAATATTCAGACTCAACCAATCATATACGTCGACGATATTGTGATTTTATTTCTATACAATTGTAATATACACGAATATGCACAGACGGAACAATAACAATAAATTTTAACAGCACTAAAATACAAACGTAACAATTTGAAATCATATAGTCATCAAATGAGGCGCACTCGAAAATCGAGATGCGGGGAGACAGAATTTGATGCAAGTTATATCATCTATCTAGAATAATTTCCGCCAGACCTGCTGGTATATTATGGGAATGGTTGGTCAGCTATAGGTTTATTCAGGCATCGGAGTGTGAATTATCGATATGAATCAACTTCTATAAGTACAAGTTATACATTCCGCTGTCGTCATTGCGAGAAATAACTGACGTGTTTAATACCTCAAAATTGGTCGCATGAAGCTTGTAAATATCAAATTGGCGAAATATCTGGTTGCAATATAACAGAAACCACAGTCTTGTTAAATGACTATACACCAAATCCAGTCATTTATGGAACATCTCCTATTACATGCAACAGAATATTCATAAACTCATTTTCATTATAATTAAATTATATTGAAAATGAGTTTATGAATATCATGTTGTTTACATCGCTCATAAAGCACGTGCATGGGTGTATTTTGCACTCATCCCTGGCTCAAATCCATTCATTTGTTGCATATATTATGTTGAGTATAATAGGAGATGGCCCCATAAATGACTGGATTTAGTGTACAGTGCCCCCTTTAAGTTCAAATCTTTCTACTTATTAAATTTCTTGAACTAATTGTTGGACCTTGTATGCTTTTCGGAAAGGCCAGAGCCAGTTAAAAAAACAGAAACTGGACCAGTGAAACGACAGATATTGCCTGATCAACCGACGGCAGAAAATTGCAGATATTAATATTAAACCTACACAGTATATTTGAAGAGGTCGCTGTCACAAGCTACCGATCGATTTGTGGACTACATTTATACTGTGAAGCCAGCCTGTCACATTAGATATAATGTAGAACGTGAATAGTCGTTTATATTTGGAACAGTTCAACCAAACCAATTGTAGATTTATTGGTCGAAAGTGGAAAGCTGGTATATTATTGCTTGAATTAATTCGTACGAATTTTATTTTAGCAAGCATATACCAACACATGAAACAATCGATGTCGCCATTTTGATCGAAAATGTACCACGTGATTAAATATCGAGAGAGAGACCATGAAACGTTCGCTTCAATGTGGACTCTTTGAAAAACTAGCCACAAATTATATAGGTGTCTTGTGTCAATGACCCCTCCAGACAAAGTATATCACTTATAAATAATCAACCTCCATCGGTCCCACTATGACCTCTCCGCCTCGAATGGGCGGAACAGCTTTCTCTTAGATGAGATCGGACTAGATCTGTCTGTTTTTAAGTTCAGAGCTGATGACGACGAAGTCGAAGAGACAGATGAGTTCGGAGCACCACCATGCTTAGGTGCAGGTGTTGACGTCATGTGTGACGTCATGTTGAGTCCAGCAGTTTGCTCGGCTATCCTCGAATTCAGAACATTGTAACCATATTGTCCATAACGTAACTGATGCGGCATTGAACTCATGTGTATGGCGGCTTGAAGGTCAGCTGGTGTAGGGAGCGCACTTGTCTGGATTCCGTATGGTGATTGCATTTGAGGCATCACGTGACCAACCGGGTGTCCGCCTAACATGTGCATCTGATTTATGGAGGGTTGGTTGATTGGAGACATTGGGATACCGTTGAATGGGACTCCTGACGCATGCGCCGCAGCCATCATCGAGTACATCTGGGGATCGACGTAACCAAATGGCCACATTGCCGTCATTCGCTGTCGTTTATCTTTCATTCTGCGATTTTGGAACCAAACCTAAATAAAATAGAACAGAATTTTATAAGTAAATTATTCAATGAAAAATTGCACATTACAAAAATTATCAGGGATAACATCGTCCGCACATCTCACATTGAGATGGAAATTGGAAGCAAGCTCGGTCGGGATGTCAACTTAATTTTGGAGGCCGTGTGACCAACTTTAGGAATTCCAATACAAAACTCCCGTGCAAGAACCATGTAAGAAGCGACTGTCATGGGGCTAAAGTCAGTATATCGGATAGCAGAGAAAAGTTCTAATATTGTGTTGAACCTACTTTTAAATAATTAAATAAAATTGAAAACAGAAATAATACTAAAACATGCTCTATAATCCTATTCGCCATTTAAAATGTCCATGTACGTGTCAATCTATGATTCTATATTGTATTCAAATTGTTCTGCTAGAGTTGTGTACAGAAAATCTCAGTCAAAATTGGTCACTTGACCTCCTCGTTAATTTCCTTCTAAACCAACATACAATCTACATATTAGCGTAGGTCGGCTATTAAGACCTCAGGTCAAATGTTTTGTGAAAGATACACCCGTTGTCTGTTATGCAGTATTTCCTTCACACATACCCGTAAATACTCGGGTACTCAGAATATTATGGCCCTGTTTGACCACTATTTATTTGTAGTAATTACTTTTCTGTCCAGATAAATGATTATTCTGTCAACTGACCATCATTACAACCCATATCGCCCCATGTCGCCTTTATGTTCGTTCACTGGCAGTCAAATAAAGGGGCCAAATGTCAACTTTCATATCTTTTGACTTAATTCAATGAATGAAGGGATAAAGCCGTTATGAATTAGTTCGCGGTTTTATGATTACCCAGATGGAATGACCCTCATGACACTTGCTTAAGTTGAGTCCTTTCATCTAAATGATAGTTTTACAGCGTGTGGAATGTTGAACAGTAAAAACCCAAACTTTCGCACACATGAATCACATTCTTGGTGTTTTTTTTCTTCCCGCATTCGCAAAATAGTTTTGCCACCATTATATTCATATGCACATTTATTTGTTTATTTTTGCTTCCAATACGTGTCACAAAATTAGCTCTGCATGTGCTAACGTTTTAAAGTTTATAATCGTTGAAAGGCAGCACTGTGATGTTGAGCTACATGTAAATATAGATAATAATAGTGAGCGTTTCGTTATACGCTTGGAGACATTAAAGAGCTTTTATCTGTTTGACAACAGAAGGAAACAAGGGACCTTCTTTTCTTCCGATGCATCATTTTTTACTATTTCAAGGAGGTTTTTTTCCGAGACATGTATAGACTATATAGGTCTACGTATTCCTTGTATCATTTGATACTATTTTGGATCACCGCAATGAGACGAAAGCGATTAATTACAAGGTCTGAATTAACAAATCAAATTATACTTTTACACCAAATATGATCAAGTGTATCGATACATAAAATATATAGCAATGTAGTGAAAGGACATGTATGCATAATTTAATTTGTGGTCATGACACAATATGTCGCACATATTATTAGAGCGATATATATTTCTATGTAGTTTGAACTTATTCGTCTTATTTGGGGATTTGCATTCGTCCGGTTGCGTATTCTGTCTAGCAGTTGGTCATTAGGTTGCCATTTTCCCCTTTTTGGCAAGTCCGTGGTAGACAAAATGGGCGATTACTTTTAGTACATTCGGTTATTTGGAGTTATTAACCCTTTACCCAACAAAAACGGCCAAAACCGGCCAAATAAAGCTTCAACAGCCTAAAATATCTTCGGTCTGTCTCAATAGAACCATACAAATATGGATATCATTGGAACCGGCTCATTGACCACATTGCGATGGTTACAGTTATGCCCTGTGCCAATGCATTATCTTATATATGCGAGTCGACCATAGGTCGCCTCGCATATATAAGAGAATGCATTGGCCTAAAAAAAATGTCTTACATTCTTTAACAATTTTATAATTTTTAATGTGTTAAGCCAATGCATTCTCTTATATATGCGAGGCGACCTATGGTCGACTCGCATATATAAGAGAATGCATTGGCACAGGGCCGTTCTGTTGGGTAAAGGGTTAACGTGAAGAAACTCTGTCGCGATATTTTTTTCCTCAATGCTGCTTACCTTGATGGTACTCTCTGGGAGTTTGAGTTCCGCTGCTAACTCACACCGCTTCGCTCTCGATACGTAGTTCTCTTTGCCATACTCCTTCTCCAGCAGGTTCAGTTGTCTTTTGGAAAAAGCCGTACGATAACGTCTGAAGGGTGCATCTGAATCATCCTCTGTAAATTTATAAAAAAAAATATTCAATTATAACTCATTGAAGATTTGTTACCAAAACAGTCAGAATTTCATTAGGCCAAAAAAAAAACCTCTTTTTTTCCGATACCCTGCCTGACTGCTATTTTCTGGCCTGTCTCATTTTTTTTTTATTTTCTCAAGAAAGCTTCTCTATAGTTACCTGTTTAGAGTGTCGATGTGAATATTTATCGTTTTTCCAATCCCAAAAGCAAGGGACAACATGTTTTATTTATTGGTATCAAACTCGAGTAAATACACGGTGAACACATCTATTATGTCGGAATTATATAGTTATATTATTACTTGTGTCTTTTTTACAAATGTTCTTTTCCAAGTTGTTAATTTATGGCCGAAAGGGAAGTCATTATACGTTACACCTCGCTTTGGACTTTCATATTACATACTAGGTTCGAAGCGTGGTTTAATTCAATTCCTCTCCTCTATTCAGACTTTAAGGCCCGAAATGAATCGTTAAGGCCCGAAATGAATCGTTAAGGCCCGAAATGAATCGTTAAGGCCCGAAATGAATCGTTTTAAGGCCCGAAATGAATCGTTAAGGCCCGAAATTAATCCATTGATTGTACTTATTTTGAGAAACTTAATTAATAACCAGAATCTTAGATTGTATGGTTAAAAATCATCCATGGAGATGAAATATAATTATTTATTATATACTTGCCCATGAATTATAAGGTTTTAGCAGTGAGATATAAGTGATATCCCACTAGTGAGTGATATCAGCTTGAAATTTCTGATGTGCTGACATTCATTGGATGCCATAGGCAAGTAACTAAAGTATACAATAAACAGAATATCCACACTTTTTCAGTGGATATGTGTTAAATCTCATTCGTGATGACAAAACATTTGAATTTCCACTCGTGGCTTAACCCATATCCACTGAAAAAGTGTGGATATCCTCTATATATTGACATATAGGTTTTGTCTAACCCCGCGTTTAATTACCTCATACCCAATGTTTGATTAATTTAACCCAACATTTGGTTACAAAGTTGTGTTACCATATAACCAAAGGTTTGGAATTTTTTGTCTAAACCATCTAGTTTATTTACTAGTTACAGCTCTAACCCAACGTTCAGTCGGATTCGGTTGATTAAACTGTCATATTCAACACAATTGTTTAGTGTATCCAACGTACATATTGTGGTTTTATTGTGTCAATTCAGACAGGGCATCTGTAACTAAATAATTGGACGGACTTCAAACTGTTCATAAGAATTTTCGTATTAACTTGACATAACATAACCTCAAAACAGAAATGTTAATGACAATCCGTAAAAAAAAATAACTAATACCCGAGTTAGGTTAATAATATCTATGTAATTACACAGTCGTCTTCCATGTGGTGGGGAACGCTGGTTCTAAGATGAAGAATGCAGATTATATTACGACAACCAACCTGCATAAAACTGTTTTAAACAATTGCCTTAATAAATTTAAATTGTAAACAACACTTTCGTATGTATAATTCACATTTTGCATCATCAACAAGTACATGATAAAATACATAGACTTTGCATGTTCTTATTTTCAATATTAATAACTCTCCTATAATGAGATTTTGCATGTCAAAATCTTTGTTTTGTAAACATTACTGTTACAGTGGAATACCGATACAAGTCCAATTATTCCAATAAGATATACAAACGTTTAATCAAAACTTGGAAAAAATTGGAAAAGGTCGAAGCTTTGAAAAATCATCTGAAAATCATATTCAGACTAAAATATTTGAACTTACTACATAATTAGTGATGGTTGTTGACAAATTACGGTAAACTTTTTGTTTGTGTAATATTAAATATATTCAACAAACGAAATGTCGTTATTGGAGAACTATCTATAATGAATATAAGAACAGAGTTGATCTATTTCGACATGAACCTCTATGGGTGATGTTTAATCAGACTTTTATCATTTTTGCACATTTACCCACTATGAATGTGTTGGGTCCCTTTAACGGTACATTCGGGGACTTGTGGTAATTTTCAGAAGCCTACTTTGATTTTGATTCAGACATAAGTGTATAATGTTAATCAATTTCGAGCTGAGCTTTGCTTGAAAGAATTATTATCTTTTTATTATTTAATTTTTCACAAAATTCAGATGTATAGTTTGGATATTGTAGGACAATAACAATTAGGTCATTAACTGTACCATAACGATGAATGTGTGTGATAGATTAGAACAAAGTTGTCAGTTGATAGTCAAATTCTCAAATAATATAAATGGCCGTATGAATTCAGTTAATCCGTGCAATTTGTTTTGGTTTGTTATTGGTCTTTTATTTAATTTTTTTTCATATAGCGGTATTTATCTTTTTTCATTTGTATATATTATCAGTATGGAATACAGGAACTACTGCTAATGGGAACATGAAATCCCATAACAAATACAATAGCACACAATATATTACCACAACAATCATATTTAAATAGAAAATAAATTTTACAGACATTTTACAGAAACAGTGACAATCCTCTTGTTAATATAAACTTTGTTAATAAATTTAATTCTAAGATTGCAATTTTGTGTAGTAAGTTACATTAATTTTACTCGAATTTAGACACTTTCGAAAACACAAATATATTCTATTTTCATGTATACCATCTTATATTTCATTCATTTTATTTTCATCAAAAGGTTCACTCAATGAAATTCAGAAAATCAGACTAAACGAACAATATATTTACACGTTGTTTGCATTTATTTTTCATGAAAATAATGTGTTTACAAGTTGGACATCGATCAGTCAACCATTATGAGAACTAATTTTTTTGCTTTGATGTTTGTTTATGTTGTTGTGTTGTTTATTTGTGTTCGTTTTCGTTTTTCTCAAATTATGTTATTTATTTTGAGAGGAATGTTGTCTTATTGTGTTGTTTACAAGAATACAGAAATAAATATCAAAGACAGGACCAACAAAATAATGGTGAGTTCTGAGCGGAAATAAACACAAACTCACCGGAAAATTTTAAAAACAACCAACGAAATAAAGGTGCGTTCAGAGCGGAAATAAACACAAACTCACCGGAAAATTTCGTGGAATCTCCGCTGGTACTTCTTTCAATTCCTTCGTCTGATTCCGATTCACTGCTACGGTCGAACACGGAACCAGAAAGACGCGGAGAAACGCTCTCTGGCTCACACCTCGATTCCAGAGACGAGTTTCTTCCGGATGAGCTGTCATCTACATCCAGGAATTCATCGTCAGAACTGTCCGGCTGGAAGTTGTTAGTGTTCATCTGGTGGAAATCGTCACCTTGGATACCGTGCAAGGAAACTGGCATCTTCTCAAACGCTTATCTCTCCAACAAACCTCTTGGATATACAAATGAACGCTCTCTCTATATATATACTGGTATATAACTCAGTGATTCTTGACTGTTGTCTTTCCTGAAAAATCAGAAATAATTCATGTCAAATATGCGTAAAGTGTATATATTGAATTTTATAAACAGAACACTATGTCAAAAAGATCTGAGTTCATTTGCGTCCAGTCATAACGTAATTCGTAAAACGTATGCGACATGCGTTGGCCTACTCTCGACTTAAAAACGTTTCCAAATTTCTCCCTATTAGAATCATTCATGTTGGCACAATATTCTGAAAATAATACATTGAAAATCGCTAAACAAGCCTATCATCGGAAAAGCTCTTTTTGAATGTGTCGCTATCGAGTGACGAATGCCCAAACGCTCTGGTAAATCATCATATATGAAAGTAAATACCTCCGATAGACGGGTTCCTTTGATAGGTATCATTTTGGACATCACTATATACATCTATAGTAGTGTTATTTCAGTTAGATGGATAGAAGATACTTTATTACTAAGATTTCTTATTGTGGTGTCAAAATGAATGAGCTTATTTAATGATGTAATGGTAATCATGATTCATCCTAACCTATAATGCGCTTTTGAGAATTTCAGAACAGTTATAAGAAAGTTCTTTTTGTAGCAGGTATACATCACATTACATAGAATGAAAGATAACAATTCAAAAAAACACTTCCACAATATTTAGGATACAGTCCACAAAAAAATCCTCGCTCAGATGCGATTGATTCAGGAAATATAAATGCAGCGATCCGTTTTGTTGTGTGTTGAATGATCTTCTATCTGCATATCTCAACTTACCTCAATAAATCCGATAGTCAAAATCCAAACAAATTCTTTTGCAAATTACAACAGTTCCGCACATATAGAACGCGTCCGACACACAAGATAGCCAACAATTTGAGTGAAATATGACGGTGGAATAATAAGTACGGTTTGTTCTGAAGTCAAACGATCTTATGTGAGCTCCTCGTTCATTCTACACAATTAAATGTCAAATAATGAGTGATCATCTTTATTTATAAGTCACTTGGGCCCCGTGATAAATAAATTATGAGAATTTCACTTTCTATTAAGCAGGCCACGCCTACAACGATATAAAACCTGCTAATCTTCTTCGATAAGGCGGGGCTTTGTGCCTATTTTCAATTAGCTCCACCCACTGTATAGAAATATTTCTTATTTGTGCACTTGTTATCTGTAACAGCATGAATTGTCGGTTAGTTGACTTATTTTTAAAAATACCACTGCCTGTTTAGAGGGTAATGACGGTGAAATATGTGTCGGATATACATCTTTTCTACAAAGGGTGCACCGAAAAACCTCAAATTATAATTGACAAGGCATGGATCTTTTACAAATCAAATATTTGTTGTACCGTGTTAGTTCTTTTTATATCTACTAGCTCGGAATAAGTATGTTCAGCTTTTTTTTGTCCTACAAAACCGCTATCTGTAGTGAAAAACAATATCGAATAAAAATCGAATTATCGATGTCTATATATAGGATATAGCACGCTAATATGTTTGGGGACGTACACACATCGGCTGTGTTGTCGTTGTTGTTTGTAATTTTTATTGTTTATTTTTGTGGACCTAATGAAGAATAGTCAAAGTCTTTTGATTTCCGAAATGGCAGTGAGGTTGTTGAATTTTCAGAAATAATATTTAAACGTTAAATTTTCCTGTCGAATCCTGAAATATCAAGCCGAATTATATTTCGGGAAATCAGATGAAGTAATCATGTAGGCAGCACGAGCGAACGGATGTCTGATAATACTGCCTGATGTATATTATTAAAGTCGATATGAGGCAATCGAAACCTCAAATGAATGGGCCCATGGGTTCGATCTCATTATTTTGTCGTATCGAGAAGATACAAGTATTAATTTCACGGTTAAATCGGATATATAGAGGTTGGTTGGACATTCCTACAACAATTTGCAACCATTGTTAAAATATTTCAAAAACATATATGTATTTGAATGTTCCATACAGATAATTTCCGACTTTTCTATAGTTTCGTGCCTGTTGTGACTGAATGTTGTTGCCCCTCCCTTAATGGGTAAGCCTCTGTATCAATATAGAAGTTTTTTTTAGGTTACGAAGAATTTATACGAAGCATTTTACCAGGTTCTGGGTTGAAATTAACCTCTAGAAAGATCACGAGATCGTCTTTAATAAATAGCGTTTATGCTTGTTTACCCTGTGCCAATGCTTTCTCTTATATATGCGAGTCAACCATAGGTCGCCTCGCATATATAAGAGAATGCAATGGCCTAACAATTTTTTACAATTTTAATAATTTTTTCTTGTATATTCTTTAACAATTTTATAATTTCACCCATACAGAGCCCCAGACAAACATGAGCAGACGACACTCTTCTATATGCTTCTATATATATGTGGGGCTCCCTGCAGGGTAATGGATGTTTTTTTTATTTTATGTCCTAAAAATTGTAAGAAACATTTATTTAAAAAAAATGAAAAAAAAATTGTTATGCCAATGCATTCTCTTATATATGCGAGTCGACCATATGGCACAGGGTAAAAAATCCCGACTTACGACTGGATTTGATATGGCGGGTCACAAATAATTGCAATATGTTGATCAAATAGCAATACATATAAAAGTGCGTTCTCAATTTTCAGCAATTATTGTTATTTCTATGGTATATAACAGTTAAACTTTACATGAAACAATCACCCTAATATGAAATGTTGGCAACATAAGCCGACGTTCTGTGTGATTGAGCTGGTTGTTTGACAACCGAGCAAGTACATTGGCTAAGTAGTTGTTTTGTTTTTCAATTAGTTTTTCCGAGCTCCCAATTAATACGTTATTCACTGGCAGCTTGGTTAAAATACATCAAACTATCACAATTCATCCGAACTACCGCAGTTTCCCCCTCAAATATAGCCCGGTTGCTACCGGAATCTTTAGAACGACATACTATATAGTATACCGTTTAAGCCTGTGAATTATAAATATGCCTCTTATACGCCAATAAATAAAAAGTGGACCTGAATAAAACGTATGCATGTACGACTAAAATGGGATATATAACAAGTCAAATGAGTTTTCATAATCGATATTTTCGCATATATACAATGTGCATCGTAATTTGTTCTAGCATAGTTGCTTTTAAATTTACGCTCATAAACTGTTAGTGCTCTTTGTTTTGACATCAGAAAATAATCACAATGAACGCTCTTCATAATTCCTGGCTTTCGGTCCTGTATTCTCTGCAGCATGTATAAATAAAGAGCGTTCTCAGTGATTTTCTTCCTTATATTGCAAATTGCGGTGGGGGTATTGAAAGCAGCCAATAAATTGATATCGATTCATATGCCATTCTATAAGGCATATGAAGTCCACATGTAAACCATTCATGAACTCTGCTCGGCGTCGAGACAGGGCAGAGTCTTTCGCGGGTCTCGATCCCAATGGTTTCAGGGATAATATATCCACTCTCTATATATAGATGTAGGTGGTCGACCCATTCATCGAATTATTCCTGGAATACGACTCCTTATCATTAAATTCTACTCTTCTTATAGTCATGTATTTCTGGGTACGTTATGTGAAAATGTTGAAATACCATGATGCAACAGATCATCATGCAAATATCTCACATTGGACCTAAATATTCACATATATAGGTTATTTATTGGATTGTTCTTAAATAAGCCATACTGAACTCATAACAGTTATTCCGTTGAATGGCGCGGGTCGCAATGAAGAGCGTGAGTCTTGTAAGTCGTGTCGATGAAAACAATAGATTAAATAGTGCAATATCTGAATATGGGCGTATTTCGTATTGAAATAAGCAGGACTATTCGAGCTTATTTTGAACGCTGCATTTTAGACCCATATAGAGCGTATTTTATTTCCTCAAATATGGTCCTAAAACTCAACATTCAAAATAAACGCGTATTGTCCTTATTTTCGCGAGAACATCAGACTGCTTATTCCATGTGTTGTGAGCCTTATCGTAAGCTTAGGTACTTTTAGTGCTATATGGCTATTGCTTTGTGGCGGACATGTGCACAGCGACGCTTACAAACCGCGCTCCATCTATAACCGAAATTATGTTCTGGTTATTGAAGATTGATTGATCATTAAATTTAATGATATACTCGTCGTCATTTTGACATATATAGAGTGGAATATATATATGCACAATGTTACAATTTCAAAATATTTTGGTTTGTGCACGCGTGCAGTGCATTATATGTATAGATACACGACAATATACTATGGGTTATGTGGTCAGTAATCAGAGGGTTTGGGTCGGTTTGGTATTATGAGTTTGGGTGTGTTACTGTATTAGATCATGCCATGGTTATCTATCTATCTATCGATGTGTGGTGGAGACCCCTTTATCGGGTATTATATCCAGTGCCCGTCTGGGCAGAATGGAGATAGCGTGTGTTCAGAAATGAGATGACATTGAGGTGGGAGAATCAGATTTAGGATTTATATCACAGAAGAGATAAAAACAGTTAAAAACACTGGGTTAAAAGAATGATCATTTGAGTTAAAAGAATGATCATATTTGTTAAAAGAATTATCATTTGAGTTAAAATCTACTCCGTGTACGGGCGTAAACGTACATAACCAGAGTAGAGATGCATGACATGAGCTGCAGCATGCAGGGTGTCTTCTTTAAAAAATTACGACAAAATCCTTGGTACAAGAAAATATTTGATTGCCAACAATTTCGTAATTGTAGAGGTGTCGACAGTTGCTCATAGTTGAGAGTAGTATTATCAAGTTTACTTTTATTAATTGGATTATAAAGAGATCAAAGACAGAGCCGACTTCCTAAATTGGTTTACAATGCCCTTCAACAATTAATGCTCAAGTGATGTGTTAATACCCGGGGGATTAACAGCCGGAACAAGTGAAAGGGGCGAGCGAACATTTGCGGCACCCACAAGGGACACTAACAACAATTATAGCACGGCTATCCTCCGTCGAACCCTTAATTATCACGCCCAAACAATGGACAGGTATGTCGTATCTACCTGTAGAAGGGTGTTTAATCTATAACCTACCTGTATGCACCTATAAGACATGATAGGCCCCATGCCTATTGTTTATCGAGCTATCAACGTCTTAATCAAACGAATAATTGAAAAGGTAATCGGCCTGTAAACTGTATCTTACCTGTGTAATAAAAGGAGCCGCTTCTATTCGCACCTATCTAGCAACACCATCCAATATGGAGAGCCTTTCATCTTGACCGGTGATGAATATTTAATACCTGTAATTCGTTTATGGTCCTGTGTGGTGTACATCCCCGAGCAAATATTAACAGGTATTATATGCGAGTGCAATTGTTTGTTATTCCTGTGGTAGAAAGTGTTGCAGTAAAATTATGCAAGGTAAATTCTCTGGTAATTGTAAGATTGCTGCGGGTTTGCTATTAATTGTTTAAAATAATCTCATGATATATTTGCATATTACACACTATCAAGTTTGTGTCAGAATATCTCACAATCTCAGGGCTAAAGGGCCTCAGAAATTTCACACCACAAGATGAAGGTATATGGTAACTACACCACATTGGAGAATCGCATGATTTCGAGTTGATGAGTATCACGCATTCAAAATAGCCGAATCGATCGAAAACGCGACTTGGAAAAAGGTAATAAACTATAAGATATGACATATTACATAGTATTTTGTCAGCTAGAGCAGATCCTATACTGTTTGTTCAAACAAACTGATACCTCAATTGTGTCCAAATTCACATTTGTTTGCTCTAATATTCTGACCAATGTTGTCAGATCTTGGATTCTCCAAGATGTATACATATGGACCCGTATATTCCATGCATCTACGACTGGCAACATTGATCTAGAAGTTATAGAAAGCTACTGAGTATGTCAGAACAAATGAGTTATCAACTTGTTTAAAAAATAAACTAGCACATGCTCGTAACAGTCAAAATTCTATGTTTTGTGTCAGTTCCTCATATATTATGTTTTTGTGCGTTTACGCTAGCCATTTTTTATGCGTGGTACCCACCAATCTCGAAACCACGTGATTCCCCACCGTGTATACGCTTTGGTAACATTTAAGTTATCAAAATATGTCAAAATTATAGAGGTTCTGCTTGTAGCTTTCAACTTGTAGCTTGTACAGGGCCTGGATTTAAAGGTACGGTTGGCCTTGGCGGTGGGTATCTTGTGAAAATATTTCCACCCATCAAAAACCGCCACAAACAGAAAGAACATCAAAATGTAGACAGACTTTGTCCGTATACAAATAAGAAATATCGCATAAACAGTATGTTATTGTCATTTGTTTGACCATTGTTATGTAAACAAAAGCATAAAAAGTTACTTTTCTGGTGTTTGTTTATATTATGATGGTAAACATAAAGAGCGTTCTTTGTTGCTGAATTCCTGATATGGAACTATTAAAGAGCGTTTATATCATTTGTGTGTGATTAGCCAGTGACACTGTGCTGTCTTCTGTAACACAATCAGGCTCTTGCTTATGTAAAATATAGTAAGTCTTTATGACAACATGCTGTTTACCCGATGGTCATGGTATATATGAACGAAACTGTATGCGTTTTAATGTTTGTCTGTTTACGGTGTTTGGAACAAATATGAATATTTTCGACAACTAAGGCCAACCGTGCCTTTAAATGCCATTCTCGGAAGATGTCCAATCATATCCACGACTCGCTGTTGTTGTGGCTTTAGGTCAGAGTTAGTTTTGACAGAATATACTATTAAGATTGACCCTTCTAATTTATAACTCAATCGATTGCCACAATTCTTGTAATCATTGACAGACTAAATGGATTATCCAAGTCAGTTCAAAAGTGTACATCAGAATGGTCTATTATTGATTTGCAGGGATCCTCAGGTAATATAAGTAGACGACAGATAAATAAAAGTACAGAAGGGGTCCTATTTATTAAATTGAGGGAAATGTTTAGATAATAAGTTAGTCGTTTGTTGAACTTATTATCGGAACATTTCCTATGGGATAACTTCTCATCAATTAGTATAGAAAAGATTAAACTTCAATTTCTACTGAGTTATTCCTTCTGTAACCACATTCATTATAATACTGCCAATGTTTTGTTCGAAGTCTGAGTAGCGAGAGATGTTCCTTATTTGCAAATATTTGCGTTCTCTCGTAGTAACCGTCGCTATTATGCTGTCATTTACCTATAAATCATGATATGGATCTCTACTCCGACTACGCCCGTAGAGATCATACTTCAGCTGTTCAAATACTGGGAACTTTTTAATATTCCAACCTGTTCTGAAAGGGAACTCTATACAGACAACGAAGGGAACATATTTCTATGTTAATACCGATTTCACAGTATATATAGCGATTAATATATGGTACCAGCATGAATGCATGATTTAAGAGACATTTTTGAGTCAATTTCACAATAAACATTGAATTGATTGTCCGGGGAAATTTCCGTGATTGTAAGCGACACAAAGCACAATCGTCCTTCAAAAGTCGTCTAATCGTACATCACGAACAGTGTTCAGTAGAAATTCCCATAGTTTGTCTTAGATATGGATTTTGTGTTTGTTGAATTTGGATTCGAAAAAAAAAACGATTTTAAAAATGTCTATAAAGTCCACACTGTGAATTTCTAACACAATCCACCATGAATTATACTCTTACAAAATGTTGCATAAATGGGCTTGGTTGCTCTGATTACAAATATACGTGAATAACATCCTTTATTTTTGGCTCCATAACATTTTGGGGGAAATGGGCCGCAAAGCCCTTAACGATTTCTACAAGTGATATATTGTTCATATAGTGAGTACATGTATACCTGTTTTATTATGTAGGTAGTCAAGAACCCTGTGTGCAAAAACGTGTTTTACATATTTCTCCAAAAAAAAAACGTATATACGGTTCCTGTCATTTATTATTTCGGATATCGGACGGGTGCACAAAACAGTTCTTGCTGGAATTGGCAAACCTTGCATATTGTTCGCAAATATTCAATGAACGTTCTCCAATTTTGAACTATTCGCTTCTGTCTGATTATATATGAAACAGTTCCGACCCACATACACCATGGGGCAGAATGACGATGTCATAAACTTCCATCGCACCAGCCAGAGTGATACTGCCATGCAATGCTAAATCAGATGGTTTATCCACTATATGCAGCATGAAAAATGTTCATCGTATTTTGCTTACTATCATATTAGTGAATACATTATTGAATTCGTATTTCATAGACGGTATGTGACTTGATCCACCCTGCAATGGTGCTTGTTCGTAATCGCCGATGGCGTTGGTATTTTGAAGCTTATTTTGACTATTTAAATAAAGGAACGAATGTAAAATTCTGATGCGATTAAATTGATATCGCCATGCACGTATTACTGTACCTGGCACATATATCGCATAGCCGTTGAAGTCCAGTCTATGGTAATGAAACGAGGACCAGATCAGCGTGTGTGATACAAGAACAATTTGTGTTCTTCGTGAACAAACCAAGATGAGATATTTCTAATTCATAAATTATAACGTCGTGACGATGGTATATATACAATGGGGAGAGTGATACCCTTGTCTGGTACCCTGTGCAATTTCAAACCAACTTGAGACGATTCCAATTTCCAAGATAATAGATTCTGCACCACACAACGACCAAAAGGCTGCTGTGCATTCTTGTCCCCCGAAAAAAAGTGTATAAGACTATTATAATCAACATGTCCGTCCACTCATCCTTACGTCGGCGTTTCCCGGATCATAACTATGACAATATTAATCCGAATTTGCTATCATCTAGTTAATATTTGAGAACGTGTAGGTTAAGTTCGAATTTGGTCACAGTCCGATGATTACTGATGGGTTATCCCCCTTTTTCGATTATTAAATCGTTTTTTTTTTTTCGATTGTCCAGATGATAAATTGAGCACTATTCAACACAATCGCTTGATATTGGGTATGTATATCACATTTGAGAAGACACAGGTCAAGTTAGAATTTGGTCATAGTCCGTTGATGTTTGACTAAGTTATTTTTCGACTTAGAAACTTAGAAATCACATTGTTTGTGTTGTCCCTGTTTGCATGTCCGGATGACATCTAAAATAATTTATCTTTGGCATAGATTCACATTTGAGAAAACGCAGGTCAAGTTCGAAAATGGTCACTGCCTGATGATTTTGACGGAGTTATGCCCCTTTATCGACTTTGGTATAAAAAATCATTTGGTTGTCCTGATGATAATTTTAACAACGGGTCAAAAACACAGGTCAAATTCGAATTTGGTCACGGTCTAATGATTTTTGACGAAGTTTTGCGCCTTTGATCGGCTTAGAAATCGAAAGTTTTTGTGTTGTCCATAAAAGTTAACTTGAGAAATCCTGAAATAATCTCTTGATATTCGGTGTGTGGTTCACCTTTTAGAGCACGCATGTCATATTGTCCAGTTGGAATCAAATTTTGCCACATTTGACTTCTTCTTTTTCTTTAAAAAAAAAAGCCAACGCCTCACCAAAAAAAACACATCTTTTTTGAGGTGGGGAAGTAGGGTCAGCGACCTTTAATTATTTTTTTTCTTCTGTATTGGCGTTCTTATTGTTTGAATAGACGCCCGTTGAATCAAAGGATATAATTTTTCCACACCTCCTTGAAATAGGCTTATATATCTGTATATATAGATTGCGTGTAGGGATTGTATTGTTGTACCATAAATGACCACATTGTGCAGTTAATATTCTACTGAAGATTATTCTATAATTGATGTACAACAATTTATGGTGAGTTATTTTGTAATTGAAGAAGGATAACTCGTCCGAACTTTTTGTAAATTACTGGTATTGAGATATACTCTATCGTTTGTTTAATATGCCAGCCTTTCTCGATTTCTAAACCATGGTGCCAATTCAAAACTGCTATTTATACCACTTTCTCCCCCGTGAGGAATACCTGGAATAGAAACAAGACTGATAACAGCCCATTCTGAAGTCTGACAATCATTCATTATCCCATGGTCAGGAATGCACCCATCGATTGTCAGTATATATAGTGGAAGATTTAGCCCCATTTCCTTTGTCAAAAGCTTTCTCTAAATGTATATTACCATCATACACAATAGACTCAGAACATATAGAAAACTTAAAGCTACAAACAAATTGGAGAACTACCTGAATACATGAAGAATATATAACGAAACACAGGGAGTCACTCACGAGATTGCGGATCAGCTGTCATTCCCTCGGAATCGAACGAGGCCGATATCTCAACATCGACGAACAATATCGACGAAATCCACCGCATTATAAGTTGCTCACTACTATCACACGAACATCAATCATTCTTTAAACAACTGCCGAAAAAAGTTAGATGGAATAGCCAAATTCAAACAAATAATGACATGCTCGCAACCGAATGTTCTTAAAGCAATTGCCCATTTTGTCTACCACGGACTTGCCAAAAAGGGAAAATGGCAACCTAGTGACCAACTGCTAAACAGAATACCAGACGAATGCAAATCCCCAAAAAGACGAATAAGACCAAACTACACACAAATAATATATATAACATTGCTGCCGTACCTCCTATATACATACACACAAATATATATCGCTACAATAATATGTGGTTACATATTGTGTCATGACCACAAATGAACTTATAAATTAAATACATGTCCTTTCACTACATTGTTATATATTATGTATCTATATTATGTATGTATACACTTGACCATATTTGGTGAAAAGTATAATAAATTGGTTGATTGATTGATTATTTTCTTTCTCTGAGATTTCCCTCAACAATAGCTTGTTGCTGGAGCAATTGCACCATTGTATACTTTATTCTGTGCCAGAGATCTTCGCCTAATTTGTCTTTGGGCAGTTAATACTCATAGATATTTTTATTATTTATGTATATTGACTAGTTAACTGCTTTGTCTTATCTATAGTAATTTATGGGTCGGTATATATTCCGTGTATTTATAGATCTTATGGTTCGGTTTATTTCGTGTATTTATAGACCATATGGGTCTGTATAATCGAGGTGACTAATGGGTGAACACCACCAACTTCAACTGGGGAACTTCAGTCTATCTATAATCCTAGGTCTCCCATAGCAGTTGAGTCCTAAGCGGAATGAGGTTCCCAGAGGGTGAATTTGGTAACGCTAGCCCGCTATACGGGCTGTGATTTAAGTACACATTTAATACCAAAATCTTGCACCCGTTCACATGGCGCATGTGCAGTCATCTTTAAAGCGGTTATTCCTGCCTCATATTGCTTTTTATCGGTGGCATAACGTTAAGAAAGATGATAATTTCTATAACATAAACACACACAGGTCACGCTACACTGTGTACTCAAAAGACCGATTCTCAAAGATGGCTGTATATATACTCAACACAGCAATTTCTTATCGAAATGGGTTAAATGGCCATACCCCATGTCTCTAATTGAAGAGTGAAAATATGCATGTGGGCCTGCAATCCAGGTAGCTTAGTGTTACCGATACCTCCGTATGTTTGCATTATTATTCAAATTATTAGAAAATTGAGTCACGCAATATCTACCCAATATAAATGTCATTTGTTATTGAACAGAAGAGAATAATTCAACATATTGTAGGGGATTAGCAAGTAGTCGCTGACACCAGCCGCCTTATATTCGACCAAATTGGATTTGCACTCAGACAAAACAAACTGGGATGTTTACATCTGAGTTTTCTATAAAGGTGATGAGCATAAAGCGACATCGTATAACGTGAAACAAGAAGCCACTTAATTGACAGCTTTCGCAGTACGAACTATTACTGAATTACGAATAGCTTATGTTACATAGCACGTATACCTTACTCGTATTGAAATTATTGCAGTACTATTTTTCGTGTACCGTCTGTGCGCGAATTTAAAACTGAGCGAAAAATAGTACGACTCTGATTTTAAAATATACCAAAGGGAAAACAAGATAATTATGTCGACGAGTTACATACATTACGAAACGTTGGACACTGAGTAGACAATTACGCCTATATATGTTTATATTCAGTCAACAATTTATAAAAAATTCAAAACCATTACTCAATGCAAATCATGCTAACATCGATAGTGTTGAAATGCTTGTAAGAAATGCACATATTAGGATTGCATGTGCACGAAAGCACGCCCCCACTCACCACCCCGACAATACAGTCTAAGTTAGCTATGTCATCGCAACCCGCAACCAACTGTTTATTTTTCTGAAGTCAGTTGCCTTCGCGGTTGTGGTTTTCTGTTTTCGTGTTTATATATTGCATTGGTATCCAGTCCATAGCTACGGTATCAGAGTCCTTTTTTGGAGCATATAAACAAACATCCATTAATCATCTCAACAAATTGATGATGTTTTACAAGATGTGTATACTAAACACGATCACAGGGGTGTGTCTTTTTACCGGATTCCGGATTTCGACCCGGATTTAGGTGTCATTTTACCGGATTTCGACCCGGATTCGGGTATGAATTTCATGCTTGTTTTATCACACATTTAACCCATTAAAAGCCGTTTCTGACAAGCGGAAACTGGTTAGGAGGTGAGATTAAACCAATATAGGGCTGTCGTGCTCATTCAACCGTATTAATCGTATTTAAAGGCACATATCGTGCCCGGATCAGCATACTTCTTATTTTTTCATATAGACACGGCGGTTGGATTGATATTACGTGATCATGATGGCACTTAAGGGAACACCCCATGTTCGGATCCGAATTAATTATCTCGTAATTATTGATCATATTTAAATGCAGATATCATGTCCGCATCCGGTTTTTTTCTCTCTCTTTTTTTCCATATAAATTATCGTCTTTTTGATATATTAAATGTCACGTGGAACAAAGTTATAAGTTGATTTTGAGACGTTATACTAGGCTGTTGGATTGATTTCACGGAATGATTATCGCATTTAAAGGTACACACCATGTGCGGAACCGAATTAATTTCCACGTATTTACTGATAATATTTAAAGGTACAGATTATGCCCGGATCCGGATTTTCTTCTTATAAAGTAATGCTTATTTAATACAATAAATGTAAACTGAGTCGCGTGGAACTAGGTTATAGATGTTGATGTTTAGATCAGATCATTCCCGGATTCGGATACGAATAGTTCCGCGTGGCTCAGCTGCCATTTAATGTATTAAATAGAAAAGAACTATTCGTATCCGAATCCGGGAATGATCTGATCTAAACATCAACGTCTATAACCTAGTTCCACGCGACTCAGTTTACATTTATTGTATTAAATAAGCATTACTTTATAAGAAGAAAAATCCGGATCCGGGTATAATCTGTACCTTTAAATATTATCAGTAAATACGTAGAAATTAATTCGGTTCCGCACATGGTGTGTACCTTTACATGCAATAATCATTCCGTGAAATCAATCCAACAGCCTCAACGTCTCAAAATCAACTTATAACTTTGTTCCACGTGACATTTAATATATCAAAAAGACGATAATTTATATGGAAAAAAAGAGAGAGAAAAAAACCGGATCCGGACATGATATCTACCTTTAAATATGATCAATAATTACGAGATAATTAATTCGGATCCGAACATGGGGTGTTCCCTTAAGTGCCATCATGATCACGTAAAATCAATCCAACCGCCGTGTGTATATGAAAAAAATAAGAAGTATGCTGATCCGGGCACGATATGTACCTTTAAATACGATTAATCGGGTTGAATGAGCACGACAGCCCTATATTGGTTTAATCTCACCTCCTAACCAGTTTCCACATGTCAGAAACGGCTTTTAATGGGTTAAATGTGTGATAAAACTAGCATGAAATTCATACCCGAATCCGGGTCGAAATCCGGCAAAAAGACACCTAAATCCGGGTCGAAATCCAGGATCCGGTAAAAAGACACACCCCGATCACAGTGAATTCACATGTATCTTCAGAAACGACTGAGAATCGAAATTGTCATCAGATCCAACACTTTTACGATAATATGTTTGTCAATTTTGAATTCGCGCAGATAGGTGCGCGAATTTAAAGAGCGAATTCAAAACTGAGCGAAAAAAATTGTACTGCGCCAATTTAAATACGAGAAAGGTAGTCGTAAAGTTTTCATACGGCCAAAAAACCTGTTCGCAGAATTGACGACTACGAGTCAGTTTGTGAGAAAATAGTGCCGTTCAAACTTATTGCCGCTCGCAGTAAGGTGATATGAGTATGTTTGCCATGATTAGTTTGTACTTAATTGTGTTGTTATCATGCCATATAGTCAATGGTGGGCTCGAGTATTGGACTATATTCTTGAACCCGTAATCCTATATAACTAAGGATTTATCCTTATACATGTTATATTATATATTGCAAAATGACAACTGATAGAAAGAACACAAATTCTAGTGACGTAGCATCCTTCATTATGCGAAATATTTCAATTTATGAACGGGATTCACGGGGATTATGACATGAAACACTGACATAAACGTCATTACATTCTAACATTCATAATTTAAATCGTTCATGTCAGTATTCCATCCAGGGTTCCATAAATTTGACAAACATAAACGGAAGTTGTATTAGAGCCCCCATGTATTTATTTTCCGCGAGCCACCGACCACAAGAATGTCACACATTCGACAAATTGCTGGGTAGAGATCTGATTGATTGATTGATTGATTTTTATTTGTACAATTACAAACAATTATGAACAAGTATATGATAAGTATTGTACAGGATCAGCATGACCATGGTTGGCCGTCTTCATGCTGCCCCTGAATGATATATAAACATAAGAATGGCGGATGAATTCAAAGATGTATTCAGGGTTCGATACCTCTAGATACGGCACCAATATATTTTATAAAATCTATTTCTGGGATGGCCACTTATGGAGCCCCGGATGTGACATCCGAATGTTTTTTTTTAAGTCGTGGCCACGAGAATAAAGTCGTGGCCACGAGAATATGAAGTCGTGGCCACGAGCATATGAAGTCGTGGCCACGAGAATATGAAGTCGTGGCCACGAGAATATGAAGTCGTGGCCACGAGAATAAGGTCTTGGCCAGAGAATAAAGTCGTGGGCACGAGAATAAAGTCGTGGGCACGAGAATAAAGTCGTGGCCACGAGCATAAAGTCGTGGCCACGAGAATATGGTCGTGGCCACGAGAATATGGTCGTGGCCACGAGAATGAGAAGTCGTGGCCACGAGACTATGAAGTCGTGGCCACGAGAATATGAAGTCGTGGCCACGAGAATATGGTCGTGGCCACGAGAATAAAGTCGTGGGCACGAGAATAAAGTCGTGGGCACGAGAATAAAGTCGTGGCCACGAGAATATGGTCGTGGCCACGAGAATAAAGTCGTGGCCACGAGAATAATGTCGTGGCCACGAGAATATGGTCGTGGCCACGACATTATTCTCGTGCCCACGACATTATTCTCGTGCCCACGACATTATTCTCGTGCCCACGACTTTATTCTCGTGCCCACGACCATATTCTCGTGGCCACGACTTCATAGTCTCGTGGCCACGACTTCTCATTCTCGTGGCCACGACTATATTCTCGTGGCCACGACCATATTCTCGTGGCCACGACCATATTCTCGTGGCCACGACTTTATGCTCGTGGCCACGACTTTATTCTCGTGGCCACGACTTAAAAAAAACATTCGGATGTCACCTCCGGGGCTCCATACGACTGTTATGTCTGGTTTTTTTTTCTTCTTTTCCGGTCACACAATGTCTCTTGTTGAATAGACAGATACCTGGTCCAAAACTTAAAAAACAAATTAAAACCTAGTACATGTAGCCTTATGGTACGTTTATACGCTGGCAAGCTTGCACTGTATGTTCTGCGATGCATTTCATCATAGAAAACCACATGGTGCCAAAATGTGAAATTAAACGTGCATATCACATGCAAGCGAACGACGTGACAAGTAAAAGTTGTGTAGTTCCACTTGTAACGGCGCTACTGACATTTGCCGTAAAATACCTGTATGAGTTATTCTTGAGATATTATTGCACGCTATTTACAGGCAAATTCCGGTATAGCATGGCTACAGGTGGAACTACGGGGATTTTACTTCACATGGGGTTAGTTGTGGTACAGATGCATTGTATATGCTTGTTTCCATTCATATTCTGGCACAAAATCGTTTTCTACGACGAAATGCCTGCAAACCATACCGTGCAAACTTGTCAGTGTATGAACGTACAAATTAAACGATCAATTTTCTACTATATTGACAAATGACTGTCCCATTCTAACACGAATATGTAAACTGATCCGTCGCTTCTTCGATACTCGTGCTGAGCAAATAACAGTTAGGGAACTATAAATATGATACATGATCTCGAGACTCCTTGTTCAATTTAGCATATTATGTAATTTTGTTCTTGTATACTCTATTATCACATGTTTTGTATATACCATTATCCATTGTTTTAGCAAACTGTCCTCGTGTGGATGTTTTTTGCCAATAAATCATTATCTCTACCCTTATCCCTCAAGCACTACTATCTGCGGATATGGTGGCATGCAACCTTTTTTGTTTTTGTTACCGATACCTGGTATCGAAACCTCCATGCGCATTGTTTTTGCAAATTATTAGAAAGTTGAGACACGCGATACCCATATACATGTCATTTGTTATTGGACAGAAAAGAATCATTCAACATATTGCAGGGGATTAGCAAGTAGTCGCTGACACCAGCCGCCTTATATTCGAACAAATTGGATTTTCACTCGGACAAGACAAATTGAGATATTTTCATCTGAGTTTTCTATAAAGGTGATAAGTAGAACGCGACATCGTACAACGTGAAACACGAAGCTATTGATGAACACGATTGAAGGGTATTATACCATGAAACATTGACATACGCCAACATTTATTATTGAAATCGTGCATACCTGTGCATACCCTCGGGTGATTCGTTTATAATTGAGTTAGCAATATCGATTCAATCAGACAATCACCGTTGAATATTCAGCATAATCATGAAGTTGATTACTTTGTGATAGGCATCAAATACACCAGAACTTTCCAGAGACACTACAGACAATCCGAGACAAAATATTCAATTTTGGAATTTGATTCCTAAATTAAAAACACAACTTGGAAATTTCAGACTAAAAAAAGCAGTTTGTGATTATTGGTTTTTAATTTTAGTTAATGTTATTATAATGATTTTTAATTATAATAGTATATAGATCATGCCATGAATCTCTACTCTTGCTAACGCCCGTATAGAGATCATATTCCACCAGTACAAAACCTGGGAACTTTTTGAAGTTTTGACAGGGAACCTTATAAAGTCGAAAAAATAACGCGGGGAATATATTTGTTAGTAATTATCTGTTCCCTAATGATGTAATTCACTGTACCAACTCAAAATTTCACGATTTTAACGACTTTGTGAGCGATTTTACTTCGCGTCGCTTACAATTATGGAATTCCTCCTGGGTAATTAATTCAATGTTTATTGCGATATGGGCTCACAAAAGTCACGGAAAAGAAGGCAATTTCGAGTTGGGTCCTTCACCTACAGCGAAGTACATTATTAAGGAACAGAAAAAAACTAAGTAATATATTCCCCGCGTTATTTTTTCGACTTTATAAGGTTCCCTGTCAAAACTTCAAAAAGTACCCAGGTTTTGTATTGGTGGAATATGATCTCTACGGGCGTTAGCAAGAGTAGAGATTCATGGCACGATCTCTTATAATAGTTGACTATTCGGTAAGTTTGTTTTTGCGATGAAATAACACGTCCCGATCCATGCGATTGGTTATTCATGATGGCACATAATAAGGAAGTCAATATGCATTCAATTGGTCTCCATATTGTTATGAAGGATCGGTTGTGTCGTCATGGTAATGTCATTTAGAAAGGTATACTTATGCCATTATTAAACAAAATAAGCTGGCGCAATATATTGAATGAAATATTTTATCTGGAGAATGTTCCTTTGCTGCAACCTTGTTAACCCTTTACCCAACAAAACGGCCAAAACCGGCCAAATAAAGCTTCAACAGCCTAAAATATCTTCGGTCTGTCTCGATAGAACCATACACATATGGATATCATTGGAACCGGCTCGTTGACCACATTGTGATAGTTACAGTTATGCCCTGTGCCAATGCATTCTCTTATATATGCGAGTCGACCATAGGTCGCCTCGCATATATAAGAGAATGCATTGGCCTAAAAAAATCTTTTTTTAACACTTTTTACCATTTTTTCTTACATTCTTTAACAATTTTATAATTTTTAATGTGTTAAGCCAATGCATTCTCTTATATATGCGAGGCGACCTATGGTCGACTCGCATATATAAGAGAATGCATTGGCACAGTGCCCTTCTGTTGGGTAAAGGGTTAAGAGTGTAATTTGGCTGCATGTGCACTATGAAGCGCGACCCCAATTTTTCCACAAAAACGGGCAAATAGCCACATGTTGCTTGCGCTCCAAAATACACATAACAATATTCGCTTTAAACATGTTCCCCGTATCGAAACATGTCGGCAAATACTTGAACTATACTGGCAGTATATGTCACAGAAAGACGCATTGAAGAAAAAATACATATTCACGGCGTGGAACAGAACAGAGCATTTCGTGTTAATCTATTCCTGATATGGTAGAAATAAAGAGCGTTTATTTATCTGATATGTGAAAGAATGAAAACAGATGGAAAATGGCAAATATGTTTCTGGTATATCAATATTTTGTGTATTTGTCAACCTAATTATACCTCATTACGTAGACAACATTTGGAAGCTCGTATGAGCCATATTCCATTAACACTGTCAAATTCAATTACAATAGTTAAATATAACCATAGTAGCTAAATTCAATAATAATGTGACTGACCTATTCACAGTCGGACATTCTAACAGCTCAAACAATGTAGGTATCAGAAGGAATATCCAGGCACAATTGGGTGCAAATGCGATTTCCCGGAATTAGAAATTTGGTCTATGTTCAAGAGGATGAAACAACATTTGAATTGGGGGGGGGGGGGTCATCCGAAACTTACATCATCTAACGCACAAGAGACATCGTGTCAATCGTTTCAGTAATGCCCAAAGTTGTACCGCCTCAAAAGGTGGACACAGAATATCACCCTCATTTAATAATCAGGACACTTTTCCAAGACGTAGCAAAAGTCGCCTGACGTGTAAAATAGCGGAAAATTCCACTTATAGCAGCGGCCATTTGAGCTTCGTTTTTTTTTTGGTCACGTCGGTGGCCGTGTGGTATTGACGTCGGACTTTGAGTCGCAAGGCGCGCTCGCCGTCATGGGCCGGGGTTCGAATCCCACCTAATCCCCCCCCCCCCAAAAAAATTCAGTCTAAAAAATTACACTTGCTTCTAAAAATAGGCGCCATGTTTGTTGTATAGACCCAAACATGTTCAATGTTCAACGCTCGGCATGTTTCGGATACGTATATATAACATGCTCCTGTGCCAATCTGCTCTATATATATATATATATATATATATATAATCGAACACTTTCTTCGCAACAGAAGGCGCGTTCACATGTATTTGTACAGTTCTTGTTTGCAGTTCACGCACTGCATGGCAAATCTGGTTGGAAATATTAGGCAATTCATCATAGATGGTTATATATGGTGTGCTTGCTAGAATATGAACGACAAACTTCTTATATAATAAAGGAGAATGAATCATGCAACCCTCGCGGTATTTCGTTGCTTATAATAAGCGACATAACAATCGAGGCCACCAATGTCAATGAAAAATGTGCAATAGAAAGCCGTCTGAAACATATATAGAGAGGGGGGCTAAAGATTGATGTTGCATTTCTAAATAATGTAATGATAACACAATGAGTGAAATGCCTTGATATTTCCTCTTGTCAACGTTATTCTGTAGACATAGACATATAGGCATTGATTTATTTGTCCAAAAAACAAAAATCATATTTAACAATTAGACACATATATAAATAACATATACACAAAAGTTTAACGTGATCATTAACACAGATCCGAAAACACCAATGCACACTCGATGGCCACGTACGCGTACACCCACATGCCCATATGCATAATTATACAGGTGCGCGTCAATGGGCATTGCTTTTTACCGGTTATATGGTCACACATATAATCGTGATGTAATATAATATCAGGCTAAATTGTGAACAATTTCTTATTATTTTCATCTCTATTATAGTGTGCCAGTCAATGCGTGCGCGACTGATCCCAAGATTCGTTTAAAACAAAACCCGGATCTTGGGATCAGAAGAACCGTCACAGGGAGGCATCGTCCGACTTTAAGCACGTATATATCCATATATACACAAGAACGAGATAACGATCCGTCTTTGCGAAGAAAAAAAAACATGAGTGCGTCGCGGATATAGTCGTGCACACTCGCAACTAACCGTACAGTATAGAGCCACTGTTGTGTCTCTTGACGGATATGATTATTACCATATTAAAACACATTACGAACCAACCGGAAGGGCCATGGGCGCGGTTTTGTTGACAAACATACCGGACAGGGCATGTATAATGTGAGAAATTTTATCACGGTCGCCATAAGTATGCTCATAATATATTCGATGCCTTTGAAGTGACGAGTTGATAACACTACGGACATTTAATTGGACCTATGATTTTATTGTTGTTCTGTCATTATTTACACAAATTCTCGATGGGTTGTTGCCAATTTATATCAAAGAAAATATAACAGTAAAGTTACGACAATTTGACTGTTAATTATGTTGTTAAATAGAAACACCGGGGCGCATCGACAGCCCGTTTACTGCTGCTGTTGGGAGGACCCGTGTATAGCCAGCAGGTGACTACTCACGGAGACAACGTATTGTGGAGCTTTAATTGAAAGGAATGACAGGTTATCTATCTACCCCGGGTATTGATTAGTGTTGTTACACAAGGCTGTTATCGCCTCGTAAATTGTCCATTGATTAATAATATGATCTCTGAAATGGACTTGAAGCCTAAGGCCTGAGTGGTGCTTATGTTCACGGAAACGGACTCATAAAACTGAGGGCAGGAAACAAGCCATGACATTACGGCGTTAATGCCTTTCCATTCCACTGACGTTTCCAATGTGTCGGACGACTATAGAAAGTACCTTAAAGATCTTGGCATATCCAAAGGTTGATGGCGGTATAGTTGTTTCAGAGTTATAATTATCAGTTTTCGTTATAGCCGAACCAATGCTTTGGAATCATGGACATCCACAAATGTCCTGAATATAATTGGTTAAAAGCTCACTTGAAAATTATATTCCACACAGTTTAGATTTCATGACGACATATATAAGCGAGACTTTCGCTAACTGGTCCCAAATTTCTATGAAAATCTATCTCGTCGTTTTTGCCATTCGGAAAAGCAGACATAATTGTTCTATAATTCATTCTATAACTAAAGCTGTAACTATATAATTTGAACTGAAACAGCGATGACACACCTATACCATTCGAACATAATTTCTTTGGCCGGCACAAATTCCTCATTATATACGCAGCCGCCTATGTGACTAAATCGGTGTTTTGGGCGTTTGGGCGTTTGGGCGTTTCATAAAATAAAAAGAGACTGGACAGGTACGTATACTTATTAAAAATACGGGCGGTGTTGACGGTAGGTATGCTGTTAAAATATTCACCTCCGTCAAAAACCGCCATAAACGGAAAGAATAGTAAAATATAGACAGACTTTGTTCTTATACCATTCAGAAATATGGCATAAACAGTATGTTATTGTCAATTTTTTCCCTTTGTTATGTAAACAAAAGCAAAAAACGTTACGTTACCTGGCTTTTGTTTAGATCCGGACATGGTAAACATAAAGAGCGTTATGTGTTAATGTTTTCCTGATATGGAAAATATAAAGAGCGTTTATATAATTTGTGTGTGATTAACCAATAGAATTGCGCTGTGTTATGTAAACAGAAGCACAACGTCTGTAACACGAGCATGCTCTTGTTTACGTACACCATCGTACGTCTTGATGACAATATACTATTTACGCGCTGACTATGTTTGGCATGCGAGCAAACCTATAATTATATATTTTAATATTCCTTCTGTTGATGGCGATTTGAACAACGAACGCCGATTTGCAACGAACGCCGCCCGTGCCTTTAACGAATTCGTGCATATGCTGCCGTGTGACATAAATAGTTTTCAAGTCAGAAAATAGGCTTAAAAAGCGGTGGGTTTGACATTTCACGTCCATTGCACGTTTGGAAGCCCCGTTTCTATTATAACTGACATATCTCAAATCAATGTAGACCATCGTGGAAGTTATTCCTCAAAAACACCCTTTACCCAACAGAACGGCCCTGTGCCAATGCATTCTCTTATATATGCGAGTCGACCATAGGTCGCCTCGCATATATAAGCGAATGCATTGGCTTAACACATTAAAAATTATAAAATTGTTAAAGAATGTAAGAAAAAATGGTAAAAAGTGTTAAAAAAAGATTTTTTTTAGGCCAATGCATTCTCTTATATATGCGAGGCGACCTATGGTCGACTCGCATATATAAGAGAATGCATTGGCACAGGGCATAACTGTAACTATCACAATGTGGTCAAGGAGCCGGTTCCAATGATATCCATATTTGTATGGTTCTATTGAGACAGACCGAAGATATTTTAGGCTGTTGAAGCTTTATTTGGCCGGTTTTGGCCGGTTTGTTGGGTAAAGGGATAAGCAGTCTCAAACTTCCTTATGATTAATGCAAACTGTCGGAATTCTGACGGTGATGTGCTGCAAAAATGTAAATAAAAGCCACATAATTATGAGTTTGAATTTTTACGGCACCGTCAGACATCGACCAGTTTTGTGTATTATTTCATGAGGTCATGAGAGAGGTATTGTGTCACGAGAGAGGTATTGTGTCACGAGAGAGGTATTATGACACGAGAGAGGCATTGTGTTACGAGAGAGAGGTATTGTGTCACGAGAGAGAGGTATTGTGACACGAGAGAGGTATTGTGTCACGAGAGAGGTATTGTGACATGAGAGAGGTATTGTGTCACGAGAGAGGTATTGTGACACGAGAGAGGTATTGTGTCACGAGAGAGGTATTGTGTCACGAGAGAGGTATTGTGACATGAGAGAGGTATTGTGTCACGAGAGAGGTATTGTGTCACGAGAGAGGTATTGTGTCACGAGAGAGGTATTGTGACATGAGAGAGGTATTGTGTCACGAGAGAAGTATTGTGTCACGAGATAGGTATTGTGACATGAGAGAGGTATTGTGTCACGAGAGAGTACGTATTGTGTCATGAGAGAGGTATTGTGTTTTCTCTGCATGACACTCATCGCATCTTCCGTTAGTATCGTCAGAGATGTGGAATATGTCAGTGAAATAAGATAAATCTTTATCCGTATCTATATTAGTTCAGTGTAGGATATTCTGGGTTCTGGATCAGTATGGTGTTTGGCTGTTGGATGATGTTGTCTCCAGCAGTGAGTCACGTGCGCTTTGTTTAAAGGCACGTGAGGCCTTAGTTGTCGAAAATATTCATATTTGTTCCAATCACCGTAAACAGAAAAACATTAAAACGCATACGGTTTCGTTCATATATACCATGACCATCGCGTAAACAGCATGTTATCATAAAGATTTACTATATTTTACCTAAGCAAGAGCCTGATTGTGTTACAGAAGACAGCACAATGCTGCTGGCTAATCACACACAAATGGCATAAACGCTCTTTGTTCGTTCCATATCAGGAATTCACCAACAAAGAACGCTCTTTATGTTTACCATCATAATATAAACAAACACCAGAAAAGTAACTTTTTATGATTTTGTTTACATAACAATGGTCAAAGATATGACAATAACATACTGTTTAAGCGATATTTCTTATTTGTATACGGACAAAGTCTGTCTACATTTTGTTGTTCTTTCTGTTTGTGGCGGTTTTT
This sequence comes from Siphonodentalium dalli, assembly GCA_032622095.1. Classification (NCBI taxonomy): domain Eukaryota; kingdom Metazoa; phylum Mollusca; class Scaphopoda; order Gadilida; family Siphonodentaliidae; genus Siphonodentalium; species Siphonodentalium dalli. The sequence goes on along the minus strand of CP136067.1, from coordinate 135,782,198 downwards.
GACGGGTGGAAATATTTTCACAGGATACCCACCGCCAAGGCCAACCCTTTAAGCTGATTCTATTCTAGAATTGTCATCTGAAAGAATGAGTGATCTAGTTCCTTTGTGTCGGCCTTGATCAGCTTGTATGGGATTTTGTATACCTCAAAATGTTTGGCAATGATCTTTCTAAATCTGTCTAGATGTAACAGCTCCTTCTTCCCTGGATCTCCAGTCATTTGAGATGAATCTGGCGGATCGTTTTTATAGGATCCTCTCAGTGATCCTCTCTCGAAAAACAAATGCTACTTTAGGGGAAAAATAGAGTTATCCCCCTTCAACGCGCCAATGTCCATTTAAGTCTCTGACATAAACCGATAACTTTCATATATAACACATATAGTGTTTCTTCAGTGCCTTATCCACATAGGCGACCGTGCATGCCATGAGGCATCTATGTCGATCAGAAACATTTATAAGTTCGAATGCTATATATGTGTGCATGTAAATAGTAAGTAAATGGATGTTGATTTGTTTGCATTGTGGATGCAAGTTGGTCTGACATGTTGTGTGGAACGTGAAAGCATCCATATACGCTATGGAACGCAACAAAATAAACATTTAGCGCCCATTTCCAATGGTATTCCCGTATCTCTTTGCAAGTAATGTCTGTACAATATGAAAACAAGTAGGGGTTTGCGTGCAACGTCACGTGACGTAATACTGACAACCAACGTCCTGCATTCATGTTCCACACCGCGAATACGTGTAAACATAAATATATATAGGCTTGAAATTGTCGCTATGCAGCCAATAACAGATAATTTTAAGAGGAACAAGGGTTGTCTTGTTTTGAACTTCGATAGAAAGATATGTAATCGCAGTGTAATTGCAAATCACGCCGCCCGAGGGCGTTATTATCTATATCAGACGACATGCCCGCACCATGCTTTGGCATTGTTGTCGATGGTCGTAAATATGTAAGTACATGTGTAACACACTGATCATGATATCATGGACATGCATAACTAAACACCGGAAGCGATTTACCAACGAAGTCATGCGGATGGTTATAGCCTCCCCAAAGTTTGCAACCCGTTACGGACGACAACTCGTTTAGTCTGACCGTTACCATGGTTATTAATTCATGAGCGTTCAGTCGAGACCATAAATATGTCAGTTGCGCCCGTTCGTCGCCTCGAGCAACTTGAGGTACAAACTGCAATATGGTTGTACGTTGTAGATAATTGAAATGTACACCCATGTGACACCATACTCGACAAGCCATCTGCATTTGACGTAATAATGGTAATATTGCACGATTTTCACTTTCAGCGTGATTGTTCTATGTCATGTTTCATTCGCGTTTCAGCCGTAACGCGTGTAGAAAGTACATCAACTGGGGATAAGTAAACCTTGGCATTCTTTGACATCTTTATGTCAACCAATAAAATGGAAGATCACCATTTACAAAATGAATTAACATCATTATACGATCGATAGTCTGCTTAATTTTCACCGTCTATATATGCTTCCCGAATGAGAAGCCTATAATTTATATGACCTATAATATGCAACCCTTTAATATATTATACCTGTATTATACCCAAATAACTGTATACTTGTATAGCCACCCTGTCCTCGTGAAAATAAGTAACGGGCTTGTTTTAAAGAGCGAAATACGCTCATATTTGCATTATTAAACCTTTTTATATACGCTCTATTTAATATAGACGTAACACGCGGTTTTTAAAACAAATAGAAATTTCGACATATATTGGCATTATTTAATCTACCCTTTTTCATCGACTCACCAGATCACGCCCTCTATAATGTGTTTTCATTGCAGCCCGCGTCATTCAACGGCATAACTGGCATAAGCTCGCATTCATTCCAGCATGGTAAATGTGCAAATAAATTTTAATAAATTTCTGATTTATGTAGATAAATTCCATATTTATCACATAATAAATTAGACATTTATCAAAATTTATTACCCTGATAAATTTTTGGTAAATTCGGAACTTTATTATTTAATAAATCCCAATAAATTTTAAATAAATTCCCACATTTATCGACATTTATCATTAAAGGGGTACTGTACACTAAGATATGCGATTTTTTTATTTACTCCCATTGAAATAACTTTCAAGTTAGATTGTGTTCGTGTTATATGAGTTCCGTATAAACCTAATTTAGCGAAGAAAATATTGATCTTGGAAACAAAAATATTACGATTTCAAACTACGCGCCATGTTTTTGACCTTCACCGGAGAAGACGCAGGTCGCAGTAAAAACCGGAAGTTCATTGCTCACAGCTTCGATTGATGCATTCAATCTCTTCCATCGAACAATCCAACTCCCTATAAAATACTTGACGCTTTATGACTCTTGTTTCTTTCTCCTTTTTCCCTGAATCGGTTATAACGGGCCTTCTTTTGCAGGTAACATGTTTTGTTTGCAACTCAATAATGTTCGCGAATGGCCGTCGATAAAAGACACGCAACATATGCGATTTCAAGAACGGTAACTCGTAATGGCATAATTCTCCATTTTATGACTCCAGCCATAAATGAATTTATATTAAATAATTCAATTTTACTTTTACGATAGCCTGTTAACCGGAATGTTTTCAGTAGACATCGTCGACTCAAATTAGTTATTTTATAATATAATATTCATATTAGATCGCTATTGTCACTGGGAATTTATTGAAATTGGGGTACAGTACCCCTTTAAGATAAATTCCAATAAATTTGACATTTCCACACATTTATCAGGGATTTATTACTATGATAAATTCCATATTTCATGCAGTGGCTAACCGTGGGCTTATTTTAGAAATAAATAAGTCCAGTATGAACCTATGTGAATATTTATGTCCAGTATGAACCTATGTGAATATGTATGTCCAATGTAAACATATTTGTAAGAGGATATGTATATATATATATCAGAATGGGGTGGCTAAACTGGCTCAGTATCATGTGCGGTCGTTGCTTCATATGTGCGTCAACAAATTCCCATTTCTCATCGAATTTCAACCGGTATGGCACATGGATATTCCTTCAATTCAGATGTGTGCACTTACTAGTAAATGTACTCAAGTCGATTAAACACCCCTAAACTAATATTTCTTTATTCGAGTCGAGGAATCTACCCATCAAAGCTCAGAGTGATCAGAAATCGATTTTTTAAGTTTGTTATTTCAATTGTTTGTGGCCCAGAAACACGCCGTCAAAAGGATGCACTCGGTGAAAATTGCGGATGAAGATGGATAACTCTAAAATCAAGTACTAATACGGTCAAATTTCGTGAATACTTAAGTGATAAAACGGTCATATTTCGTTGAACAAAATGTTGATAAAAAACACGTTTTGTGGAAATGGATAGCATTAGATGACAATGGATAGCATTATTTTGTTGCAGTTAATCGATTCTGATATCTAAAGCGTATTTTGAAGAAATGTTGTTGTATCTTGATGGTATGGGGACCCTCTGATCGGATTGTGTGCATTTAATGGTATCGTTTTACCGTAATCAGTGTATAGATCATCCTTCTATCGCTCTTTGTTTACTTATCAAATCCACATCCTAACGACTGCTAGAAATTTAGTCGATAAAAAGTCAACAATTCAAACGCGAGTAAACATATGATAATAGGGAGGATTTTTATGCCTTTTAAGTCGTCCTTATCTGGGTGGTATTTGTCAGAAAAGTCAGAGAAAGTGTCAACTCGATCTGAATTATCTCCCTTCGTATCCCCACTAATGATAATGTTTGAAATAGCTGTTTGTTTTGTAGCAAATTATCGCCCTTGTCTTGTAAACATACTATCAGGGTGTGCATCGGTAACACTCGAAAAAATAAACTCTGTTTTTGAGTAAATACCAACGGAACAAGATTCTTGTTGAAATATTCTGAGTTTGATACCGTTGCCATGAGTCAGCGATGACCTCATTTCAGGGTGTGGTCAGGGCTATGGTGACCGCGGTTTAAGGGTGGGCCAGACCCACCCGTTAGACCCCGGAGCCACGACAAATAGTTTTCGCGGCTGGCTCAACCGATTTCGTGACTGGTTAACTTGCTTAGCTGGCTCGGTCGCGACGTTCGTGGCTGACGAAATATGGCGGCTCAGCCGACTGAGACGTTATCATTCAGCGTAGTTTCGTTTCCGAAATGTTCCTAATCCCCGGTTATAGACCCCGTTAGTTTTAGCGCTTGTGGTGAACCCGTAGAATTCCAGACCACATTTAATCTTTTGATGTTGGGCTTTTCCATTATGGCGAAAATACACGAAGGACTGGCATGGATATACTATGTAGTTTCCCATCTAATCGGTATAAGTTACATTGGACTTTTGTCGACTTCATGCAGACTGCTATCATCACTGGCATCTTGCAATATATGCATGCATCATTGATAGTAATGAAATATAATACTTCAAAATATGTTCTATTCTCTTCTACAGGTTATGTGCATATATTGATAAATGCCAGCGATGTCTGAGACTGGGCCGTGTCGATATAAACAATTTATACTTTAACCCTTTTTTCAATACCGAATGGATGCGTCCATTCAGCTATATGAAAGCATGCATTTGGGATAGTCTATTCCACATTAAGGGGCCCGGTGTTCTGATAATATATAACAACCATTACATGTCCATGTGAGTATGCCAATATTAGGCAATGCGGTTTAGTTCTTTGCGATTCACAGTACAGTTGTGCTTGACATATAAGCCCATGCAAATGGCTCAGCCATTTTACAATTCCGGCCGCGGACATTTTTTCATGTGGCTGGCGGCGGTTTGTGCCCAATGTGGCTGGCGGCGGCGTGCGATGGCGACTACGGGCTCTACCGCCCGTCCCCACAATACCACGGCACACAGTCATGCCTGAAAATACGGTGTAGGACATTCGCAGAATGAGGCCCCATGCAGAATGGGAATTTAGTGACGCTATCCGACACAGGGTATCTTTACTGCCAAATTAACTAATTTTAATTTCTTTAGAGAAAGTTTCTTTTTTTTAGTTTAGTTTCGCTATATATATCCCCAAATTGGCAGACGACAAAATGCATAATCGATGTGCAAAATGGGTGCACATCACCATCTTCACCACCTAAGAACTTAAATATGTATGCAGGTCCCCAATATATATAGCAGATGAGGCCATGCAGAATGAGGTCCCCATGCAGAGCATGAATTTGGTGAAGCTATATTATATAGCCCGCTGAGCGGGGTAGCGTCACCAAATCCACCCTCTGTGGACCTCATTCTGCAAATGTCCGGCACCATATCCTCAGGCCTGCATGGACAAAATATTTTCAAAAATCCAGACAGTGTTGGACATGCATCCACGGTGCGGAAATTAAATAACACAAATATTCATTTAGACTCAATATTTTTATTATCAGAAACGCTGCCCATTTTATCAAAATATCGGTTGTACAAGAGCTATATATGTAAGTGCATTCGAATATTCTAGTCTGGTATTTGTCTAAGTTACATGCATAATAGTGCCATGTCAATGCAGATGGTCTGATCTGTTATGTTCCAAAAATGTGGCCAGACCAGTGGCCAGACAGCTTTTTTTTGAAGGGTGAACATGTGTTGTTACAGTACAATAGCATACATTGGTTATAAAGGGTAACGATTCTTTCCTTTAAATTTATAGTTTGAAATTGAGAATTTTTGAAAATTCACGAAAAAGTGCGAATTCTTATAAACTCGCAACTCACAGAATTTGCGATATACATGCATTATTGGTGGACATTTATCCATGACAGTGTCTTTCATTTTACATGACAACCATTATATTTGATACAGTTAAATACGAGAACAACGTATGTTATTTGTGTGTGTGCCTGCACAGACACACGCTGTAAAATTAATCACAGATGTAGTCAGGGTTCCATGCTAATTAAATACATACAAGAAAACCATAGTCAGAAATGGTAACACCACCAAGATCATATCATTAGCCACAAATATAAAATATAATATAAAATATATTGGTTACATGAATTCATCGCCTCAGAATTCCGTTAAAACAACTAATCCTTCAAATTATTTTTAAAAAACTACGACTTATTACTGCAGGTGTGTCATTCACCACACCAGAAAGCTTCTAAATGCGGATCAAAAATCGGAGGTATTGTGTTCCCGTCAAGAGTGCATGGCCCAGCCATTGTTCACACCTAAACGTCGAAAGCAATTAACACGGTCATAATGGTTACATACTGCAACTATAAGACATCCAGCGAATACACAACCCACGAAAACTCGAAATATCCCATCGCTATAGCTCAATTTGACAAGGCCATATTAGCTTTTCTATAATATCCTAAAACAATAAAGCTTCTCAAATCATCGGCATAGTCAATAGAACTTTCACGAACTTGGACATTCCAACTACAGCTTTTACCGGACTCGGGGTCGCAGTACAACTTTAACGCGTCCCAAAATAACCGCATTCGGTTTAGCACTAGTACAGCTTTTTAAGCGACCCAATCTATTTACAAGAAAACCATAATCAGAAATGGTAACACCCTCAAGATCATATTATTAGCCATAAATATAAATTATAATATAAAATATATTGGTTACATGAATTCACCCCATCAGGATTCCGTTAAAGCAACTAATCCTTAGAATTATTACAAACAACTACGGCTTATTACTGTAGGTTTCTCATTCACCACACCATAAAGCTTAAATTTCTAAATGCGGATAAAAAATCGGAGGTATTGTGTTCCCGCCAAGAGTGCATGGTCCAGCCATTGTTCATACCTAAAGATCGAAAGCAATTAACGCGGTCATAATTATTACATACTGCAACTATAATACCATCACAACACAACCATCAGTGGGCTGCAGAACGAAAAATATCTATAAAAGTTGAAATATAAGACTTTCAAATTATCTTTTAAATTTCTTTTATTGGTAATTGACATAGCTTGTCACAAACCAAAAATCAACATTATTGACATAATAATGTAAAGGACAATAAACGAAATTGAAATTCCCAACTACACCGTTTATCGGTGACCGGCCTCATGATCCCGCAGTTCGACTTTTAAACTAATAAACCGGTGACCGGCCTCCTGATCGCGCAGTTCGACTTTTAAATTAATAAACTGGAAAAAACCAAAAACCTACATGCGACCAGGGGATTTTATAATTTGGCCCACAGTATACACCTGGTGGTGTTAATAAACTAACCCGTGTGGAACAAAACATGCTACACGAAATACATTCTATTGTTTGATATTGAAATTTGTATGCATTTATTTTATAGCATTTAGATTGTTTTAGATGGACATAAAAAAATATTTTGTTAATTCCTCACTAACAAAATCAAATTCCTTGGTATTTATCTGTCTCGTTTATATTTCATATTTAGTTGTCAACATAACAAAGCAAAACACGATAATATTGTACATTTGTATGTCGTTATCGTAACTGGATATATGGAACCTTGAATACATCTTTAATGTATACTAGAGCTCATTAGAGCTGATGATTGCGGGTACCAACCCCTATTCCTTGGAATCCGGAATCCGGCTTTAAAAAAGACATGAAATCTAGGATCCTGTTTAAGAATCTAACAAGGAATATATGAATTATTATGGAGAAAAACAACGTTCTATGAATTAAAACCAATAACATGGATAGTTTTCCTCCCAATATATTTTGGAATCCTGCTTTAACCCTTTCATGGCGGGATCTGCGCTGGTGCAGCATTACAAATCCCGAGCCAGTGCATTTTATTATATATACATGTAGCTCTTATTTATGCTATGCTCACTATATGGGAGATTCGTATATATAAGAGCTTGCATTGGCACAGTGTTTTCGCAATATTTCAGCAAGCACCAGTCATGGAAGGGTTAAAAAAGACATGAAATCTAGGATCCTATTTAAGAATCTAACAAGGTATATATGAATTATTTTGGAGGGTCACAGGGATAGTTTTCGTCGCCATAATTAGTGTAATTCATGGAGCCCCATTCAACAGCCTGGTGATGGAGATAATATACGCCCAAACTAGTTAACCATTTTATGACGGGCGCTGTGCCAGTGCATTCTCTTATATATGCGAGTCTCCCAAGATCAAGGTAAATATTGTTAGGCCAATGCATCCTCTTATATATGCGAGTCTCCCATAGGGAGCTTCGCGTATGTAAGAGAATGCATTGGCTTACAAGATCAAGGTAAATATTGTTAGGCCAATGCATTCTCTTATATATGCGAGGCGCCCTATGGGTGACTCGCATATATAAGAGAATGCATTGGCACAGGGTTTTCGCCAAAATTCAGGAAGCTGCAGTCATGAAAGAGTTAACGTATATGGCGTATATGGGAATAAATCACGTTACTTCGGTGATCTTTATAGTAAGCTTATAAATTAATATCTATATATTTCAGGCAATTCTTCAAGGATTGTCCACTTATAAATGGACAATCGGTACCTAAAATGGTCATTAATAAATGGACAATCCAACAACGCGTGGCACGCGAGCTTGGGATTGTCCACTAAATGAAGACATGTTTTGTTAATCCTGCATGAAGGGCAATAACTCTATAAATAATGTTAATTTGCTAAATAACGGTGATTTGTATGAGAAGAAGTGTTTTTGACGAAATAACGGAGAGATTTGAAGAAGAGTTTTTGACGAAATAACGGAAATAGTCGAAGAAGTGTTTTTAAAGAGCGTGACCCCAAATCCACCCACCCAAGAGAAGAATTTGACTTATATTTCACAAAAGTTGATCTGTTGTGGTGTTGCAAATTTCTCATACAAACTCCGTCATTTAGTAAAGGTACATTCTTTATAGAGTTATTACCCTTCAGATTTAATATGAAGCTAACATGCAGGATTATCGATATATGTCGTGATTTAGTGGACAATCGCAAGCTCGCGTGCCACGCGTGGTCGGATTGTCCATTTATTAATGACCATTTTAGGTACCGATTGTCCATTTATAAGTGGACAATCTTATGCGCATTAGGTGATATATTTACTCAATTTGGACAGCGCAAAATGGTGGAGAGAATAAATTAGTAAAATGACTGAATTGTTTAATTTCGCTGTATCTGTATCTGTATATTGTTCGATGTAGGAGCCTTGGTTTGGCTTTAGATGCACCGTTGAAATGGGATCCAGTTATGTAGTTCGATTCCGGCGAAATGGGATCTAGTCATGTATATAGTTGGATTCTGGCGTACGAAAGAGGCGGAATCCGGCGTATATACGGCTCTAAAACTACACGGAAACAGGCGCACGAAAAAGTAGTGGTGGTATCATCATGATTGCCTCGTTGCAACCGTTAACCCTTCCAAGACGGGAGCTTCCTGAAATTTTCAGAAAACCCTGTGCCAATTAATTCTTTATAAATATGCGAGCAATATTTGCCTTGAACTTGTAAGCCAGTGAATCTCTTACATACGCTCCATATGGGAGACTCGCATTTATAAGAGAATGCACTGGCACATGATATGTAATGCTGCACCATCGTGAACCTCATTAAAGGGTTAAGCGCCGCCCTTGGGTGTACCTGGCTGTGGAATAATCCATGAGTATAATGATTTTTGGGGAACATTATGAGACATTTCCAGGACGAGAGCCCTCATTTCTAACAACCGGTGTTTATTTTCTCTTCAAATGGTTCTTCTCGACTGCTTAGTAATTCACAGCAATCTGACTATTGAAAGCTTCAGTAAAATATAATGTTTTTTTTCTCGGAATAATGAAACAGATCGTTTGTTAAACATGGTCAATCTCATCCCAGAAAGTTTTATATAGATTCCATGCTATAAAAAAAAATATATATATATATATATGAATCGAGGACTCCAGCCCGGAAAAGTTTCTATCATATAAATTGTTGTGAAGAATCTCTTGTCACATCCGCGCGACAGTATTATGAGCTATCTTAAGAACCAAAATAGGCGTTAACCCTTTACCCAACAGAAGGGCCCTGTGCCAATGCATTCTCTTATATATGCGAGTCGACCATGGGTCGCCTCGCATATATAAGAGAATGCATTGGCTTAACACATTAAAAATTATAAAATTGTTAAAGAATGTAAGAAAAAATGGTAAAAAGTGTTAAAAAAAGATTATTTTTTTAGGCCAATGCATTCTCTTATATATGCGAGGCGACCTATGGTCGACTCGCATATATAAGAGAATGCATTGGCACAGGGCATAACTGTAACTATCACAATGTGGTCAAGGAGCCGGTTCCAATGATATCCATATTTGTATGATTCTATTGAGACAGACCGAAGATATGTTAGGCTGTTGAAGCTTTATTTGGCCGGTTTTGGCCGGTTTGTTGGGTAAAGGGTTAGAGCATTAAGAGCTTACCAAAAAGCGTACCAAGAAGGACAACTCTATCTTGTTAACAGCCTCAATCACCGACAATTGTATTTATAGACTATATATTTCACCACGATCTTACGATCGAAATAAACAACTTTATTGTGCCATTATAGATAAATGATATGCACAGTCTTCGGTTTTATCTGCATATTGTATTCACAAAATAGCTATTTGTAGTCTTGAACTCGGATTTATAAAATTATGTTGTTGTTGTTGTAATTGTGGCCCGAGAGTGATAGACCATCTTTTTTAAAAAAAGGAAGAAATCTACATGTGTTTGTAGCTGAATCCGCTGGCAGCTTCCGATTTCTGTATCGGTTTCTCTGTCTTTTTCCTCACAACACATATAGCCAGGGTGAATGACAAGATGACCAATATCCCCAGGACAACGGCGAGGACTATAACAATGGCCATGAGATCTTGGTCCGACACACACTCGTCCGTGCTCCCTCGTTCTTCTAGTACAGCCGCTGAAAAGACGCAAAACACAAAACCGATCAAATAACAACAATATCACATGTTACGCTTGTTGGTACGCTTCGAACGTTTTTGTGCGAATTTCTGTCCTAAAGATAGCCTCTAAAACTATCCCGCGAGTGACAGAATATTCGGGGGTATAAAATTATATATATATCAACCGAGAACAACTGTCCGGAAAGGTTTGTATCATAAATTCTAAATTTTATTTAGCATTTATCAAATAACAATGAAAGGTACTCAATCCGATTCGATGGTTATCAAATTCCAACAACAATTTTTTTTTAAATGCCGCTTCAGTTATCAGAATCGATTAATTACCCACAAATAATGCTAACTTTAGTATAAAATTTACAAAACCTGTTATTTATCAACATTTTGTTCAACGAAATTTGGCCGGATCACTTTGAGCTTTGGGTTCCTCGACTCGAATCAAATATTTTTTACCCTCGAATCCAAATAAATAGTAATTTGGGAGCGATATAACTCGGTTTATGCATTTTTAAATATGCTGTATCTCTTCCCAGAATATTCGGGGCCATCGGGGGTATAAAATAATATATATCAACCGAGAACAACTGTCCGGAAAGGTTTGTATCAATTAACATAAATTTTATTTAGCATTCATTATCACTCGCGGGACAGTTTTATTATATAGAGGCTATCTTTCGGACAGAAATGCGAACGAAAACGTTCTGAACGTACCAACAAGCCTACCAAGAAGGAGAACTCTATATTTAGTTAGCATTCTCAATCAACGGCAATTTTAGTGTATTTAGACAAAAGATTTCACCACGATCTTACGATCGAAAAAAAACAATTTATTATTTATTTATATATTTATTACATTGCGCACATATGAACCTAAATATTCACATAGGCTCATATTCAACTTATTTGATCCTGAAATAATATGTTGGATGGCGCGGTCTACAGTGAAACACATACAAAAACGCACATCTCGTCTGCATCTGGTCAAAATAAACTAAGTATCGGAAACTAGTCACAGATATCTATCTACCTTTATTCATCAAATAAAACACTCGCCAACTGACACACATAGGCAGTACCATATCAATTCGCATTTACCATTAGAGTATTTCCATTTTACCTGGTAAAAAGTGTTTGGCTTCACGTATATATATCAATCAGAGAGCTATGGTACTCGATTTGCTCTGCTCTGGTCTACACTATAATTGCCAGGGTCCATAGTAGACACGTTCTCCGCGACCTAATTCACAGGTATTAGGAACACATAGTACAGGGCCCAGACTGAACATATTATTGCTGAACATGATGGGGGACGTAACTCTATCTCAAGAATTCCAATATTTCTTATTAATATTTGGCCGATGCTACGGAAGACATGAGCCAAAAGAGTTCAGAAAGACCATAACTTGTAGCTCGACGTTTTGATCTACATGTACCACGTAGAGGTTTTCATTTCTTTCAAGGTATATAGATCTTTCCCGATACTTGACATTTATGTGGGGAAATGGGGAATAGCATAAACTTATATATGGCCTATATGCTCTGAATAAGGTCGCACAATAGCCGCATTCGATGGGACCTGATAAACATGTATTACATGGTAAAATACGGTCCATGATATTTGTTCCCCGGTGAATACAAGCCACAACCTTCGCTTGACTTCATTTGGAGATTGCTTTCATATGGAGGTGGATCATCATGCTGATTTCAGTGTCAAAGCCCAACTGGCACACCTAAGAAAGTCATAAAGGATCAAAAACTCGTCCCAAGTTTTTAGTGAAATTTACAAAACTCGTGCAGTAAGTTTGGTCTGGATCAAGCCAGATCCAGACATAATACACTGGGCGAGTTTTGTGAATTTCGCTATAAACTGGGGACGAATTGTAGATTATATTTATCACTTGATCCAAAACATCCAAGAAACAAACTTAAATCAATAAATGGGACATGAAACTAACAGCGGCTTCTATAAGGTGTGCGATGAAGTTTCACGTAATAAAGCGCTGTTTGCCGCGTAAATAAATAGTCCCGAGATAAATAAGACTCTTTGACGTATTTATAATGACGTAAATATAATAAATAAATTTCCAAACTATATAAATATGAGACACCGATTCTTCTTCACTCATCGTCCCCCGTTTCAGAATCACGTTTGCTTAACAATAATACATTTGGCTGCACTTGGGACTATTTCATGTTATGCAACGACCGTTGCATATCATTATATATAGAATGGGTTCAGTGAATGGAATAATCGTCGAATAACGTAATAAAATGCAATATAGCTTTGTCAATCGCTATTCCAGAAAGCACCGTGGTCGCGGACGTGTTTGGCACGATGCCAGAACTGTTGATTGCAATGGCAATTATCAAATGTAGTTTCTCTTCAGCTGGATATATACGTAATTGACAGGTGTTTTTCTACAAGACATAACTGTTGATAGCGAGGCATGTATAACATTTATGGAAATATATTGTGGAAATCTAGATGTTTTTGACTAATACTGAGATTAGATTATCAGAAATAACTCTTGTGTCGATCAAGGTTATGAATTAAATTGTATAAGCGAAAGGTTTGAAGAAAAATTTACTATAACGCGCTACCATCGTTATATAATTTGTCTTCAAACTGTTATGTTATATAACTGCACGCGCAGCCTTAATCGAAACAATGGTTATTTCTTAAATATTTTGGAGCGCACGAACCATCTCTGTCGCACTCCGCACCGCATCTGATTCTGACTGTCTCCCGCACTGTTCTGTCTTCCGCCATGTTATTATTATCAGCTGCTCTCTTCCCTTCCGCTATGTTATTATCAACGTCTCTCTTTCCTCGGCCAGTGTTACCACACGTCTGCTGCAATGCAGTATAAATATATTTATTATTTCCCGCTCCGCGTGTATAATGTGTCGCTGATTCTTGGTATACAGTGGGCGCATGTTTTATTTATAGAAATGGGAATTTTTTGGACAGACTAAAAGTCGAACTGCGACCCGGAGGCCGAGTCCGGTAAAAGGTGTAGTTGAGAATTTCAATTTCAATTGTTATTCGGATGCCAAGAAGTACAAGGCGATTAATTATATGAGTTGATCATTCGTGAAACCAATATATTTTATATTCTATAATTACAATCATGGGTATATAATATATGATCTTGAGCGCGTTACCATTTCTGACTATGGTTTTCTTGTATGACTATTACTATTCTCTCCTAAATACCACTATTGTTTGACTATATAATCCAAATCGTCGGATCACACAGAGTGAGATTTCCCCGGATCAAATAAGATCACACTCCTAAGGAAATTGCCGAGATGTGCCGAATTAACGACGATGGACTATATATTTATCCGTTAAAAATAAGAAAATTAAACTGCTGAAGCGAAAAATAAATGTGTAATTAAATGGTTATAATTGTAAAGTGGGCGTCATCTAATAAACCATTTATCACAGCAGCGAGTTCATCCGTGTCTCGCATCACGTCTCGTTGCATGAGGTGGGCAGATTGCCGGATCAATTAACTCGCTGCCCGTGGCAGCTCGTTTGATCCGGCAATCTACCGACCTCAACTCGACGTGATACTATACGAGACGGATCAACAACACACTGTTGTGATAATATGTATTTATTATATGACTTATATTTTCTTCCTCCAATACCACTATAGTAAAGCGATCATTTCCAGACCATCGGATCAGCTATACAGTTTGATCCGATGTCATATACCACCCTTCTCTATCTTGCGCGTGTCCGTAAAAAAAATTGGACTATTTACTAGATAAAAACAAATTCTTGTTTCATTTCATAATTCATGACAGAAATTGTGCTTTTTAAATAAAAAAAAAAACCTGTTATCGCTGCAGTGAATTGATCTTGGCTTCGCATCACGTCTCGTTGAAGAGGTCAGATCGCTGGATCAAACTCGACGCCTGCGTTTGGCTCGTTTGGTCCAGCGATTGACCTCTTTAGCTCGACGTGATATACTTCGCCCAGATCAATTCACTAAAACGATACTATACAGTTATTTCACGCTTTCTCCTAGAATGAGAAAGTTCCTAATGTTCCATGTTTACAAATCAGTAAATGGAGCATACGTTCCGTATCAGATGACGTAAATGGCGTTCCCCTCAACTTTGGAATCCGAATTATAAAATAAAAACATCATCATACATGACAAAAAGATCTGTATGTGCATGCATGACAAAGCCTTGTAAATCTGTGTGTGTTTTATTCACGGAATCCAGGACGAATGGCGTGTTATAAACACAGAACAACACAATATATATCTTTATTAACCTCCATTAACGGAGAGCATACATCAATACATTGTAGGTGTTGTATAAACGAATTGAGGCGTTTTGTACACATAAAGGTGAGCAAGGTCGTTTCGTATTTACAAACATTATATAGTATATATATACAAACAATATTTGAGCATAGAAAATGGGGGCAAAAAGTAACAACACTGAATTCCCCTAAATCACAGCCGTATGGTCTATGTACCATATTAGAGTTTGAGCACATTTAAATACGGAAAGTGTATATCGCATGCGTATGGATGTAGATCCTATGTACACTAAGTCATGCTCCTTTTCATCCTAAAACATTTTAATGTCAACAAGACTTGCTTTTCTGGCAGGCAGCAAGCACACGCAAGCAGTCGGTTATAGTCTTAACGGGCAATGTTTCGTAGAAGTTGGCATTCTTTGTACATGAATTTCGCGGCGAATGTGATAATATCTCCCCAAGCGTTGATGACAGCGAGTGGAGGAACAAAGGCTGTGCCGCCGAGTAGGAAGTCACATAGATGGTTTTGCGAGAGAGAATCGATAAAGACAAAACATTCTACTCCAAAGAAGTCAACGATGATTGACCAGAAACTGTATCTCAACTGATGCATAGCTGGCGCATTACATGTAAATAATACATGTTCAATTTCGTTGTGATACGTTGATCTGCAGGCACCGCAATTCGAGTTGTTATTGAACATCGATCTGTTCAATAGCCGTGAAAGATTTCTCAGTTCCTGTGAGTTTTCAGGGCGGCCAGCAAGTAATCTCCATATACTCCAGGTGGCGAGAGGATCGCTGTGAACGTTCAACATATGTACAAAAGTATCTGTGTTTGTAGCAGAATGCCATTTCAAGGAATAGGCGTCTCGAATAGTGACTGTGATGATGCGCTTCCAGATAGCCTTCTCTGGGAAGAAGCCACTTTCAAGAAAAACTGTAAGAAATGAGTCAATGGCGTAGTGTTCAAGAATTTGGAGGATGTCAAGAACAAATCCTGATGTGTTGCTATGGAAGAGTTTGTACCTGTAGAGGTTGTGAAGAAATTTTTTCAGCGGAGTATCCTTTGTAACAGGTAAGTGGATAAGTTCAGCCAGGAATGTTAGTTTCCGCATATGTAGTTGAAGATCCATTGGTAAAGTACCAAGGAGACTGAGCGATAGCCTCGTTCCTGCCCTCATAGGGAGGATTTGAATATGTTTGATGCACGTACGAAATGACTTCTCGATTTGGTTGATTGCCTGATCACTCGGTGTGTACAGGAGTTCGGAACCATATAAGGCCTTGGGAAGTACTATACGGTGTAGAAGCTTCATCATTGTAACGGGTGTACACATTTGTAAGGCCTTCCGTCCAGCCATTGAAAAATATGATTTTCGCATGACGTCAGATACCAGCGAGGCACGTTTGGTACAATTGTTAAATTTGTGCTGCATTATGCCAAGATGGCGAGCTTCCGTAACTTCATCAAGTTTATTTGTTCCAAGGAACCACGTCCTATCACGCTGTTCATGTTGAGTGCGCGTTTCATTGAAAACAATGACGACACTTTTCTCTGTTGAGTATCCGAATCTCCACTTTATGCAGTAATCGAAACAGAAGCTCAATAGATGATCAAGGCCCGACTTGTGCAGAGACATTAAGCAAATGTCGTCAGCAGTGGTTGGGGATGTGCAGTTTATATTTCCGATCCGGAGACCAAATCTCGACTGTTCTAGCTCAGTGAGAAGTTCATTAATGAACACCAAGTAAAAGAACGGCGAGGTCACTTAGCCTTGGCGATTTCCTTGGCATATGGAAAAAGGTTCTGACTGGCAGCCATTGTAGAGAACACGAATAGTACACTCCTCGTGCATGTTCTGAATTACACGAAGAATTTGGCCTTTAAAACCGAGGTTGTTGAGTTTGATGAGAAGTCCATCGTGCCACACTCGGTCGAATGCATTTTGAGAGTCTAAAAAGCAAACATAGAGTTTAGAACCATGGTCACATGCGAAGTGTATTGATTCTTCGACAACGAAAGAATTCATGTTGCATCCCACGTGTTTCTGGAATCCAAATTGGAGGCAATGTGGAAATTGTTGAAGGGTTTCCGATCTCAGAAATCGCGATAGAAGCACATATTCGAACAGTTTATATATTGATGATAGTAGTGTAATCGCACGATGGCTGTCCGGATTGTGTTTAGGCTTGGTGTCTCCTTTATAAAAGCGGAATGACGATCCCAAGTTTCATATCTGCCGGTATCCATTCAAATGCGATGATGCTGTTATAAAGTAAACACAGGACATCTACTAGCGATTCAGGCGCATACATAAAGTGCTCATTTACTACGTCGTCATGGCCACCTGCCTTATTTATCTTCATTGCTCGAATTGCAGTAGATACTTCCGCGTTTGATATTATTTCGCAGAATATATCATCGTCATAATTTGCATGCGATTTAGACATGAGCAACCGAAGTTCGTTAACTACTATTTTCTCAACTGAAGGGTCTTGGTGTGGGTCGGCACAATATAACTGTTGAAAGTAGTTTTTCCATCCCTGGGATAGAATATCAGGTTCATGGCATAACCCGGATCCAAAATCTATTCCTGTTGCAATTTTATCTTTTTTAGATTTATCCTTCGTCATACGCCAGAAATCTGATGAATTCAGATTGGCGGCGGACTCGATGTCCAAGAGGACTTGCTTCTCGTACTGATGTATTGCGTTCCGAATGGTCCGTCTAAATATACGTTTGGCGTCTTTGTATGCACTATATGATTCGCATAATTCAGAATGTTGATTCCCGTCCGCTATCCAAAGCGCCCGAGTTGACTTTACCTTCACGTGAAGTTCAGAAAGGTGAGAGTTCCAGTATGGCTTCCTAAACTTGTAGAATTTTCGTTCACCGACCGCACGGTCGGAAGCGTTATGGAGTAATGACACAAGTTCAGCATACAACTGTTGGATGTCCCTTTCGTGTCGAATGGGTTTACGTCGCATTTCTACACATGCGTAATGTAACAGTGTTTGATAAGCCACAATGTCGATATTTTTCCACCTGTATAATTTACGATGATACTCGGGAGAAATCCGCATAGGTTGGCACTGGAGGCTAAGCTTGCACCTCACAGGCAAATGGTTAGACACATTTAATGAGTTATCGTCGATTATGGAAGAGTTTGCGATAGCATGATTTAGTAGTTCGGGAACCAGTATGTGATCAATGAGAGAAGGGGTGGCTACTGTCGCGAATGGGCTAAATGTGTATCTGGGGCCACTGCACATCCGTGTGGTCGTCGTGGACATCATTTCTGCACGTGAAAGAAATTCACCGAGTATCTTTGTTCGCGAGGCGTGAGTGGCTAGTGTTTCGCTGTTATCGGGACCTGGCCAGTGTGCATTAAAGTCACCCATCAGGATAACGGGTCCCTGTTGTGATAGAAAATCGGTGTAGTCTTCCAGTGACTTCAGACTGTCGCCAAAATAATCATCTGAGTGGTTGGTACTCGGTAAGTATATCTGCACTACACTAATATTTACATCATCAGAGAGTTTGAGTTGGACTCCGATAAAGCGCTCTTCTTGTAAGTCAATGATCGTACACCTTGAGAATAGGTCATCTCTAATAAGTATCGCAACTCCGCCCCGCGTGAAAGAACCGCCATTTTTTGTGATAATTTTTCTTCCAGGTTTGGAAATGACACTGTGTGAATGGCTTAGATCATTCAACGATGACGTATTTTCTTCATTCTGTGTGTGTTTTATTCACGGAATCCAGGACGAATGGCGTGTTATAAACACAGAACAACACAATGTCATGTGTGAGTGGGTTTGTCGGTAAGGCACTTCCGCACTTGCGCCATTGCGCATCTCGGCCTATCCTGTTGTGCTGGCGCTCGTGTCGGTTACCAACAAACACATTAGCACACGCGCCGTGTCGTTCTCTGTATAGAGCATACACATATGGTAAACAAGTAATTTTATTTTATCTTAGTATCAACACGGATGAGTGACCAGCGGGTGCAGTATAGAAGACAGTGTAGCAGAACATAAATTTTGTCGAATTTCGTTGTGTTGGAGTTCCAAGAAAACCGAGATATGCTCGATCGCTTATAGAGTTAGAATGCAACAACATGGGTAATCCGCTTTATACTCCCAAATGTAAATTGGGTACCCGTTGAAGTGCTTGCCATGAAAACCTTCCCATATGTGGATCATCAAAAAATTAGAATGGCATCCAATATGGCCGCAATGTATTTAATTGACATACAATCACCTTTAGACGTATTGCCTGATTCGTCAGGTCTGCTATATAAGCACCATAGGAAACACGAATCTATGGGTATATGCCACCAACTATATATAGCGGGTTGTAATCAAATGTGAATGTTATATTCTCAACACATGTGGTTAGAACATGATAAACTAATAATAATTCACTTACCGTGTCACAGTCAATATCTCCCTCTTTGCAGACTAGCACGTGACAGGTGAAACCCAACAGGTCACTTCCGATGAATCTGAATGCTTTGATATACAAAACAGTTTCGGCCCTGGTGTCAGTGTTCTTGGGTACGATCGATCGTAACATCGCTGTTGCTCTATTTGTCTTGCAACTGTAATAGAAGCATCACGTAAAAGTTGTATTCAGAATTCACGTCTCTTTGTATATGGTCTCCAACAATTTAAAGATGCATAATCAGAATAAACGCTCGCAAATGACCATTACCTTGGCTTTGGGGGTAAAACATATTTGTTTCGAGTCGAGGAACCCATTCATCAAAGCTCAGAGTGATCAGATATCGATTTTAGAATCTATCATTTTTCACCACCGATAATTTTAGTGGCCCAGACGAGAAGACGGTCTCGGAACAAATTGCGGATGAAGATGGATAACTATAATCAAGTGGCTTTTTTTGGGTCAGATATTTGACAAACCGGCAAAATTTCGTTGAACAAAATGTTGATAAATAACAGGTCTTGGGCAAATTTGATACTATAGTTGACAGTGGATAGAATTATTTTTGGGTAATTAACCGATTCTGATAACTGAAGCGGCACTTAAAAAAAAAATGTTGTTGTTGGTATCTGAAGATATGGGGAACATCGAATTGGATTGAGTACCTTTAAATGTACCATGATTTGAACTGTATGGGTTTATTCTAATCGGGGTTGTTGTATATGTATATTCGTGAACGTAATGTAGACAACGAAGACGTGGTCCGCGAGTGGCGATTCTGACACCGACAATTAAAGGGATACTGTACTCAAATGTTGTTGTTGGTTTCTATTGCCTCTGAGTCGTAGAATAAGGTAACCAGATTTCCATTATTTGACAGTCTGTTGAGTATATACGAAGTAATGTTACGGATGGCAGATTAGCCGGAATGCGAAAATACCAATTGTCGTTGTCGAGTAATATTTTGACAGTTTTCAAGCAAATGTGTCAAATAAATGTTAATTGCATTCATACTAGTCCCATATACTCATTGAAGTCATTGCATATCACTAGTCAATGATTGGCTTGAGTTTACGCCCCGTATCAACATATTTTTTTGCACGATCATTAATAATAATTAAATTTATATCAAATTATTAATTTTTATTTTAAGATAACCTATTAACCTGAACGTTTACAGAATACATATTCGACTCAAATTACTTAGTTTTCTATATATTATCGATATTAGATCGCTGTTATCATCGGGAATTTATTGAAAATGGCGTATAGTACCTCTTTAATAGAACAAGAACATATAAGCGTCTGTAAGTTGCATCATTATGTAATCTGCAATGGCTAGCTGTTTTAGTGTTCTGTCTAATGATCGTATATTGCACAAAAAAAACAAACAAACAAATCAAGCTCAAGAATGTTATTATTTTAACGAAGAATCATTGACATCTCTTGTTATTTTTTCAAAACCGGTTGCCATGGCGACCAAGCCAACTTTGTAGAAGCCTCGGAGAGCCTCGCATATATAAGAGAATTTACTGGCTTACACGGTCAATGTAAATATTGTTACGCCAATGGATTCTCTTATATATGTGAGGATCCCTATATGGGAGACACGCATATATAAGAAAATACAATAATGATCACAGGGTTTTCGCAAAATTTCAGGAAGCTCCCGTCATGGAAGGGTTAAGGGGCCCTATTAGTTAGACATACCCGTCAGAAATCATGACAAGTTTCTTGGTTCCGTCGCTGTTCTCTGCGGTGCAGTTCGAGATTTTGAATTTCTTGAAGACTGAAAAAAAATATTGCAAACAAAAATGACGATGGGTAAAATCTTGATGTTAAACCTTCGATCCCACTGAAAAGCTATAACATGTAGGAAATCGCCACACATGACATAACAAACATTTCTGTTTCATAATAAACTTTGTCTGTTGTTTTCCAATTAATGGATTCTAGAACGGGTGGTGTGTAATAAGCACAACACGACACGTCTGTGAATGGTTTTGTCAATACGGCACTTGTTTCATCGAAAAGGGTAGAACTCAAGGCTGTGTTCTATCCTTCCTCGCTAGCATGCACTCAGGTGAGTCGTGTCGTATCGACAACCCCATCCACACACTTGTGTCGTTCTGTTTATTTATTACATGACCCGGCCCTTATCCCATTCATTAATCCCATTCTATACCATTGCATAACAGGAAATAGTGCCAGGTGTACCCAAATGTATTATTGTTGCGCAAATGTGATTTGGAATAGTGGACGAGGAATGAAGAATCAGTGTCTTTGACTGATATTGATATAGTTTGGAAATTTATTTCATTAAATTTACGCCATTAAATACGTCAAATGGTCTTACTTATCTATGCTCTATTTATTTACGTGGGCAAACAACGCATAGTTACGCGAAACGTCATCGCACGCCGTATAGAAGCCACTGTTAGTTTCACGTCCGATTTATTTATTTAAGCATGTTTTTGGATCAAGTAATAAATAGAATCTACAACTCGTCCCCTGTTTATAACGAAATTCACAAATTCGTCCAGTATATTAGGTCTGAAGTTTGTATCTCGCCAACGGATCGGCTCAGATTTACATTTGGAAACTTCGCTATAAACTGGGGACTCGTTGTATAGTAGAGCCTGTATTTATTACACGTATGCTCCTGGAAAAAAAACTTTGCGTCGTCATGGGCCGTCTCATCTTTCACAAGCGATTCCACACAAATGTGTGTTGTACGTCAAAAGACCTAAATAACGTTCGCTTAATTCGGCATTGAAACTGTGCCACTTGTTCTATCCTTCCGCATTGGCACTCGTTCCGTATCGACAACATTTACAAACTCGTGCCGTTCTGTGTATATACCTCACCTGTAGTGTCCGACAGGCCTATGGATAAGAACATGTCTTGGCCGATTGTAATCGGAGTCTCACTCGTCAGGTTGACCCCTGCTGCGTTCTTCAGGGTCGAGAAGAGGGGCATCTCCGGGCGGTCCGCGTGCTCCTCAAATGTTAGCTGTCTGGAATAAGATGTAAGAATTCCTCCGCGTTAAAGGCCCACTTAATTTTCGAACCCCCAGATTACATTATATAAAATATATGTCATATTATGTACCTTTTGAAAGAGGAAGCTCCAAAACATTGTATTATCAACTTTTCCGGTGTAATACATTGAGGACATGTTGTTTTTGTTGAGTTGCCAACGCATTTTGTCATCCAGATTGCAGTAAAAAGCAGTATTATGTTCAATGCAGGGGGAATAACTCTATATTAAAGATAGAGTTCTAGCCTTCCATTGAAAATTTTTGAATGCTATTGCATTCTGGGATCCAAAGGGGGAACAGTAGTTTTCTATTTCTCTGTGGGCGTCATCTGAGACACAGATGTTTCAAATGGTGATGACTTATAGTAATTTAATCATATTTTATGGCATAGATTGTTATTAAAACCATATATCACGTCACTATAAAAAAAATAGTCGGCGACTCGAAAATTAAGTGGGC
The DNA here is from genome assembly GCA_032622095.1 of Siphonodentalium dalli. NCBI lineage: Eukaryota > Metazoa > Mollusca > Scaphopoda > Gadilida > Siphonodentaliidae > Siphonodentalium > Siphonodentalium dalli. The sequence goes on along the minus strand of CP136067.1, from coordinate 135,759,123 downwards.
CTTTAACCATTTCGTGAGGTTCATGATGGGAGCCGCGTTGGTGCAGAATTATAGATCATATGCCAGTTCATTATCTTATATATGCGAGTCTCCAGAGGGGGGCTCGCATATAAGAGAATGCATTGGCTTAGAAGGTCAAGGTAAATATTGTTAGGTCAATGCACTTTCTTATAAATGCTAGATTCCATGTGGGATACTCTCATATATAAGAGACTGCATTGGCACAGGGTGTTCGCAAAATTTCAGGAAGCTCCAGTCATGGAAGGGTTAAATATAATGTTTCCTGTGTAAAATAATGTGAATCGAAGACCCCTGTTCGGAAACGCTTCTATCAATTAATATTGATTTTATTTCGAAATTTTCTGGTATAATACGTAGAATAAATTAGGGACATTTTGCGGCGCGGGGAAACGTTCGGAGCGTAGCAAGCGGGATAACTCTATCTCTGTCTGAGATCGCCTACATTCTTTAAAACACTTCTTTAAAACACCTTTTTAAATATCTCCATTATATTGTCAATATTAATCTTCGATTAATCCCATGCAAGATCAATCCTAAAAACACTTTTTATAATCACTATTAAAACTCGATTAATCCTAAGCTCAATCTTAAAGGTACTCAATCCGATCAGACGGTCCCCATACCATCAAGATACAACAACAACAACATTTCTTCAAAATACGCTGTAGTTATCAGAATCGATTTACGGCAACATAATAATGCTAACCACTGTCAACTATGGTATAAAATTTCACCAAACTTGCTATTTATCAAGTATTGATATAAATATGGCCGTATTATCACTAAAGTATCACGAAATTTGACCGTATTGCCACTTGAATTTAGAGCTATCCATCTTCATCCGCAATTTTGTCCGAGACTCTCCGTTTGACAACGTGTTTCTGGGCCACATATTATTACAAATCTCGAGAAATAACAAACTTCAAAAATCGATATTTGATCACTTTGAGCTTTGGGTGGGTTCCTCGACTCGAATCAAATATTTTTGATCCCCGAAGCCAAAGAAATGTTAATTTAGGAGCGTCTGATCGGATTGAGTACCTTTAATATATCATCATTTAAATAGTGATCCTGCACATGTGTCCCCTTTTGTTGGGATTATATATTATCTAATCACCCCTCAGATTAAGTATTTATTTATATGTAATCCTATAAGAATGGTCAGAAGGATGTGCACAACAAACTCGTGCGATAATGTTAACTATGCTATGCTTTAATCTCTAAGACATGAAATTCACATGTTACAGGCGAGTTGTGCAATATTTACAAAGTGCTTAGTGTGAAATATATACATATACATAAAAGAAGACAGAAAATGGAGAAGAAGAAGCAGAAAAAAAGAGAAGAAGATGAAAAGAAGAAGAAGAAGATAAGAAGAAGAAGAAGAATAAGATAGAAGGAGATAGAAGAAGACTGGTATATAGATATGGCGGTAGTCTCCCTGTTAGCCATCGTCAGTCCTCATTATCGTCATTTTTATATTCATCTAATACGTTCTATTTAGTATACTTTTCGAGGATGTCATATTAATACTAATAATAATACTAACAACAACAACAACAACAGCAGCAGCAATAAAATTTTGACTTGATATTTCAATAACATTAATAAAATGTATTCAGCTATAAATTTCTATTTCTGTATTTGAACGCTAATTTCAGATAAAGTGTTAATTATCTCAAGTCAACGCGACCAGACTTTGTCAGTAGCTCGTAAAACTTTTTCTTAGATGGTGGATTCCAATAGTGTTCGGATATGTATTTTACCCGCAGGTGCCTCAAGTTGGCGCACTTCATAACGAAATGGTATTCATCACCCAGTTCATTTTTGCACAAGTTACATAAATCTCTTTTTGCTCCTCTGTGTCGTTCTATACAATAATGTCCTGCTCATCTACCAGGAATAGGAAGACTTGTTATTCGTTACGTTGTTACCTCACTCTGAGACGACCTGACTTGTTTTAGATCACGCAATGACACAGCGGGGAATCACGTGGTCTCGAAGTTGATGAATACGATGCATTCAAAATGGCTGAGGCAAGTGCAAACGTACAAAAATATAATATACTAGCAGGGTTAAAGTGATGTGAAACCCTCTGCATGCTGTGGATATTTGTTGGGAATAGAGAATACTCTTGCTCAAAGTGTTACACGTATTCTCATAAATTGTATATCCAAATAGCATCACAAAACATGATTCTTAAACATGGAATATAAGTAGTGGCTCGCCATGTCGATTGTCATTTTGTTTATCGCGATTAATCCGTTCCACCAAAAAAGAATTGTTTATTCATATAGTGCCACCCCACCCCATCTCTCACCCAAACAGCACCAATATGGCGCCTGTAAATCACACGATTAGACTCCTCGTATCATGGATAAGAATGTGTATCACTTTGGTGGATTGGCGCTAAATATATTGCGTATCAATTTGGTGCCCCTCTGCCTTTCAGTGCACCACTGACTCGAATGACGCCACTTTTGACAGATTTAAGCCACACCATTAGACTCCTCATACCATGGGAATGATATTGTATATGTGTGGTGGCAATCGGTGACTGAACCCATCCAAATTTAGTGCCCCCACAATCTTTCATCCAACCGACAGCTATTTGGCGTCTTTAAATCACATAATTAGATTCGTTGTATCATGGAGAAGAATATATATCAATTTGGTGGAAATCGGCGCTAAAATTAGTTTTTATAAATTTTGGTTCCTCTCTCTCCTTCCGTGCATCCCTGACGCGATAGGCGCCAATTTTTACACATTTAAACCACATCATTAGATGCCTCATATCATGGGAATGATTATAAGTTTCGTGGCAATCGGCGACAAACATGTTTTCTGCCCTCCCCCTTTTCAGCCCCTGACAACAACGGCGTCACTTTTGAAAATTCTAACCCACACCATTATCTTTCTCGTAAAAAGTTACCCCAAGTAGACCCCTTTGGTGCCATCTAGATGGCCCCTCGGCGGTCAAATTAGTTTTATAAATGTTGGTGCCCCTCTCCCCTTCCGTGCATCCCTGACTCGAACGGCGCCACTTTTGACATATTTAAACCACACCATTAGATTCCTTATATCATGTGGATGATTATATATAAGTTTCGTGGCAATCTGCGACAAAAAATTGTTATGCCCTCCCCATTTTCTGCCCCTGACAACGGCGTCACTTTAGAACATTCTACCCGCACCATTATCTTTCTCGTAAAAGTTACCCCTAGTAGATCCCTTTGGTGGCATCTAGATGACCCCTCGGCGGTAAATTAGTTTTATAAATTTTGGTACCCCTCTCTCCTTCTGTGCATCCCTTACTCGAACGGCGCCACTTTTGACATATTTAAACCACACCATTAGATTCCTTATATCATGGGGATGATTATATATAAGTTTCGTGGCAATCGGCGACAAATAATATTTCTGACCCTCCCCTTTTCTGCCCCTGACAACAACGGCGTCACTTTATAACATTTTAACCCGCACCATTATCTTTCTCGTAAAAAGTTACCCCTAATCGACCCCTTTGGTGCTATCTAGATGGTCCCCTGTGACTTTCTATAGAATACAGACAGACATTCGCAAATATAGATATAGATGGAGAACTGACTTAAATTGTAGTATATTGGCTGTTACGAGCATATGCTAGTTTATTTTAAAATCAAGTTGATACCTTATTTGTTCCGATATACTCATTAGTTTTCTATAACATTCTGACCAAAGTTGCCAGTCGGAGGTTCGTGGAATACACAAGTCCATACACCTACATATAGGAGAATCATTCGACTGATAACTTCGGTCAGGATTAGAGCGAACATCTGTGAGTTTGGACACAAATGAGGTATCAGCTTATTTGAAAAATAGAACGGCAAAGGCTCGTAACTGCCAAGATGATACTATGTAATATGTCATATCGTAGTTTATTACCATTTTCCTCGTTCCTGGTCGCTTTTGCGATCGCCACGGCCATTTTGAATGCGTGATACTCATCAACTTGAAACCACGTGATTCCCCACCGTGAATGAATCTCTACTCTAGCTACGCCCGTATATATCATGTTCCCAAGCCTTGAAATAGGGTGTCTGTCATTTGCAGAATGAGGTCCCCAGAGGGTGAATTTAGTGATGCTACCCCGCATAGCGGGCTAGCATCACCAAATTCACCCTCTGGGGACCTCATTCTGCTTACACCTCAACAAAATGAGGTTCCCAGAGGGTTAATTTGGTGATGCTAGCCCGCTATGCGGGGTAGCATCACTAAATTCACCCTCTGGGAACCTCATTCTGCAAATGACAGACACCCTATTTCAAGCCTTGCATATTCCACCAGTTTAAAACATGGGGACTTTTTGATATTCTGACCTGTGCTTACGATGAACGTCATAACATTGAAGAAACAATGCGGGGAATATATTTCTGTGTTAATACTTCTTTATTAATACTCTATTTTACAGTAGGGGATGGTCCCAATTCTAGATTGCATGATTTTTGTGACTTTTGTGAGTCGGTATAGCAATAAGCAATGGATTATTTCCCGGAATAAATTGGCTCAACAATGTCGTTGAAATCATGCAATCTCGATCTGGGACCTTCACCTACCGTGGAATACATTATTAAGGAACTGGTATTAACAAAGAAATATATTACCTGCATTGCTTTTTTAATGTTATAACTTCCCTGTAAGATCATCAAAAAGTTATCAGGTTTTGAACTGGTGGAGTATGATCTCTACGTGCGTAGCCAGAGTAGATATTCATGGTATGCTCTAGACTTCTTTGTGATGCTAATAATTTGTTACGGAAGCGGGATCACCAGCCCCAGGGACAAATTCGCCAAATTTTGGATTGGGTTGTCCCGATTTTCCGGGCCGGGTTCGTCCCATGTTTTGATTAAATATATTTTGTCCCATTCACATTTTGTCCTAATATTTTCTATGAAATGTAAAATTCATAATTTAAAACACGAATCGGTTTCTTGATTTCTTTACATTATCGCTAAACTAGCTGAAACGGGTTCTCTTCGGGAGCCTTTATTCAGCGGCCCCTGCATGCACAAAGGGGGCTGTGTTTGTGGTCCTTTGGACGCTTCGCGCACATTTTGATCTGTAACATCTGTTATACATTTTTTTTAATATTGAACTCTTTTATTTAACCAAAAAAACAAACGTTTTAAAATATTTTTTTTCTAAAAAGTAATGTATAATAATAATTGTAATACGACCCTGCCTAACTATGCTTAAAAGCCATGTCCTGATTGGCCAGTGGCCCGAGTTACCATGGCTATCTCGTTCCAGTTTTGTGGTACAATTCTACTTTTTCCAATTTCAGATCGCCGCACGCGACTTTTCCCGTCTTTTCTAACTCCGCGCAAACGGGGCATCAACGGAGTACACCCGCACCCGTATAATCCCATTGAATTTTGCTACATCTTGACAATCTTGCGAATTTTCTTGCGATTTGTCGCTTGAAACCAGTTTGGTTGCCAATGAATATGGTCCAAATGATGTTATGGTATATTGATATATGTTACGACCAAAGAAAGTTACTTAATAAGTATATTAAATGACAAAATAAATCCATGGGGCCGGGCTGTGCATTCGTCGATTCGAATCTCGATCATATTCGATATTTCGGAATCAAGTTGAAAATGAAAGCGTTTGTTCACCAGTACAGAAGGGGAATAAGATTAGTTTAGTAAACTAGATCATTTAGATCGCTTTGTGTAAGGAAAATGGTCCATAGTCGATGATCATATTCATGTTGTCACAACAACGTTCAAAACAGAAATGACCCAATCGTATTTCCTGTACAATTTAAATGAAACGCACGGGCGCCGCTGAAAACACATCGTTTTTTAGCCAATCACAACGATTATTTCTAGAAGAGGTGCCTCGAAAAGTCAACGGGGGAATTTCATAACAAAGACAAGACATTACCAGAGTACTCCATGCAAAGAAATCGAGTACGCCCAATACGAATTACACCACGAAATGTTTTCTCACCTGAGACCGAAAAAGCGCAACATTTCGTTGACTATTCATTCGAATTGTGACCATAAACTTTCAGTCGTATTACAAAAGAAATAAATACACGGTGTATCGGTGTGTATGGTCAAGTTGTACGACAAAAAACTGATTGTAGGACTCCGCTACGCGTCGTCCTACAATCAGTTTTTTGTGGTACAACTTGACCATACACACCTCTACACCGTGTATTTATTTCTTAAGTATCATGTTTCCCATATTTTATTCTTTTAAGACACGGGCGGCGTTCGTTGCAGAAATATTCATATTTGTTCAAATCGCCACCAACAGAATGAATATTAAAATATATATAGTTTTGTTCATATGCCAAACATAATCAGCGCGTAAATAGTATATTGTCGTCGAGACGTATACGAAGGTGCACACAAACAAGAGCCTGCTCGTGTTACATAAGTGTTGCTTCTGTTTACATAACACAACGCAATTCTATTGGTTAATCACACACAAATGATATAAACGCTCTTTATTATTTCCATATCAGGAAAACAGTAACAAATAACGCTCTTTACGTTTACCATATCCGGATCAAAACAAAAACAAGGAAAAGTAACGTTTTTTGCTTTTGTTTACATAACAAAGGAAAAGCATTTGACGATAACATACTATTTATACCATATTTCTGATTGAAAAAGAACAAAGTCTGTCTATATTTTACTATTCTTTCTGTTTATGGCGGTTTTTGACGGAGATAAATATTTTAATAGCATACCCATCGCCAACGCCGCCCGTATCTTTAAGAAATGAAGAAAGCTATATTGCATTCTTTATTTGGGCCGGGTTGTCCCGGGTCGGGTTTTTCCCTGTCGATTGGGTCGGGTTGTCCCTGGGGCGGGTGGACCCCTTCTATTTATTACGCACTTGTCTTTGTCTGTGATGGTCTGGGAGGTACCGATGACGCCGTTGTTCGCCAGGACGCAGCTCACCAAAACGAGTTCGTCGGCGCCTGAGACCCAGCTTTTGTCGAACTGTATCACTATCAGGTTGCTGTAGTTCGTGTTCCCAGGCTGGAGAAATATACTGAGATGTGAAGAAATTTCTGTATGATGTTACAATGATTGTTAATGAGGGAGATATAAGGGAGAAAAAGAGCAGATATTCAGTAATGCCCTAAGCGGAATTATGGGTAACTTTTCATGATTTAGTCGGAAATATGGCTTGTTGCCATTCATCGGAAAGCTCTCATAATTCTGCTGTAGTTAAAGAGTCGATTATTTAGGGCATTACTGTACATATAGACTGTAAGCTGGGAAGTCCGTTTATGGGGCGTTACACGTTGAAATGTCCAACTGCACACCCCTTGAACCAGACTAATCCATTTGCACCACCCTGGGTTGGAACATTCCAACTAGTACCTCACGATTTCTAACTGTTCGAAATTTCCAACCTGACACCCCATATAGTTTGGAAAATTTCGAACTGATTGCAATTCCGAACCAACATTTTGCTCAAAAGTAGAAAAATATGCCACTGTTGGTCTAAACAAAACAAATTCCCCACCAATTATATATACTGGTTGGAATATCAAGCAATGACAACATTTTCAACCTGAATATGATGTAAAATTTCCAACAAATGTTGCATGGGCCAGGCAATAAATTTCCAACTGTTGAAATTGTGACAAAAGTTGTGAGTTGAGACACTCGATCCTATACCCCTACCGCTATACATCCCTGACTATAAGTCTTACCGACATAGGGTTCGGGGATGTCTCACTCGCACCCCCAACTTTGGCAACACGGTTCAGCAATTGGAAATTTCATGCTGAAACAGCATCGTTTCAGGCCAAAATATCATAAAAGGCACGGATATTCTTCGTTATGTGTTATAATTTAGAAATAACAATTACCAAATTATGAAAAAGACTTCCGATGTCCGGTTTTAAGTATCCGAGACGAGTTGTTGGAATAGCTGATTAGTCTAGTAGCTTGCTGATAACTTTGGAAAATAACATGTAGAAAAAACCAATGTTGAAATTGCCGGGCGTGATAATTATGTTTCCGCCATTTTCGAGAACATTATGACATAGATTGGTATTGGTCTCAACTGGTTTAGTAGCTATCTGAAAACGAGAAGTCAATGCATTGAATATGGGAATAATGTCTCTACCCACAGGACGATAACGTGTGGTGTACCACAGGGATTTTTCTTGGGCCGATAATGTTTTTATTGTACAAAAATGACGTACACAAATCGAAGTCAATGAAAACTCAGTCATTCGCAGATGATACAACTCTTTATATGTCTGATTGCAATATCAAACGACTTTAAAGTACAGCAAATGACGAACTTATTAAAGTAAACATCGAGAAATGCCGATATATAATGATGCACCCCCCCCCCCCCCCCCTAACAACGAACATAAATCAAATCAAATGAAAATATCATTAAATAGAATAGACCTCATACAAGTTGGCAACCGCAATGTGGAAAATTCCGTTAAATTCTTAGGTGTGAAAATAGACGAAAACTTGAAATTTAAAGCACACGTTGAAACAATTTGTTCAAAAATTTCCAAGGCCATGTGCTGTTTGAATAGGGGGAAACATCTACTAACAACTAAATCTTTAAAATCGTTGTACTTCGCGTTAATTCACAGTCACTTGTTATATGCAATCCAAATATGGGGCCATTCGAAAAGTACAGGCAGAATAATCACCGTAGAAATGCGGGCAATGAGGGTCATATGTAGGAACAGATATAATAGTCACACCGACCCACTATTTATATCTGAACACATTTTGAAATTCGATGATTTATATCGTTTGCATGTATCGCTCTTCGTGCACGATTGGAACTAGATAGATAGATAGTTTAATGACATAAAACGTCCACACGAGACCGATGTCAAAATAACAAATATATATAACAATGTCAACAATGATTCAACATAATACATATACTGTAGTAACTATTTCATTATTATTTCAGCAGAATCTGACCTTTCTTTGAAAAATGTCCGGACCATGTTGCAGATTATGTTGCATGTATGAGGCTCGTTGTTTTGCATTATGTTTTGGAATTTTTGGCCATCATTCAATCCAATAAATCCAATAAATTTATTAATTATTTTGAAACGTCAAAAAATAAAACCAGACAATAATTATGGTCCATTAATATCGCATACTCCGAAAACAGCATTTAGCTCTGAACTACCAGTCTCTTCTTTCATCAACATTTGGTCAGACGTCAGTTGTGATGCGAAATATATCTGGAGCGAATCTGCATTCAAAGCTGAATACACTAAAAAGGCCATCTGCCATTATCAACTGATAGTAAATTTCGATAACCCCCGATGTACTGACAGTAGAAACACCAATGCCTCGCACGAATGATACTATATAAGACCATAGCTTGTGATTAAGATAATTGACTCACCTTTATATCTAAGCATCATCTCTCCTGCAATCGCCAATTACTCATTTAAGAAAAGAGCTTAGTTATGGACCAGAGACACCACTTTAAATCACTCACATGTTTTTGTACATACGTTGATTATATAATCAGGTCTTGGTCACCAAATCTGCACCAGGGGATGTCAGGAAGACAGTCCTCGAGATTATGACATCCCCTGGTGATATAATGTTATACTCTTCTTGTATTGTAATTGTTATAAACATAAGCGGTCAGATGCTCGTAGCCCGTTTATATATAACCATGGGTATATTCCAGATATAACCGTACTAAAAAAACGCCGTTCTTTTGACCGTGTATTTATCCATGGTGCGTGTGCCTGTGGTTGTCCTTAACCTGGTTCCCGGTGTTATTGCTTTGAATGGTAATCATGTTCGACTGGTGTTGTTAGATTGGTAATGAGATTGCTATGTCTTATCTGGTCGTATTTACTGTTTGAACTGTCTGAAATAGACGCACTTTTATACTAGAATTTGCGTTTATTTGGATGCCTTTTGTGTAGTTTTGTAGTCATGAGAGCTCATTTCCCCCTGATTTATGCTCCATATGTGGTCTTCTCCTTTAAAATTTCTATATGATTTCAAACAGGAGTGGCGCTAAGGATATCCCCGACGCAGGGGCTATACGATTCCCCGACGGGGGGGGGGGGGGCTTTAGTTACCGGGTTGACCATCGCAAATCTCACAGACGGGGGTGGCTGTCCCTCCCCGACAGGGGTGGGGATGTAGCCCCTGACTCCTCCCCGGGTACCACCAAGCATAATTTAGTATCGATGATTTCTCGTCTTCAGTAAATGCAAGACCGCGCTCTTAGGATGGGGTGCCAAGCAGGGACGTGTCGACAGGGGTGGTTATGCAGGGGTCTTATCCCCCCCCCCAAACTGTATTCAAACCTAATGCAACATTAATTGGAAAATTCACACCAAAATTAGGTTTAAAATGTTCTCATAGTTTTATTTTCCAACAATTTCTTAGTGACGAATTTGTTGATTTTAGACCAATATTTGCATATTTATTTCCCTTTCATTTGCAAAATTCTGGACTGAAATTGCCATCCGTTGTCAATTTTCTAACCTAAGGTTGAGCGTCAGGTTAAAAATTTCCCCGAATTGGAAAGCTGGAGGCCAGTCTAGATGCTAGGATTGTCAAATTTTCATGTTCAGATTTTCAAAATGTTCTCACATCGGCCCTAACCATCGGCCGACCCGTGTGTTCTGTGCCCTTGCCAGTAGTTACTTGCTAATTAATTAATTAAAAAATAAATCTGGGTGTAAATTTGTCTGGCGTTATACCACTAGATGTTAGGATTTATTAATCTCATACTGGACCGAATCATCCTTTTCATCCCCATGCATGCATGACCAGAGGGCCACAAGACTACTGGTCCATTTAGAATACGCCATAGTAGTGTTGTGTCTTGGATATGGGACTGCGTTTGTTAACACGACCAATGACTGTCCTCAATATCAACAACCCGTTTTCTAATCGGACTCTGACTTCTCTCACGGGCAGTCACGGCCACGGATAGTTGCGTGTCACACTTCCGATTTGTTTCACATTAAAGTCTGTTATTCAGTTATCTTGTTGTCTCAATCTTGTAGTTGTGTCTTATCTGGCGTGGTGGCAGCGGTATGTATAGGATGAGCGCATTAGAGAGAGAGAGAGAGAGATAAGTCAGAGTCCGATTAGAAAACGGGTTGTTGATATTGAGGACAGTCATTGGTCGTGTTAACAAACGCAGTCCCATATCCAAGACACAGCACTACTATATGGCGATAGGCTACCATCTAGTAGTCTGTGAGGGAACATTTGGAAAAATCAAAGCACCGGGGCGGGGGTGTGCTAATTGAATTACGCAAACTTGTTTGGCGTGGTTCAATGGGATTGGGTGCAGTTGGAAATTCCAAGGTGGAGACCACCCCAGCGAACACCCTCTAGCCAAGTCCCGAGTGCCAAACATCCCAGACTCAAACAGGGGTGCCCCTCGCGACTTAGTTTCTGCTTTCGGCATAGGCCTTTTTGTTTTCTATCCGAGAATACACTGCACTGGCGGCAATATAATGACCATACTCTGAATGAAATCGCCTCCGTGGCGATCACACGGTAACGTCGTGCTGCAAGTAAGACGATAATTGTGTTGTAGAAATGATACGGAAGACCCATTGTCAAAAAACGCAACATCAAAATACACAGGGCAAGGCTTATCGATCCAAACTGTGGAGTGTGTTTTAATTATGTATTTCTCGCATATACCCATGGTTATATATAAACGGGCTACGAGCATCTGACCGAAGTATTGCATTATATCACCAATAAACAATCAATCAATCATATATTCCCGGCCTGTGATTCTTACCTCTGGGCTGTCGAGGGTGACTACAGTGTTGCAGTCTGCGGGGTCATATGAGATGTTCATGGACATGCCATATTCTATTGGCACACCCGGACAGTTGGCAGCAGGGTTCATGAAGCCACTGAGGTAGACGAAACCGTCGAAGGCCCATTTTCCGAAGTATGGAACCACGTCCACAGTCATGATTCCGGATGCGCAGTTAATCTTCACTGAGATAAAAAAGGAAATGTAAACTGGACCAATAAATATAAAGACTGTCATTTTGTTATTGATTTATTATTGAAAAATAACAACATAACATTGCCGTATAAGAGCGACGTATTTTATCTCAAAGGGTTAAACAGATGCGTGAATTTAAACCAAAATTGTGTACAAACGCAAACATGTTTGGTAGCGAGATCTTTCACTGGCATATTATAGATCACTACACCATAACGCATGACATTTCAGATAAGTAAGCTATACACTGATGTTGCGAAGTACTTAGACGAAATTAAAACATAATTATAAAGTACAGGTATTTTGGCAGTAATGCTATTTAGTTTGCGAATTAGAATAATTCGCAGAACTATATGTTTTGCCGGAAGGATGCGCGAAGCGGTTGTGTTAACTTTCTTTCCAATAAATTGATCGGCGAAGCCAGTCGCTTATTTTGAAAACCATCCCTCCCGCCCCGTTTTTTTTTTTTTTTTTTTTTTTGGAAATACACATTCGATTGATGTCTGCCCCCCTTTGGCCTATATCTATATGCGGTTATTGTGACTCAAAAAATTGTCACCCACATGTTTGTATTTGTTACTACATGTACAACATTTATTGTATCGGCTTCCTGTAAATAATTATGTTTTTCTAAACATGTATATATATTAACGCATTCCAGGTGTTGTCTTTCACTCTAACCATGTGTGATAAATGTTGGTGTCTCTCTAAAACATTGAAACTGTATGAAATAAATGCATAGAAAATACAATGTTGAACGAAATAACGCCTTTTTTGTAGCACTTCTTGTTAGAATCTAAATAAAAATTAACTATGTTTCACAAAAAAATGGTCTGGGATCCTGAATACCTAGTTTATCTTCACTGAGATAAGATAAGTTCTACACCATAACACCCCGATATATGTGCGTGTTCAATACCATAAATCCCCGATATGTGCGTGTTCAATACCATAAACCCCCGACATGTGCGTGTTCAATACCATAAATCCCCGATATGTGCGTGTTCAATACCATAAATCCCCGATATGTGCGTGTTCAATACCATAAATCCCCGATATGTGCGTGTTCAATACCATAAATCCCCGACATGTGCGTGTTCAATACCATAAATCCCCGATATGTGCGTGTTCAATACCATAAATCCCCGATATGTGCGTGTTCTGTACCATAAAACCCCGATCTTTGCGTAAAATATATACCATAAAACCCCAATTTCTGCGTGTTCTACACAATAAAACCCCGATATGTGCGTGTTCAATACCATAAATCCCCGATATGTGCGTGTTCAATACCATAAATCCCCGATATGTGCGTGTTCAATACCATAAATCCCCGACATGTGCGTGTTCAATACCATAAATCCCCGATATGTGCGTGTTCAATACCATAAATCCCCGATATGTGCGTGTTCTGTACCATAAAACCCCGATCTTTGCGTAAAATATATACCATAAAACCCCAATTTCTGCGTGTTCTACACAATAAAACCCCGATATGTGCGTGTTTTATACACCATGCATACAACTACGATTTGTGCGTGTTCCAGACCATAAGACACCGATATGTGCGCTTTCTATACAATAAAACCCAGATCTGTATGTATACGGCGTATTCTATATACCATGCATAAAACTCCGATATATATGTGCGTGTTATATGCATAAAACCCCGATATATGTGCGTGTTCTATACCATAAAACCCCGAAATGTGCGTGTTCTGTACAATAAAACCCCGATATGTGCGTGTTCTGCATGTACAGTAAAACCCCGATATGTGCGTGTTCAAGCATATACCAAAATCCTATATATGCGTGTTCTATATATATATACAATACGACTCCGATATGTGCGTGTTCAAGCTATACCATATATATATATATATATATAAAACCTATATATGCGTGTTCTATATATATACAATAAGACTCCGATATGTGCGTGTTCAAGCTATACCATATATATATATATATATATATATATAAAACCTATATATGCGTGTTCTATATCATAACACCCCGATATGTGCGTTTTCTATACCATAAACCCCCGATATGTGTGTGTTTCGTGTATGTACACCATAAAACCCCGATCTGCATGTGTGTGTTCTATATATACCACAAAACTCCGATTGAAGAATAATGTGTAATGAAGGGGTATGGATATAAAACTGATAATTTGAATTTTTTTGTTTTTGACGCCATTTTCCCTAAACTTGGCGTTATTTCCTCCAAAATCTAGCTGTGTCCCTTCTATATAAATAATGCAATATTTTGTATTAAGTTCCCGACCGGAATTTGTTATGGAGGTTCGTCATCATGCCAGCTTTCAAATGAGCGTCCAGTTACGTTGTTTGGATTTTTCCATTCTGTAGCTATCCTTCTTTGTTTATCTGGAAATCTTGGTTATTTATTTTCCGTCCGGGCAGATATCTCATCCATGGGTTATCTGTATGAAATTTGGTGAAGGTTCGCCTTGAGAGCTGCTTCTAAAAGAATGCCCATGCAATCAGGGGGGGGGGGGGGTCGGAAAAAAAATTCAGGCACGTATGGCATTTTTTCCCTTTCGATCATTTTTTGTACCCATCCACCCCCACGGCCAATTTTTTTTTCCGTTTTCGGCAGTTTTTTCCGACCATTTTTTGACACCCACCCCCTTTTAACAATAAAACAGAGATTTGCAGGGGGAAATTCACTGTAAACAGCTGTATATGAATTTCTGTGCATACTATTTATCATGGATGTTAACATGGACATGTAAATAGGAATGAGTCATTTTGAGGTCATTCGGCAAAAATAACATGGATGCCAGCGGCCATCTTTGGATTTCAAAATTTGCAACAAAATACAACACGATAACTGCCTGCAGTCAGTTTACCAGTTATAATTACATTATTTCTCTCATTCAAAGTGGTTTTGAAGCCCAACTCATTGCCAAAACACTAAAAAAATAAGCAGGAAATTATTTTTTTAGTTGCGGAAAAAATTGCTTGTTGGTGGCTTTGACCGGAATTTTTTTTTTCACCCCCCCCCCCCCCCTGATGCAATGACGTTTTCCATTCTAGAGTCATCCTTCTTTTGTTATTTTAAAATTGGTTTCCGCCCGGCATCATGGGGGTATGCCAGCACCCTGTGTGCAACTGTTTGTTTGTCACAAGCAAGAAGTTTCATTCACTGTGAAAACTCCACAGAAAGTGCACACATTCTCTCCAAAACGTTGATTAAGAGCAGAATTGAAAATCGTCCATAAGGACAAAATTGTTTTGTTGTGTGCCGTTTACTGTTATACTTAGTTCTGCATTCCTGCAAAAATTTCTTATCCAGCCCGAACGCTGGTTCAGACCTCATGCCATAGCCGTACGGGTCACGGGAGGGGGCTGGAATGGCTGCGCCCCCCCCCCCCCCCAAGTTTTTGAATGCTCAAAATTCGGGCAATTTTTCGGTCAAATTGGAGATATATTCAGTCAAATTGAATGGTATTTCAGAGGGGAAATGTGGCAAATTACACTATTTTTCACATTTATGCCAGAACTATAGATATTTAAGGTTAATTTGAATCAAGTTTGTTATATTTCTGTGTATATACAAAATATATTCTGGAAAATAACTGGGTTACAGCCATGAATATATCATGTAAAAAATATTCGGGCAAAAAGTATCAGCCACCCCCTAAATATGTGCCTCGTTTGGTTTTGGTCTGGAACCAAAATTAATGTAATCAAATCTATTGTCCATGTACTGTGTTGTTTTGGGTGGGTTCTCGTGTGTTCGAATTGTATCGGGTACCTACCTCTCGGAATTTCACAATAAGCACCATGGAAACCAACCGGACAGTAGCATATAGATCTCGTATCATTGACATAACACGTGCCATCATTTAAACACTCCGCATTACACGAAACGCCGGGATTGTTCACAGGAAGTTTACCTGAAATGATGGGAAATACAAGACGGGTAAATGGAATTTCACAGACTCTGGAATGGTCAGGTACGTGCGAGGAAGTTACTGGAAATAACAATTCAAACCATTGTGGTAATTACGGACTTCACGTTGTGGGTAACCATCGAATTAAGGACGAAGACCGGCGAGTAGTTTCTATAGATTTGTAATCGCCATAGCTTCATGTGATAATGATCAACTACATGCATGGATCCCAATGGCATCTGGTGGTGATCTTCGAAGTGTCCATCTAGCGATTTTATATAGAGCGGTATCCCACAGACACTTAAACGGAGAAATGGACTCCATTTTAGCTCGAAGATGTCCAGGCTTATATATTAAAGTGCTGGTTTAGTTATGAAAAGCAGTGGCGTTTGATATAGTGTCTAGTTGTCAGAGTGTCGTCACGAGGTATCAATTCAGTAATATCGTGAGCAGTGAAGTTCTATAGTATGTTGAACTCTAGATATTACAACTATACCGTGTAACACTTGAATATTAATATATTTCCCATGGGAACCGATGTCGTGATGATCACACCACTCTGATAGTAATTCTGTCCTGGCTAACACAGGAATATATCCAATTTAGTGCATCGTGGATCATACAGTGCAGATCGTGACAGAAGTGTTTTTTTTTCTGTTCAGACAACGGTATCACACTAGTGGGTACCTATTAATGGGGTAGTTGTTAAAATTTATAATTGATGACAACAAAAAATTATTTACATGTTAAAACTTCTCGAAGTTGATGCGTTGTTTTCTCAGACTCGGCTGTGTAGCTCCATATTCTGGTCTTATAGGTAGTTGATGTTGGCTATTATCTCGTCCCACCTGGCGTTTCATTTAGTCCTACACACAGAACAAATTTGGTTCAACGGGGAACCAAAAACTGGTACTCAGGTTTATCCCAGCAGGACAATCAAACGAAGAACCAAACATGCATGTGTTTGGATTCTTCACGAATAAACCAAATGAAGAACCAAACACACATTGTAAAATTAAGTACACAACAGACACATGGAATCAAACTTGATTCTAAATAGTTCCTTTTGGTTCCCCATTTGGTTCACTGTAAGTACGTTCTATAAGCAACACTGTGTTGTGACACTATGCTACAATTATAAGCATGTTTGGGGTGTCGTTGTTCTTCGGAGAACCAAATTTTGAACTTTGTTCTTAGTGTATCGCTGATGTGAAGAAGGAATACATATAGACATCGACCCTTGTATATGATGTTGGCTGTACATGTATTTCTGATTGTATCCATGTGCATGACCATGATTGGTTTTTCTCGATTGATGCCTAATGGTCGATGGAAACTAGGCCACTGATGCATTTGTTGAAGGTGGTGATTATGTTATATATATAAGCTTACTTACTCGCTTCAAGTGCACAATCGAATCCAATGAAGCCCTCATCGCAAGTACATGTGTCATCAGCCTCACATACTCCGTGGTCCCAGCATGTCGGGTCATACCGATGACAATCGAATCCACCGTTAACTACAAGAGAAATCGTTATACAACTCTCATTCGGACATCCTCGCCAACATTCGTCGATCTTAGTCGATTCAGCTAGGCAGACTGTCGACAGAAACACATACCCACATGCACAAGAGCGGAACATTGTAATATATTCTTTAAACAATAGCCCCATTGTCTGTTCCAATATGTCGGGGGAAAATGAGAAAATGGTATTTCCCATATACAATCATGCATGTATCAGATTTATATGGAGTTGTGTGTGTCCAACAGAACACATCTAATCTAATAACTGTGATACACTTATAGACCGGCCCCCAGATGAGGATAGTGTCACACGAAAGGGTAGAGATTTTGAAGCTATCTCCAATTTTCCTTGTCCCATAGGGGTGCCAAAACACTGAGGTATCCAGGGCGGAACATGTGGAAAATATATTTTTTTGACCTTTTTGGTGTTTTTGACCTGCAAATTTCAGTATAATCAGGAAAACCAATAAAATAAGACAAATGTTGAATAAAATATACTTGAATATCAGATATTTTTTTTCTATCTGGGTTGCTTAACATTTATGATGTGCAAAAAGTTATATTATCCAACAAATTTTGTGAAAAATTCACGAAAATGCAAAAAAAATGCATAAATTGCAGTGCTTTTTCAAAAAAGTTTTCCAGAAGATTTCCTATAAAATTTTCATTTTTCGGTATAAAACTCTCAGTGGGTGCATCACAATTTTCAGCATTATATACCTGATTTAATAATATCAACACCACAAGCAATGATATCCAAAACGCCGAGATATTTCAAAAAACTTAACCCACCCCCCTAAAACTGATTTTCTATCTTAAAATACCTGTCAACTCAGAATAGCCCGTTTTAGTTCCGTTTTGTTAACCAATTCAGAGTATTATCATATACCATGGAATTAGCATGTATCTGAGGAGGTTTATATTATGATAGAGTCTATTTTTGTTTAAATTTTAGATTTTTTGGGGGTAAATTAGCTAAAATTTTGATTATTTTTAAGTGAAAAATTTCTGAAAAATTCCCATGACTTTGTCAGTTTTATGGATACAGATGCACAACTTGCACCACAATAAGCATGAATTCTTCCCCAATATCAGACATGAAATGCTATAATCATGTACCAGACCAGAATTAAAAAATAAAGTAAAACTACCACGAGATAGTGTTCTCAATGCTCTCAATTTTATGCTATATTAAACTCGAAAGGTTGTTCATACTTAAGTGGATAGAATTCATATCATAAATTGCAATAGTTCTGCCCACGGATTATGCAAGCTCATCTACATTGTCAATTTCATCAAATGTGATGGTATCAGTCAATAGAATTTCTGTGCAACATCTTACGGGAAGAATGGTTCAAACAACTCAGGCTGCCTATCGGCCGTCCATCCATGAAGTGCTACACCGGGAGTGGTTGAAATGGCAACGGTTGCAAGTGTATCCACTGTTTTGCTATCATATTGGCTCGTTTTGAGTGTAGAATTAAAGATTCCTCACATGGTGGAAGTGCAGAAAGATCAACTACCATGCCAATTCTCGAACTTCTTCTGGAACTTTACCCACCTAGCTTATATAATTAACTTTTCTCGAATGTCGACCATACATGTATAAGACACATGTTTACTCCTTGATTGTATTAAGCGTGTCCCTGTCCAAAACCCAAATCATTTCTAAATAAGCCATGACTTCCATATATCTTGATGGTCTTTCCAGCAACTTCCAGTAGTGTTTTGTTTTCCTTTTTGGAACAACGATGAAAGGTAATTATTACCTGTGAAGGAATGGAACCCAAAAACTGCATTCTTCGGTATGTTTGGCTGCCAAAATGTGGAAATGGTATATATTGACCCAGCGTGTCCCGCAATCGCTTACAAGTTGTGGTCTGATGCACCTTAGTTAATTTTTACTATTGTCACCACTGACATTACCAGAAATATTGGATTTTTCTCTCTCACAAACTTGGCATAAATAACGGCACACAAAAAAATTCAAGTAAAATGTAACTATGTTTGGTATGAAAGATGTTTATAGTTTTTATCTACCTTAAATGTGTCACACTAATGTGTTTATAAACTAAACTACTCAAAATGACAACCATTTTTTACATATATCCCGAACATTATTCTCTGCGTTTTCGAAAATGTAGCAAATTGTGACTCACTTGGTTATTATACGTGTTAGTTAATTAATTGACAACTAAATGTTCTATTCTGGTTGTCCCATTTCCTTATGGGGTATAACAAATTAATTTTAAAGTTGCCTTATTTTTGTTCCCCCCGAAAACCTCTTTTTGGATACTGGCTATATATTTTTTAATAAATGGGCAGAACTTTGAAATGGAACTGAAATGAATCATAATTTGTGGCTATACCAGTGAGTTACCGTGTGGTCATATGTGAGGTGAATATGTATAAAGGGAGTTATTTTATGGTCATGTGTGAGGTGAATATATATACAGGGAGTGACTGTATGGTTGTATGGTTATGATTACCCAGTACAGGTGTACACAATGTGGCTCAATGGGCATTGCTGTGGTTTACATGTATGTAAATAACGAGAGTATCTACATGGTCATATGTGTGTTTATGTATATATGGAGTGACTGTATGTTCATGGGTGAGATGTACAGATGTACCTTGTGTGGCTGTATTGTCATAGATATGTGTATATGTATACATGTGTTGCAGGGATGTGGCTAGAGGGTCTCCGCTGGGGGGGGTGTCCACCTTGGAAATTTCCAACTGCACCCCCCCCCCCCTTGAGTCGCAATCACACCAACACAACTTTTTGCATAATTCCATTTGCACCCCCCCCCCCCTTGAGTCGGAATCGTACCAACACAACTTTTTGCATATTTCCATTTGCACCTCCCCCCTTGTACCTCATGCTCGGGCCTAATTTCCTATATATTCATAAGCCATGCTTCTATTTTCCCACTATTAAGATATTTTAACCTGAAAATTGCCCCCAACAAAACAACTAGTGATCTAATTCCAGACAAATGCACACAGCTACCGACAACAGACCAGGAAACACCGGGCCGACCATGGTTTTGAAAACTATACAAGAAAATCCTAGCATCAAGACTGGCCTCAACTGAAACTTTCCTAGTGTTGGAAATTTCAAACCTCATACTCCCCCCCAGGTTGGAAAATTCTTCAACTGATGACCATTTATGTCTACAAGTTTGACCAAATGTAGTAAAATATTGTTTTGCTAAACTAATTAGCAGTTTTGTATTGGCCATGTGAATGGGGCAAAGACACACCGGGCCGACCATGGTTCGGCCCGGTGTGCAAATATTTTGAAATCTGAACTAGAAAATTGCAAAATCCTAACATCTAGACTTAGTCCAGGAGATATTGGTAGACCTCTGCACCCCCCCCCCCCAGGACTTAACTTCACCCCACTAATTTTCTTCCTTAAGGTCTCCTCTAATTTTTTTCACTTGTTAACAAGAAAAAAAAGTGGCCGCAGAGACTCCAGACAAGATGGCGTCCATCATGGCGGCCATTTTTTGTATATGCACCAGGTCTCTTTGATCGCCGTTATAGTAAATATGATGTCACATGCGGTCTTGTTTTCCGTTCGATTCGTTATGGTAATATACAACCTTTACAAATTAGCCAAAAATCCGACACAAAAATCCAATATGGCGGCCAAGATGGCCGCCGAAATGTGAAAATTGCTATTTTTCGGACCTTTCACCACCTTTCGTTTGTCTCTGTGGGAAAATGTTGGCACCTTGACGCGATTTTATACATTTATCGTCTAGAAGAGTCACTGGCGAACACACGGGGACCTTAATATACATTTCTTGACGGATATTTTTGTCCGATATCACGTTTTCCCAAATGCCGGTATAATCCGGTCAAAGCCAAAACGACGCTAATAACGCAATGTCTGTTTCGAATCAATGAGTGTTATTGCTATTATTACTCCAGCCATGATTATATATGTGCAGGAGATACTCGGGCTAGGATTCCTCTTATACCTGAATTGAGGAATATTCACCCAAATCCAAGATGGCGGCCAAAATGGCCACCAGAAATAGAAAAATCACCGAAAATCGCTGATTTTAACATCAGTGAGAGTTATTGTCACGACAACTCCACACCTGCTTACTATTGTGAGTTGGGAACACTTAGTTGAATAACTTTCCTTATATTGCATCCAAATAAAAGTCCCCCAAATCCAAAATGGCGCCCACAATGGCCGACAAATTTTGAAAAATCACCGAAATTCCCTCATGTTCACATCATTGGGCATTATTGTCGAGAAAACTCCACACATGCTGACAGTTGAGTTGTAAATACTGAGGTGAAGTAATTACCTTTCATCCCATGCAAGAAATGGTTTTCCAAATCTAAGATGGCGGCCAAAATGGCGACCGATATTTGAAAACACGCCTACATTCCTTTACTTTCTTACGATGGGCGTTACTGTTTCGCGAATTATACCCACCATCACATGTTGATATGGAATATTGGTATGAAGTATTCATTTGAGTTTGTCAATTGATACTCAAGGTCAAGATGGCAGGTAAACTGGAGGCCAGAAATTGAAAAGAAATCGATATATTCACATACAAATTTCAACTTTTTGTCATAGTATCGATATGTATGGACGAAACTATACACAAACCTTTTATTAGTTCAACTTAAAACGTATCAAAACGCATAACATTGATCGGGTCCTTCTGGAAGTACGAAAACCCACACTTAATATAGCGATGTGTCATTTCGAAATCCATTTGACACTTCGCTCCGATAATGGCCGTAACCGTAGGTGCGCCGAATAGCCACATTAGAACAATTACCTGGTAAAAGATTCTGATTTGCCACGTCTGGACCAGTTTCCATTTCTTTGCCTGATAAATCTAGGTCGCTCACACCGACAAAGTATTCAACACTTCCTGTGAGAAGGGTCCCTTTAATCATAACGTTTCAAACAATTAATTTCCCGGTGTCTGGCTTAAGATTTTAGATGCTTGCTAAATATGGGATTTGTTCGTCATCTTGAACTAGAAAGGCATATGGTCGATAAGTATACAAGCTTACAGAAGGTCATCTCTATGTATGTCTTTCTCATACCCCGTGGGGATAATGACATGTATACATGGCGAACTTCCCAGTTAACTAGTCACTTCTCAATAGATGGTTCAACTCACAAACTTAGCGAACGTATTGGCATACGTGGACAACTTCGGCAGTGTTTCGGAGGTAGCTAGCTGTCTCATTCCCTTGGACAGATGCCTATCTGCTAAGGAGAAAACCATAATGTACCGACTACCCACACTTCTTGATCATGATCATAAGCAAACTGTGTGACGTCCCGCAGTCGTCTCGTCGAATAGCTCCCAGCAGAGAACAATACTCGCGGTGCTAGTTTGTGGACATGCGCCATGACAGTGGGAATGAAATGGGACACGGTATACAACCCTACACCAGGTGCATGTTTCAATATAGAATGTCATGCGTGTTGGTATTTTTGGTGTGGTAAGATTGTATTTCCACATCCGTTTCAAGGCCGTTCTGAATCAACATGACCAGACGTATAATTTTGTCTGGATAATACTATCCTAGCCAGTCGGATGGGCTAAAGGATAATGTCTTTATGGAATGAAGGTATGCATTGATGTTATGATCTCTCAGGGTTAGTGTCAGTATGTGGACGGTATTATTCAAGAAAATGTCAGGAACTGTGGTGCATTTATTTCACTGTGTGTTTAAAGAACAATTTATAGTCTCGATGACAATGGATGTGGACGTTGGTGAACGTGACCTTTATGATCATATAGCTTTATATTATATAACTTTAGAATATAGTAGTTAAGATGTCTCATGTAGGACAATGGTTTTGAATGGTGATGTTACCAATAAATCACTTGGTGTACCCAACGTAGGTTAAACTGAATGCAAGATCTCATCAAAGTAACATTCCTCTAGACGTTCTTCGCGTTGAACATTTCACCCTTGTGTTGGTGGCATTGTACTTTCTTGAACCATACCGACCACCACCCAGCGTGAGTATGACATATTATCGGTAACTATCAAATGCATCGTCCTGAAGACTACATCCATCCCAGTCTGGTGGGACTTATAGTAGTAGCCAATGGTACACGTCTGGTTCGTTGATTAAGAACGGCTTCCAAGCGGATTGAAAGATACAATCTTAGCATACAAGGAAAGCAAAGCCACATGAGATCATGTCTGAATCTAAAACATACCCAAAGAAGGGGCGGTGCAGTCATGGTCCAATTTCATTTCCACTATCATGACACATGCCCACAAACTAGCACCGCATGTATTGTTATTATCTGCTTGGATCTGTACGGTGAGACGATTGATGGACGCCACCAGGACTGTTCTTATGATCATGGTCAAGAAGTGTGGGTATATTATGCATTATGGTCTTCTACGCCTTAGCAGAAAGGCATCCGTCAAATGTTAGGCTTTCAACATTCGAAGCCATATACAGAAGTTGTCCGGCTACGTCAGTACGTGAATATGTGAATTGGTGAACCATATATTGAGAAGTGGATGGGAAGATCACCAGATGTACAGTTTAGTATCCACATTAGATAACCAAATCTGAAAAATACGCAGATAGAGAGATCCTTCTGAAAGCTAGTATACGCATCGACCGCATACCTTTGTAGTTTATCACGCAAGATGACGCTCAGATCCCATATGTAGCATCTGAATTATACCATAAGCTACCACGAATGAAGCTCGCCAAGAATAAGGATAAGAATTCCCAGCTTTCGAGACAAACACGTGAGCTTGACACTGGCATATGTGTTGTTTGAAACATTCCGATTAGTGGGACCCTTCTACCAAGAAGTGTGGAATACTGTGTTGGAGTGAGCGAGATAGATTAATGTGACGAAACGGATGCTGATCCAGATAATGCTGAATGTGGCAAATCAGAATAAGCTCATGTACTGTTGTTTTGATTCTTGGAAGTCATAATATGACTATTCGGCGCACCCATATACGGTTACGGCCATTATGGGCGCTTAGTGGAGAATGGATTTCTAAATGCCACATCGCGATTATTGTGGGTTTTCATCCTTCCAGAAGGCGACGACCTATGTTGGAACTAATAGATGGCTTATGTGCCGTTTCGTCCAATGCATACATATTGATATTATGACAAAAAGTTGAAATTAGTATGTGACAATTTCGACTTCTTTTCAATTTCTGGCCGCCAGTTTGGCAGTCATCTTGATTGTGAGAGTTGGCCAAACTCAAATGAATACTTCATAGCAATGTTCCATATGAATACTTCACATCAATGTTCCATATGGGTAGAATTCGCGTAACAATAACGCCCATAGTAAGAAAGTAAAGGAATGTAAGCTTGTTTTCAAAGTTCGGACGCCATTTTGGCCGCCATCTTTGATTTGGAAAACAATTTCCTTCATCAGATGCAAGGTAATTACTTCACCTCAGTATTTACAACTTAACTGTCAGCATGTGTGGAGTTTTCTCGGCAATAATGCCCAATGATGTAAACATGAGGGAATTTCGATGATTTTTCAAAATTTGTCGGCCATTGTGGGCGCCATTTTGGATTTGGGGGACTTTTATTTGGATGCAATATAAGGAAAGTTATTCAACTAAGTGTTCCCAACTCACAATAGTAAGCAGGTGTGGAGTTGTCGTGACAATAACTCTCACTGATGTTAAAATCAGCGATTTTCGGTGATTTTTCTATTTCTGGTGGCCATTTTGGCCGCCATCTTGGATTTGGGTGAATATTCCTCAATTCAGGTATAAGAGGAATCCTAGCCCGAGTATCTCCTGCACATATATAATCATGGCTGGAGTAATAATAGCAATAACACTCATTGATTCGAAACAGACATTGCGTTATTAGCGTCGTTTTGGCTTTGACCGGATTATACCGGCATTTGGGAAAACGTGATATCGGACAAAAATATCCGTCAAGAAATGTATATTATGGTCCCCGTGTGTTCGCCAATGACTCTTCTAGACGATAAATGTATAAAATCGCGTCAAGGTGCCAACATTTTCCCACAGAGACAAACGAAAGGTGGTGAAAGGTCCGAAAAATAGCAATTTTTCACATTTCGGCGGCCATCTTGGCCGCCATATTGGATTTTTGTGTCGGATTTTTGGCTAATTTGTAAGGGTTGTATATTACCATAACGAATCGAACGGAAAACAAGACCGCATGTGACATCATATTTACTATAACGGCGATCAAAGAGACCTGGTGCATATACAAAAAATGGCCGCCATGATGGACGCCATCTTGTCTGGAGTCTCTGCGGCCACTTTTTTTTCTTGTTAACAAGTGAAAAAAATTAGAGGAGACCTTAAGGAAGAAAATTAGTGGGGTGAAGTTAAGTCCTGGGGGGGGGTGCAGAGGTCTACCAATATCTCCTGGACTAACTAGCCTCAAGCCTTCCTACTGTTCGAAATTTCAAACCCTACACCCCCACTTAGGTTGGAAATTTTCCAACTGATGACAATTCCAATGACAATGTTGACCAATTGTATGACAATATTGTTTTCTTAAATTAACTAGAAGTTTTTGACTGGCCACGGGGGGGAGACCAGGACACAAGCTTTCCAAGTGTTGGAAATTTCCAACCTGTCACCCCCTAAGGTTGGAAAATTTCCAACTGATGACCATTTCTGTCAAAAATTTTGACCAAAAATAGAAACATATGCAAATATTGGTCGAAAAACAATAAATTCCCCGAATAAATTGTTTTATAATCAAACTACAAGAACATTTTCAACCTATTGTTGGTGTGAAATTTCGTTGTGGCAGGTATGAAATTTCCAACTATTGAAAATATAGCTCTCTGCTGGGGGGGGTGAGACACACCCCCCCCACACCCCCCCCCCCCCCTCTAGCCACATCCCTGAATTGTGTTGTCTGTATGGTCATTGGTGGGTTGAATGGATAAATAGCTGTGCAGCTATGTGTAATGCATATAGGTGTACATGGTATGGCAGTAGTAATAATGTGTATATGTGTACCTGATGTATGCTGAATGGTCATTGACGAGTGTGTGGATGGTCATGTGTGGATGTATATACATATACCGAGTGGCTCTATGACTATTTACGTGGCAAATATATGTACAGTGAGTGACTATGGCCAATAGTGAGGTGAATATGTTTTCAGAGAGTGACTGTATGGCCAATGGTGAGGTGAACATATATACAAGGAGTGACTGTATGATCACGGATGTGGTGAATAGGTATACAGAGAGTGACTATATAGTCATGGGTAAGGCGTAGGAGTATACCTGGTGTACCTGCATGACTGTATGGTCATGTGTAGGGTGTACGGGTATACATAAGTGTAGCTGTATGGTTATGGAGAGATATGTGTATTAAGTGAGTGGCTATATCGCCATTAGTGATGTGCATATGTTTACCTGGAGTGATTCTATGGTCATGGTTGGGGGTATATGTATATCTTGCATGGCTATTTTGCCATGGGTTTGGTGAACATGTATACAGTGAGTGACGTATGACCAATGGTGAGGTGAATTTGTATACAATGATTGACTGTATGATGATGAATGTGTTGAATATAGGTACACATGGGGGTGACTATATGGTCATGGGTCAAGTGTATGAGTATACATAGTGTTCCTGTATGATGACTCATGGCTGTATGGGCATGTGTGGGGTGTACATGTATACACAAGTGTGGATATATATGGTCATGGGTGAGGGGTACGTATATCAAGCGAGTGGCCAATAGTGAGATGCATTGCATATGTATACATGTAGTGACTCTATGGTCATGGATGGGGTCTATATGGCGAATAGGTATACGGGGATTGACCTATGGCCAATGGTGAGATGAATAGGGATACAAGGATTTACTTATGGTCATTAAAGTGGTGAATAGGTATACAGGAAGTGACTATATGGTCATGGTTCAGGTGTATGTGTACACAGAGTGAATGACTATTTTGTCATTTGTGTGGTGTTTATGTGTATATATGGAGTGACTGTATGTTACTGGGTTGGTTATACATGTGTACCTTGGGTTGCTATTGATTTTCACAATAACTCAACGACATATTAATCGATAGAGAGGTCATGTCAGAGAGTTCTCCATCTTGATGTCGTTTATGCACGTTGGAGAAAACGTTAAATGATTCCCCCTGATAATAGTTAATCAATGTTGATGCTAATGGGCAGGTGATTCAAGTAAAATGTACAGAAGAATTTAATGCACTTATTGGGTTTCATTCGTTCACGAGTGATGATACCTTCCAAAAAGGAAAAAAAACTTTTGCTGGAAAGACTATCAAAATATATGGAAGTCATGGCATATTTAGGAACGAATTGGGTTTTGGACAGTGACACGCATGTGCCTTTTTGTTCAACGTTCGAGAAAAGTGAATCAAGCTAGGCGGATAATGTTCCCACAGAAGTTCGAGAATCAGCAGAAGCTACTTGATCTTTCTGCACTTCCACCATGTGAGGAATCTTTAATTCTACACTCAAAACGAGCCAACATGATAACAAACCAGTGGAGACTTGTAACTGTTGCCAAATCAACCACTCCCGGTGTAGCACTTCATGGATGGACGGCCGATAGTCAGCCTGAGTTCTTCCCGCAAGATGTTGCACAGAAATTCTATTGACTGATACCATCACATTTGATAAAATTGACAATGAAGATGAGATTGCATAATCCGTGGGCAGAACTATTGCAATTTATGATATGAATTATATCCACTTAAGTATGAGCAACCTGTCAAGTTTAGTATAGCATAAAATTGAGAACACTATATTGTGGTAGGGTTAAGTTTTACTTTATTTCTTAATTCTGGACTGGTACATGATTATAGTATTTCATGTCTGATATTGGGGAAGAATTCATGCTTATTGTGGTACATGTTGTGCAGCTGTATCCATAGAACTGACAAAGTCATGGGAATTTTTCACTTAAAATATAATCAAAATTTTAGCTAATTTACCCCCAAAAAATCAAAATTTAAACAAAAATAGACTCTACAATAACATAAAACCTCCTCAGATACATGCTAATTCCATGATATATGATAAGACTCTGAATTGGTTAACAAAACGGAACGAAAACGGGCTATTCTGACTTGACAGGTACTTCAAATAGAAAATCAGTTTTAGGGGGGGGGGGGGGGGGTGGGTTAAGTTTTTGGAAATATCTCGGCTTTTTGGATATCATTGCTTGTGATGTTGATAAATTAAATCAGGTATATAATGCTGAAAATGTTGATGCATCACTGAGAGCTTTATACCGAAAAATTAAAATTTTATAGGAAATCTTCTGGAAAACATTTTTGAAAAAGCACTGCAATTTATGCATTTTTTGGGCATTTTCGTGAATTTTTCACAAATTTTTTTGGATAATATAACTTTTTGCACATCATAAATGTTAAGCAACACAGATAGAATAAATATCTGATATTCAAGTATATTTTATTCAACATTTGTCTTATTTTGTTGGTTTTCCTGATTATACTGAAATTTGCAGGTCAAAAAAATATATTTTCCACATGTTCCGCCCTGGATACCTCAGTGTTTTGGAACCCCATGTGAAAAGGATAATTGGAGATAGCGTCAAAATTTCTACCCTTTCGTGTGACACTACCCTCATCTGGGTGCCGGTCTATTACATATTCAATCATGTTCAACGTTGAGGAAATTCCACCGACACATATATGTCATGCATGTGTCATTTCTACATAATTTAGTTTGAGATACAATGTAACACATACTGTGTAGAATTTATATACATTTGTTCTAAATGTGAAGGGTTAAAGGTGTTCATGATCTTCGACGTTGCAGACCAAGTCTCCTCGGGATATCGGTTGAGATTATGCTGTTTTTTTTTGGACCGAGTCCCGCCCATTGCTCGTCTATAACAGACTTTCATTCACAAGACGTACTACATGTACACGTGGATCCCGGGAATTGTGAAAAATAACTAAACTCTGTATAATCATCCTTATCAAGAAGAATGTAAAAAAAATCATAATACTTATTTTCATCATTAAAAATTGCCCAATAACGAGATTTTCAGGTTGAAATTCACTGTTATGTACACATTAACTGTTACAGTTTTGTCAACAAACATCATCAATGGCAATTGTGATGGAATACATGTACAATTATATTCAGTTGCAAATATGTGTATTGAAAAAATACTGTTCAATGTATTGATCTTTTCTAATGTTCACGTTTACGATTTAACCGTCTTATTTGTAAACGCTAGTGCTCTTCGCAGTGCGCGTAGTGAAAACGTTTATTTGCGGTAACAGTAACTGTTGATGTTTACATTATAACGGTTTCAACACGCAACAGTTCATTATTGGAGGATATATATAAAACAAATGTTCATGTTCTTGATCAGCAAAAACTCCAAGGATTATATATAAACAGTATATAATCGGGGTTCATGTTATAGGTATATAATGGTATATAATGGTATTCAACATGGGTAACACGTGCCATGCGATGTGCATTTAAAGGGGCACTATACACTAAATCCAGCCATTTATGGTACCATCTCCTTTTATACTCAACCGAATATATGCAATAAATGAAAGAATTTCAGCCATGGATTAGTGCAAAATACACTCATGTGCTCTATGAACGATGCAAACAACATGGTAATTATAATGAAAATGAATAAATGGCTGGGGTCATAAATTCATTTTCATTATCATTACCATATTGTTTGTATCGTTCATGGAGCACATGGGTGTATTTTGCACTAATCCATTGCTCAAATTCATTCATTTGTTGCATACATTCTGTTGAGTATATAAGGAGATGGGCCCACAAATGACAGGATTTAGTGTACAGTGCCCCTTTAAATACCAGAATATAGCCTATCAAAATTAAGTTCTATAAGTTCAATTACTTTGGGATTAAATCGGGATCCTCATTTCGAAATATAATACTAATTGAACCCCGATTAACTATCTTTCGATATTCAAACGTGTGCGTGTTAGGTGTCTTGATAATGATGATTTGTTAATTCGCATGAACTCACTTCGTATGCCCTGAGCACCTTTAAATTTGAGTGTGCTACTCTAACTAATGTTTAGTAAATTATTTACCCATTCCAACTGCTACAACGAGCACAACATATCCAAGAGTCCACAACTGCATCTTGAGACACCTGCAATCTAACAGAATTACGAACATCATGATGAATTCATTCATTCAGCCACTTGGGGTGGGTCTATATGAATTTATGACTCTTTTGCATTACAATTACCATGTTTTTTTTACATCGTTCATAGAGCACATGAGTGTATTTTGCACTAATACATGGCTCAAATTGGTTCATCTGTTGCGTTTAAAAGGAGGTGGTCCCATAAATGGCCGGATTTAGGGTACATTCAGTGGCCATTTAAGTTTGTATTAACTGTATAGCTGCATGTTTGTATGCTGGATGGTTTGTTGCAAAGATTTTCAGAGGAGAGTCAACATAGGCATTGTATTATACATTTTATCACATAATTAACCGACAAAACCAGCTTCATAATTATTGGTAAGACACACGTGTAATATTAGCGCGTGCGATGACGTCGATCACGCCATTATTTAAATGACTTGCGATTGCTGAAGTTTATGATTGTTGTTTTCGAATACTTCGCGTTGCTTCGCGTTTATTTGATCATGTGATAAAAGGTATCTCAAACTCGTTCTATTGTATACGTAATTTATCAACCTCGTCCACTAAATTCTATTTGAGCCTCGGTAAACCTCGGCTCAAATCGAATTTAGTGAACTCGGTTGATAATTTCCGTATAAAATAGAAACTCTTGTGAGATCCTCTGTTTATGAAACATTAATGTTGTTGCTCTTAATTGGTTTCTAATGCTGTCTGTTTCTTTATGTTTTTACTTTCTCTGTTATTTGTTGTTTTTATGTTGGATACTTTTGGCTTTCTTGTGATGTTGTTGGCTGTTGATGTTGCTTGCTGTTGGTGTTGTTCGCTGTTGATGTAGCTGGCTGTTGGTGTAGTTGGTCGTTAATGTAGTTGGCTGTTGATGCTGTTAGCTGTTGATGTTGTTAGCTGTTGGTGTAGTTGGTCGTTAATTTAGTTTGATGTAGTTGGTCGTTAATGTAGTTGGTCGTTAATGTAGTTAGCTGTTGATATAGTTGGTCGTTGATGTTGCTGGCTGTTGATGTTGCTGGCTGTTGATGTTGTTTGCTGTTGGTGTAGTTGGTCGTTAATGTAGTTGGTCGTTAATGCATGTAGTTGGTCGTTAATGTAGTTGGTCGTTAATCGGGATGTTGTTTTCTTCCTGTTAGTTGTTTCATTGCTGTTGGTATTTATCGTTGTTGATTGCTAATATGTTAGTTTGTATTGCTGTTTTTGTTTCTGTTGTGCTTAATTATGTTTGCTGTTGTCGTTTATTGTGTTGGTATTTTGACAGATGTTTGCTTAATTGTTGTTGTTGATGCTGTTGCTGGTTGCGCTTCTAATGTTGACGTCGTTTTTGCTTTTATTATACCAATGGAAAGAGTGAGAAGGGACGATCGCGTCGATAAAACCAAATTCATATTATATCCAGGACTTACATCGCAATATTTCTTTGGAACACATGAATATACATTATAAGTATATTCGCGGTGATTTGAGAATTTTTAATACGATTGCAGGTGCATGGATGTTCCGATATCTAACAAGGCTACGATATATAGAGCCATTGGAACCTGATCTATCAGGGCTGTCAGAAATTGATATCATAATGTACACATACCACTGGAATATAAATCAAACAATTTAGTCGTGCAAATGACCATTGCGGTATACCGACACATATCTTCTGGTCTCTCTCGTCTTAATATTTCCGGGATCGAAATGGCCTGCTAAATATTAGGACGTGTAATCATATACGTTGTATGGGGTGTCACGCCCCCTCTTTCTGATATGCGGCCGGTCTTCGTGTGATTTTAAAGATTGTGAATCTCAACAACAACATAATTTTTATAAAAACCCGATTTCAAGACAAGAAATAACTTGTTGTGAGTGCAATACAGGTAAATTAGATTTGGTATATTATTTGTCTATAAGGGCATAATAAAGATGTTTATCTCTGATGCAGTCGATCATAATTCGTGGTGAAATATCTTAGTTGAAATGAAATGTGCCTTGATTGAGGTGGGGGGGGGGGGATACTAACAAGATAGAGTTCTCCCTCTTTGTATGCTCCGAACGTTTTCGGGAGATTTCTGTTCTGAAAATTAGCCCCCTTTTACTGTACCGATAATGTAATAATAAATTATAAATAATATTGATATTAATTAATACAAGCATTTTCATATATATTATTTTTACCATGCACCTATATAAAACTTTCCAGGAAGAGAAACTCATATCTTTTAAGAGGTATGTGCACGATCCATCCTCATATCAATCATTTATTGCATATTTTCTGTTGATTATACACAGTCTCTCTTTAATATCGCGTACTCGAGATTCATGTGCCCTATATAACCGGCATTCAAGATTCGTCAAATCTTCAGAAAGCTTGGCAAGTAGCTTTAAAATCACAAATTTTTTGAAATTTTGATTATTTCTTAGTCCACACGAAGGAAAAAATCGGGTCAGTATGACAAACTTAGGGAATAGTAACAGGCATAAATTTTGGAGTCACTTTGACTAACCCCACACCTTTCAACGAGTCACTATGACTAACTCTGTCCTTAGTCATAGTGACTAAGTTACACGGAGAATAAATTTAATTGCAACACTGCCTTAAATTATGATATATTCATGCTAAATGTTAATTCAATTTGCATTGCATCACAATTCTGTTATATCTGTAATTTAACGAATGTGATGGGGGAATAATGACATTTATTACACGATCAGACCCTTATCTATTCATTAAACCATGATCAACGGTTATTGCATAACAGGAAATAGTGCCATGTGTACCCAAATGTATTATTGTTTCCAAAACTTGATTCGGAATCAGGGGACGTGGAAAGAAGATGAATCAGTGTATGTGACTGATAATGGTATAGCTTGAAAATTTATTTCATTAAATTTACGCCATTAAATACGTCAAAAAGTCTTATATATGTACGTAGGGACTAATTCTTTACGGGGCCAAACAACGCGTAGTTACGTCATTGCACGCTTTATAGAAGCCGATGTTACTTTCATCACGTCCCATTTATTGATTTAAGTATGTTTTATGGAGGTTTTTGATTAAGAAATAAATACATTATACAACGAATCCCCATGCAGTTGATACAGGTTGATAGTTAAATTTACAAAACGAGTCCAACAAATTAGGAAAAGGCTCGGCCCAGACCTAATATACTGGACGAGTTTAGTAAATTTCGCTATAAACTGGGGACTGGTTGTAGTTCCTCTATCTATATATTTATTTACAAACCGGTTCACATCCCATTCGTAGCGGTTATGGGGTCCATGGAAGTTAACTGAGCAAAATCCACATTTGTTTGGAATGTATAATCCACAATAATCTCTGTTTAACAATAACATTGAGAATATTCTACAAACCACAGATTTGTTTTAGTACTTTTACAGGCATGCCGGTGATATTTCAACACACAAACTTCCTGTAATGTGGAACAGTTTCCCTTTGGAGTCTGAAAGTTCGAACACTACCGGGACATTGCCGTCTGGGTTCTGAACGATAAATCCATTATGTGAACCAAGATGAAAATAACAATTAACATCCGCAACAGTTTACTGCCGCAAGGAGTAATTTGAATAAACAATACTTTGAATTTGGAGACAAAATGTTTATCGACGCTGATAAATAATCCCGATGCAAGTGCTTCCACTGGCAACGATCATTTGACTTGTGTGGATGAATATATGTAACACCACACAACATTCAGTTTACTTTGATTGAATAGTAATTGATACGTAATCATCATATTGAAATTGGCGCAATTCTGTTTTCCTTGGGGTGTGAATCGGTTTATAAATATGTTATAACCCGCTTGGGTATCTGTACACGAAATATAGATCGCGGCGCTAACGCACATAGCTCTATGTTTCTTGTACAGATACCCAAGCGGGTTATAAGTTATAACCTACACCGATCAGAATTTCGCCCCTCACCAAAGACTACATTATTTGGATAAAAGGTTCTTATTTCATAGACAACACATCCATCTCAGCAATGAACCAGTTAACCCTTTACCCAACAAAACGGCCAAAAACGCCCAAATAAAGCTTCAACAGCCTAAAATATCTTCGGTCTGTCTCAATAACACCATACAAATATGGATATCATTGGAACCGGTTCATTGACCACATTGTGAATTTGTGATGGTTACAGTTATGCCCTGTGCCAATGCATTCTCTTATATATGCGAGTCGCCCATAGGTCGCCTCGCATATATAAGAGAATGCATTGGCCTAAAGAAATTCTTTTTTTAATACTTTTTACCATTTTTTCTTACATTCTTTAACAATTCTATAATTTTTTCTTACATTTTTTAACAATTTTTATAATATTTTTCTACATTTTTCTACATTCTTTGACCTATGGTCGACTCGCATATATAAGAGAATGCATTGGCACAGGGCCGTTCTGTTGAGTAAAGGATTAAAGAGACCTAGCTACACCACAAACTATTGATTTACTTCCTCAACAGACCAGCCTCTGGCTGTGTTTTAGAGAATTGATTGATAGCGTGACTTACTTTCTACTCGGTCTCGAAGTCTGGATATATGATATATCATCTGGTTGCGTATTGGAATTGTTTGTAAAAATGTCCACCAATTTTCATTTTCACCTTCCCAGTACTAAGAAAAGTTAGTCATTAATTATGTTGCAATCATAGTCATTTTGACTGACACATGCAATTCAAGTCTAATAACCCAATCAAAATTTCTTAGTCGTTATGACTAACATATCACCGGTCATTATGAGCTATGTTTCGTCTTAGTCATTATTATGATTATGAATAACTAAAGTCATCATTGGGACTAACATCATATTGATTAACGGGTTTTCATCAGTTCAGTCGCAGGTCCAATATCATTTTTTAAAAGTCGGTCTCATATCTCTTGACATGTTGAAAATAGGTGTTAAACGTAGCATAGTAGTGTGATTTCTATGTATTCCATATTGATTGATTTAATCATCCGAACGAATTAATAATGGATTTACAAAATGTTATACATATATGCGATTATATACTTTTTTGTATATATCATGTTAATTCTTTATAAATTTGGATTTTGATTTGATTATTTTATTGGCAATGAAATATAAAAATATAAATGTAACAAACTTAAGGTAGCGTAGAACCGACACCTCCTCTTTTGTTATTAACTTAAACAAGTTAAATAACTTGTGTAAACACGTTACCAATTTGTTTAAACAAGTTAACTAACTTGTGTTTAAACAAGTTACTAACAAGTTAACTAACTTGTTTAAACAAGTTAACTAACTTGTTTAAACAAGGTACTAACTTGTTTAAACAATTTAGCTAACTTGATTAAACAAGTTAGCATCTGGCCAATCACTCATGCCATTTTCTACGACAGCGTAGAGACACCACCTCCTCTTCTGTTACTAACTTGTTTACACAAGTTAGTTAACTTGTTTAAACAAGTTAGTTTAAACAAGTTTAACTAAGTTAGCTAACTTGTTTAAACAATTTAGTAACTTGTTTAAACAAGTTAGCTAACTTGTTTACACAAGTTAGTAACGTGATTAAACAAGTTAGTAACAAAAGAGGAGGTGGCGGTCCACGTTACCGTACTATCCAGATGAATTATTTTTTTTTTTTTTATAAATGTTTCTATTTGATCTCAAATATATATAGTTATAACAAAGTTAATAGGTTCAACATACATGTATATAATAAGTTCAACATAATTGGTATTGGGACAAACGATATTACAATCACCTGCCCCGGTCCTGCATCCAACCCACCCACACTGGACCAGATGCGAATGCCATTCCCATCTCAGCCCATTAAATGGAAGGTGAAGGCAACCTTTGTCCATGTAAGGCATTTGGATACAAGTTGTAACACATCTTACCATTCTAGAATACTATAATTTATTTATATTTTATTCTTTTTTCTGTGGGAGTTTGACATACTGAAGCATGTGGGCGAGAATATAATTATGTCTGTTTTTTTTTCAGTAAATTTGTAGTTTTTAATGCATTCAATTAGACCAGAAATTGTAGGGTCAATATTCTTAAATTTGCAAGAGTATATATACTTCTTATACAACAGTACACATATATCAAAAGAATTGTTTTGTGACATTTCCGGGGGGGGGGGGGGGGTTGGGGGTTTAACCCAAGAATGATATATTGAGGTGTAATTTCAAAGTTAAGAGAACATTTTTCATGGAGTATATGTTGAAATTGAAGCAAAACCGATTTTGAGACTGTACATTCAAAGATGTGTAGGGTGGTCTCTTTTGAATTATTACTTGCAGTACAATCCAGATGAAACTTAAGCACCGAAAACACGTTGGTGCCTCAACAAACAACATGTTCAAAATTTATTACACCGGATAAGTTAATAATACAATGTCTCTGGAGCTTCCTCTTTTTCAAATGGTATACAGTAATGCCCTAATTAATCGACTGATTAACCACAGCATAATTATGGGTAAATTTTATATAATATGATTTGGGAGTTCGAAAATTAAGTGGGATTTTAACCAGAGACAGTCCAGAGTGAAGATTCGTGGCATATGATCAATTATTTTGTTAATATGTATATAACAAAATGATCATCTTCGGTATTTTTAGATCTAGATTGTATGTCATATTTGATTTTCAACAGTTTTTTCAAGAGAACAAAGCAGAAACAATGTTAAATTAGATGTGTATGTTTTTGTTGTGGTTGTTGTTGTTTTTGTTGTAGCTAGCTGGAGGTCTGGAACCCTGAATACACATTTAAACAAACGAAAGTTTAGTACAGTATATCAAAATTAATTATAGGATTTAGAATTATATTCACAGAAGTCGCGATCGACATTCGCGCCCGAAATCCACGCACCATTTGTATCAAAACTGGCAAAGAGCTCATTCTATCATCGCCCACAAACATCCCACTTTGATATACCTTGGGTACTCTGCACTTTGATATACATTGGGTTTGCGATATGTAGCCACTCTTCCAAATGGGGTATAATACATGTGTATATTTTAGTTATGGTGGAGGTTATTGGTAGCCATTATTGTTATACAATATACATCACATAATTATGAGCGGTCTCTGCAATGAATGCTTGGTCCAATTTTTAACTATCTCTGTCATTGGAACCGGAAATTCCCCTTTCTTTTATAGCAAATACAGTTATAACCCAAAATTAGGGAGGACAAAATATTGAATACTCACCACAGTATAAGATCCGATAGTATAAGTGACGAGTATTTCAATATAACCTTAGAAAAGATCATTATAATTTCCAGGCGTTACTCACAATTATGGTGGTTGACTAATCCTACTGCCAGGTGATACAGTCACACAATCAACAAATGTTACATTTCTTTACTTAAAAATGAATAATTCGCTTTAATCCTTTTTAAAAATTGATTTTAGATTTAGAGGGTCAAAATAGTTTAATTCCCATCACACGGTTCCATGGGTTCTTTAAAGGATTTCAATGCATTTGGATGTGGGTTCATGGCTTCATGCGTAATAACATATTTTAAAATAAATGTTTGTACAACTGACATTAAACATACATGTAAAAATAGACCTACTTTGTTCTCATTTTCATAAGTAAGGTCACGACAAACTCGTACAATAACGTTAAAGGCCCACTTAATTTTCTAACCTTCAACCCCCAGATTACATTATATAAAATATATGCAATATTATACACTGTATTATACACCATTTGAAAGAGGAAGCTCCAAACCATTGTATTATCAACGTATCCGGTGTAATAAACCGAGGACATGTTGTTTTTGTTGAGTTGCCAACACAATTTGTCATCTAGAAAAAGTTTGAATTCTGTTGCATTCTGGGATCCAAAGGGGGGGGGGGGGGAATTAAGTCATTCTATGGGCATCTTCTGAGACACAGATGTTTTAAATGGTGATGAATTATAGTATTTTAATCATATTTTATGCCATATATTGTTATTATAACTGTATATCAATGCGCTATAAAAATACTAATTGATGACTCGAAAATTAAGTGGGCCTTTAAAGGTTTTCAATGCATTGAATGTTGATTCATGGCTTCATGCGTAATAACATATTTTTTATAAACGTTTGTACAACTGACATTAAACATACATGTAAAAATAGACCTACTTTGCTCTCATTTTCATTAGTAATGTCACAACAAATTCGTACAATAACGTTAACCAGTTCAATAATATACCCCGAAACTCTGGGATTTCTAAATATCCAATAGCATTCATCGACCTATGACTTCCAACACAGAACTCCGCTATCAATT
Organism: Siphonodentalium dalli; assembly: GCA_032622095.1. NCBI lineage: Eukaryota > Metazoa > Mollusca > Scaphopoda > Gadilida > Siphonodentaliidae > Siphonodentalium > Siphonodentalium dalli. The sequence goes on along the minus strand of CP136067.1, from coordinate 135,720,190 downwards.
AATATTTATTTTATATCAATATCTTCTTATATAATTTGATAATCAATTGGGACATTTTTTGGTTTTTACTATTTTTAGAATAGACCAGCAGGCGATCTCAGATAGAGATAGTTACCATGCTTGTTAAGCTTTGAGAGACGTAAAATTTCCTAAATTGATTGTATGTATTATTCCAGAGAATTTGATATAAAATCAATATTAAAGGTAAACAATCCAATTCGATGGTCCTCATATCATCAGATTCCAACAACAACAACATTTTTTGAAATGCCGCTTCAGTTAACAGTATCGAGTAATTGCCCAAAAATAATGCTTTCCAGTCAACTGTAGTATAAAATTGCCAAAACTGCGTTATTTATCAACATTTTGTTCAACGAAATTTTTGCCGGATTGTCAAATATCTGACACAAAAAAAGCCACTTGATTTTAGAATTATCCATCTTCATCCGCAATTTGGTCCAATACTGTCTTCTCGTCGACTGTTTACTGTGCCACTAAAATATTATCGGTGGTGAACAATAATAGATTTCAAAAATCGATATCTGATCACTCTTGAGCTTTGATGGGTGGGTTCCTCAACTCGAATCAAACATTTTTTACTCCCAAAGCCAAGGAGATAGTAATTTGAGAGCGTTAATTAGGATTATGGATCTTTAATTGATAGAAGCATTTCCGGACAGGTGTCATTGACTCATAATTATTTTATACCCCGGAAACTATATAAAACGTGTTTAGGAGAGATAGACCACCTTTAATATTCAATATATGGGACTTTTCTATATTCCGTGCCACATTTTTTTTAGCACACAATCTGTGGCGACAGGTGTTACATATGACCAATGCATTGGAAATGATTAACTTTATTCAATAAACACCTAATGGGTTGTAACTTTGCAAGCAGACTCATGCAGTTTAATCAGGTTAATTTAATCACATTTTTCCAGTGACATATGGCTTTTCACCCAGCCAGTACATTCACCCTTATATTGTCTCCAAGAATAACTATATGTGTGGAAAACTATGAGTTTAACCCTTTCATGATGGGAACTGAGCTGGTGCAGCATTAAATACCCTGCACCAGTACATTCATTTATATATGCGAGCCTCCCATATGGAGCCTCGTAAATATAAGAGAAAGCACTGGCTTACAATGTATTCTCTTATATATGGGAGACTCACATATACATACGAATGCATTGGCACAGGGTTTTCGCAAAATTTCAGGAAGCTCTAGTCATGGAATGGTTAAGGACAAATCTAACTTGCAGGGATGTGGAAGCAGGGGGTTTGGTGGGGATGTGTCCAAAGATCCAACCTCAACTTTTGGAATTATACAGCGTGTAACAGAGCACATCTCAAACTCTGGCAACCAGATTTACATTCATATTTTTTTTTATTTTTTTTTCCACGATTTTCCACAAAACATATGGGACTGCTTATGAGTAAAGACATATTATGGACTTACTTCTGAATAAAACTGATAAGTTATAGCATCCAAACACTATCTTCATTGCAATTAATTATGATTATCGAAAATTCCATCCCAAACTACAGTGCAATTTGAAATAACACAACATCATTTCTATGCACATATGTAAATATTTACTGCTTTGTTCAGGTGGAATTAATGTGCATGAACATAACGGCAATGATTCCGCTAACAACAGTGACTACATGTAATTCGTTTATAACAATGAAGCTGTTTTTCCGCCTATTTTGAAAACAAATTTATGAAAATGACTTATTTTGGCATGATTCTTTTTTATTCCGTACTGAATACCTCAGTGAAGTGTTTCACATCACTATAAAAGGTTTAAAGGTACTCAATCCGATCAGGCGGTCCCCATATCATCTAGTTACAACAACAACATTTCTTCAAAATACGCTTTAGTTAATATCAGAATCGATTAATTACAATGAAATAATGCTAACCACAGTCAACTATGGTATTAAATTTCTCAAAACGTGTTATTCAACGACATGTTGTTCCAATGAAATATGGCCGTATTATCACTTGATTATCACAAAATTTGGCCCTATTACCACTTGATTTTAGAGCTATCCATCTTCATCCACAATTTTGTCCAAGACCATCGCCTTGACCAATTTTTTCCAGGCCACAAATAAGTACATATCTCGAGAATTAAACAATTTCAAAAATCAATATCTGATCACTCTGAGCTTTGATGGGTGGGTTCCTCGACTCTAATAAAAAATCTTTTACCCCGAAGCCAAGGCAATAGTAATTCGGGAGAGTAAATTCCAAATATGAATCTTTAATGGGCATAAACATGATGGAAATGATTCCACTAACAATAGTCACTGCATGTACTTCGTTTATAACAATGGCGCTATTTTCTGCCTATTTTGATACCAAATTTATGAAAATAACTTACTTTGGCATGAGTCTTTGTTATTCTCAGGGACCAGCCTACAGGGCGACTTGGGAGATATCTTCTCCCTAAATTGTGTCACTTCTCCCTAATTTTTTCCTAGGGAGAAGTGACTTCTCTCTCATATACCAGTATGCCTACAGTAATGCCCTAAATAATCGACTCCTTAAACCACAGCAGAATTATGGGTAACTTTTCAGGATATAGTCGGAAATATGGCCCATAATTCTGCTGTGGTTAAGGAGTCGATTATTTAGGGCATTACTGTATGTCCCTGCAGCATATTTAAACTATTTTTTATCATACTGGGGTCCTTACTCTTATAATTATTTTACAATTGGGCTATTGTACTGCATAATAAGATCATACATTGTATAATGGTGATGTTGGGATCTAAATTGAACTTGAGCCATTATGACTTCTCCTTGATAACAGTCCACTTCTCCCTAATAATCAAATAGGGAGAAGCGATTTCTCCCAAATTTGAAGCCTCTAAACTGGTCCCTGGTTATTCCATTCTGAACACCTCAGTGCGGTTTAACCAGGTATCACTGTCAATCAACTTTAAAGCTCAATTATCTTGTGATTTAATCTATAAATTTAGAAATACCTATGTTTTCGAGCCCTCCCTTACAAATGAAATATATGTGTATAATATAAACTGTGGGAGAAGGCTTAACCCTACAAACCGGCCAAATAAAGCTTCAACAGCCTAAAATATCTTCGGTCTGTCTCAATAGAACCATACAAATATGGATATCATAGGAACCGGCTACTTGACCACATTGTGATAGTTACAGTTATGCCCTGTGCCAATACATTCTCTTATATATGCGAGTCGACCATAGGTCGCCTCGCATATATAAGAGAATGCATTGGCCTAAAAATAATCTTTTTACCATTTTTTCTTACATTCTTTAACAATTTTATAATTTTTAATGTGTTAAGCCAATGCATTCTCTTATATATGCGAGGCGACCTATGGTCGACTCGCATATATAAGAGAATGCATTGGCACAGGGCCGTTCTGTTGGGTAAAGGGTTAAGGTCATGTCAAGCCCATAAATATAGACTACCACAATATGTGTCTGGGAACATTTAAACAGGAAAGATTGCAAAATAAAATTTATTCCAAAATTTGTAAAACTTGAACTATATAAATATCACAGAATCAATAACAGTATATATCTATCAAAAAGTGGAGACACATAAGAGCATGAGAATTAGTATCACATATATCAGGTCAGGCATGTCCTGAATTCAACTATACAGTAATGCCCTAAATAATTGACATCTTAACCACAGAAGAATTATGGGTAACTTTTCAGGATTTAGTCAGAAATATGGATTGTTGCAATTCATCGGAAACCTCTGAGAGCTTTCCGATGAATGGCAACAAGCCGTATTTCTGACTAAATCCTGAAAGAAGTCGATTATTTAGGGCATTACTGTAGTTATATTTAGCTATAATAGTTGGATGTGGATATTGCAGTTTTGTGAATTCAATAAAACAGGGAAAATCCATATTTCACAAAAAATATTCAAAATCAGTGTCCCAATAATTTGGTATCAGATGTTTATTTTTGTGATGAAATAACATACAGTAATGCTCTCAGTAATCGACTTCTTAACCACAGAAGAATTATTGGTAACTTTTCAGGATTTAGTCGGAAATATGGCTTGTTGCCAATTTAGCGGAAAGCTTTCCAATGAATGGCAACAAGCCATATTTCCGACTAAATCCTGAAAAGTTACCCATAATTCTGCTGTGGTTAAGAAGTCGATTAATTAGAGCATTACTGTATTCCTATCCACGAGAATGATTAATTATGACACAGGACAATTAAGGCACTCAATTAGCATTCAATTAGTCTAAATATTATTAAGAGGGAGCAATTGCCTTGCCTTGTTATGGCCACTAGAAAGGCATTCTTGAAACAATTTTGAATACAAAAGCAGGCGCAAAGGTTGCAAAACAAATGTTATCGGGAGACTGTTCATTCGCTGCGATATATTGTTTGGAGTAAAATTTGGCTGTGCACTGGATTGCAGGATCATCACGTTTTCACAAAAACAGCTAGCTAGGGAAATAGTGGATTTGGCACTGTCAAATTCAAATAAAATAGTTAAATATCACTATATTAGTTTAATTCAGAATGTGCCTGACCAGTATATTGCGACAAAATCCTCCAACTTATTTTCCTAATCCTGAGATTATATATAAATTAACAACATGTAGTCCGTCAAAATAGACAATATCTTTGTTTTATATTTTAATAAATTAATAGTATGAGTAGTTGAGTCATATGGAAAGAAGATTTCCTGAACATAATCAATATCTATAAAGGCCCACATAATTTTCTTGTCGCCAATTTATAGTGCCTTGATATAAGGTTTTAATAACAATTAATGCCATAAAATATGATTAACATGCTAAAACATTTGGAACATCTGTGTCTCAGAAGGTGCCCATTGAGTAAGAGAAATCATAAAATCGAATCACCCGTTATGGCTCCCAGAATTCAAACAAAATTTAATTTTCAATGGAATGGGAATAACTCTATATCTAAATATATAGAGTTATTCCCCTTCCATTGAAAATAATAGACTTTGTGTAAAACTTCAGCACAGAACAAATGTTGGTTTCTCAACAAAAACAACATGGTCACAGTGTATTACATCAAATAAGTTGATAATACAATGTTTTGGAGCTTCCTCATTCAAATGGTATATTATATGGCATATATTTTATATAATGTGATCTGGGGGTTCGAAAATTAAGTGGGCCTTTAAAGAGACTCCAGAATTTGTGATATTCAGATTTGATAATCTCAAATCTCGCACTTCTAGCATTGACAGTATTACTATTATGGCTATGCTTGATTTCCAAACAAATTATGTGGAACAATTCTCACCCATTTCTTTACACGGCAGTGTGACATGAAACATATCATATTATAGTCTGTATTATAGACAATAACAACTCATTTAATACAATTCACCTCTGGAGTTATGCAAGATTTATTGACAGCTTATAGTTCAGCTACCATTGGACGCATTTTCTTGCCACATACAGCATGTTATAGTCCCTGAATGCTTGATAAGCGAAGTTTGACAATCTTCAATCTAAGCATGTCGATTGACTTTCATATACATGTAACATCATCAGCAGCGGTGACTGATAACGCTGTAATTGAATTCAGAGATTTCAGTGCTATCAACAAGTGCTCCGCACCACAACTTCATTTGCCGGGGGATAATAACATTGAATGTCATATAATTGAGATTTCAGAAGTTTGCATCCCTTTTCTCTGCAGTCAGCTTGAGAAGGAAGGTATGGCAACCAAACAATGGCATCTCTGATGTAACCTCATGCCAGGACGCAGCATCAACCACCTCTCCAGCCTGGAAATTAGAAGATATGAGATGAAATGAAACTAGATGAGACAAGATAAATCCTAACATACATCCCTCGAAATTAGGAAAAATATCCCACAGCAACTTTAATGCTGTGTCATTATAGATTCCACATGTTGTCACGGCATTGCTTATTGCTGTGGCTAATTCTGAGGACTGAACATATAACAATTTGAAAATATTTTCCTGGTATCATGCGTATTTTGGATGAAGGTTTCAATAAAACATGTCAAAAACTGCATATACAAAGCCACATGGCGGTTTGCACTCCAAAATACACCAAATAATATTTGCTTTAAAAAAATTCCGGGTATCGATTTAGTTTGGTAAATACCTGAACTTTTTATAAGCATTATACGTCCCATAAAAAATACAAGTTCAGGGCTCAAAATACATTTAAATTTGCGAGAATCAAATGCTGAATCAAGTTAGTCATAAAGCACTGAATATTGAAAAGTCTTGCGAGAATCATTACGAGAATTGATTCGGTGATTCTCATCGAATCTTAAGGCCTGCAACTTCCAACACAAAAATCGGACCCGAGCAAATACTGCGCCATTTGTATTCATTGAATTTCTGGAATCGAAAATTGAATAACATGCGACTGTCTGGAAAAAGGCGTATTGTGTTTTCTTAACATAAAGCTATTTTAAAAGTGCATGCACTGCTTACTCTTCAATTTAATCATCAAAATTATGTACTAGTAGTATCATACATGTTTCAGAGCGATGCAGCTCTACATTTACTTCCCATTTTATACAGGTGAATATTTTACGTGACCACTTATTAACATATTTGAACCAGCACAAACGAAACAATCTCAAAGTTACCTAAAAATATATGAAACATAACACGTATTTTCAGTGCTTGATCAACAAATTTGTTTGGAAATCTTCCACATGTGTATGTTTTGAGATACAGTAATGCTCTAAGTAATCGACTTCTTAACCACAGCAGAATTATGGATAACTTTTCAGGATTTAGTCGGAAATATGGCTTGTTGCCATTCATCGGAAAGCTCTCCCCGAGAGCTTTCCGATGAATGGCAACAAGCCATATTTCCGACTAAATCCTGAAAAGTTACCCATAATTCTGCTATGGTTAAGAAGTCGATTACTTAGAGCATTACTGTACTTGTACCTCTTACCAAATTATGAATAAATATTTTGGGGTTAGAATGAGCCATGTCTGTTTAACCTTTTCTATACTACAGCATCATTGATGAGTAGTAATCCCATAGTAAATGTTCAGATAATAAGTTTAACCCTTTATATACTAAAGCATCAGATGAGTAGATTAATATTATTCACCAAAAGGTGGTTGACCTGTTCATGCCCTCTGGATTTTGGTCCTTAGTTGGAAAATCCAGTTTTATATTATGTTTCGCCGACGTCGAGTATTGTGCTCGATGTCTGAGTCAGTGTTTGAGACATGTGACATGATGTGAGTGTAGATGTGTTTATTTACTGGCTAGCTTTAGTGAGCATTTGATATATCCCCAATGTGTTGTTGGATTCTTGTTGTAAGAGTTTAAAAAGATAGGTGATGGGTCCTGGCCTTCAGTGACAAACACCTGAAGAGCTTAACCCAAGCGAAATCAGTAAACCCACTAAACTATAAACATAGTGAAGTATACCAAATACTTATTACCTAAGTTATCATACTTAACAAGCAATTTACTTACGATAACTCAACTAGACAAACGCTATACTAAGACAGTTAGGCTTCCCTTGCTAAACTTTAATCTTATCATTGATGAGTAGTTATCTCATAGTAAATGTTCAGATAATAAGTTTAACCCTTTATATACTAAAGCATCATTGATGAGTAGTTATCTCATAGTAAATGGTCAGATAATAAGTTTAACCCTTTATATACTAAAGCATCATTGATGAGTAGTTATCTCATAGTAAATGTTCAAATAATAAGTTTAACCCTTTATATACTAAAGCATCATTGATGAGTAGTTATCCCATAGGAAATAATCAGATAATAAGTTCAACAAACGACCATTATGCTTATTATCTAAACATTTCCCTCAATAAATGGGGCTTCTTCTGCACTTTTATTTATCTGTTGTCTGCTTTTATCAACTTAACATCTATCCATATGATTTATAGACCATTCCTATGAAAACTTTTTTAACTGAATGGAAGAATCCATTTAGTGTAGAAAGGGTTAAAGTAAAATTGGGGCGTAATATCAAAGTCGTTAGATTGGATTGTGATTAAAACTTGATTTGCAACATCACACCTTAACCTTTCCATGACTGGAGCTTCTTGAAATTTTGCAAAACCCTGTGCCAATACATTCTCCCTATGGGAGACTCGCATATATAAAGTAATGCCCTAAATAATTGACTCCTTAACCACAGCTGAATTATGGGTAATTTTTCAGGATTTAGTCGGAAATATGGCTTGTTGCCATTTAATGGAAAGCTCTCACTGAGAGCTTTCCGATGAATAGCAACAAGCCATATTTCCGACTAAATCCTGAAAAATTATCCATTATTCTGCTGTGATTAAGGAGTCCATTATTTAGGGAATTACTGTAAGAGAATGCTTGGCATAAGGTCTTTAATGCTGCACCAGCGCAGCTCACGTCATAAAAGGGTTAATCACAAATTAAATTTCACGAATTTCCGCCAAATATTTACTAAAGTTATCTTCAGGACATCCCGATTTCCTCTAGTTTCTATCGTCCTCCAAATTATTTCAAGCAAATGTAACTGGGGTTTCTAATTAACTTACCCGCAAAGAGAAATTTGCTAGCAATGCTCCGTCTTCATCATGGTAGTTTGTTGCTATGGTTTCCACCCAGGAATTATCTGTATTTCTAGCATCATCGGCATAACCACGATAGATCTGAAAAGTAAGAATGTGTGTCAAGCAAGCCTGATTATAATTATGGATTAGGTCAAAATGATCAAGAAAATTATCATTGGATTATCATAATACTGAAATCAAGTAGGTCAAAACAATTGGGAATTCTCAGAAGCTTATATCACCAAATCTATATATATATATATAAAGAGCAGGATCTATCTGTCCGTCTGTTTGCAATTTTTCTACCAACCCCTGGAACGATTTCAACCAAAAATCAAACTCATATTCGAACTCAATCTGTATTTTGTGCTGAGAAACTCATATACCAAATTTGGTTCTGATCGGACGGACAGACGGATAGGATAGAGAGATGAATCACGAGTGGTTAATTTAGACGTCAACACTATGTGTACCATACTATGGTATGGGTACACATAAATGAAAGTGTCAATGACACTGCAGCTCAACTTAGGTAGGGGAATAATTTAATGGTTGACAGTAAATGGAGGAATAGGAAAGGTGAAATGTTTAAGTAAGACAAGATGTACATGTCAATATCAACATTCATGACAAGTTTCATAATGATCAGATCAGGGATGTGGTGAGTATGGTGTGCCAAAGGATTTAGTGATGCAAAGAATAAATTCTAAAATGGCCACCGGCAGCCATGTTTTTTTCCGAATAACCCCAAAATGACTCGTTGTTAACATCCATGACAAATTTCATGAAGATCCAACCAAAGCTACGACCTGTAACCTGCGCCAAAGGATTCAGTCATGCAAAGAGTAAAATCCAAGATGGCTGCTGGTGGTCATGTTGTTTGGCTCAATGACCTTTACGACCTGTAGCCCGCGCCAAAGGATTTAGTCATGCAAAGAGTAAGATCCAAGATGGCTGCTAGCGGCCATGTTTTTTGGCCGAATACCCCCAAAATGACTCGTTCCCATCTACATGTCATTGTTAACATCCAGGACAAATTTCATGACGATCAGACGAACAGTACAACCTGTAGCCCGCGCCAATGGATTTAATTTTGAAATCCAAGATGGCCACCAGCGGCCATGTTTTTTGACCGAATGACCCCAAAACGACTCGTTCCCATCTACATGTCAATGTCAACATTCATGATAAATTTCATAAGATCAGAACTAAGGTATGATCTGTAGCCCGCGCCAAAGGATTTAGTGATGCAAAGATTAAAATCCAAGATGGCTGCTGGCGGCCATGTTTTTTGGCCGAACGACCCCAAAATGACTCGTTCCCATCTACATGTCATTGTTAACATCCATGACAAATTTCATGAAGATCCGACCAAAGCTACGACCTGTAGGCCGCGCCAAAGGATTTAGTCATGCATAGAGTAAAATCCAAGATGGCTTCTGGCGGCCATGTTTTTTGGCCGAACGACCCCAAAATCACTCGTTCCCATCTACATGTCAATATTAACATCCAAGACAAATTTCATGATGATCAGACGAACAGTACGACCTGTAGCCCGCGCCAATGGATTTAATTTTGAAATCCAAGATGGCCACCAGCGGCCATGTTTTTTGGCCAAATGACCCCAAAATGACTCGTTCCCATCTACATGTCAATGTCAACATTCATGTCAAATTTCATAAAGATCAGATCAAAGGTACGACCTGTAGCCCGTGCCAAAGGAAATTGTTGACGGACACACAGACACACGGATGACGGATGCCAACCCATGGCAATAGCTCAAACTTACAAAGTAAGTTGAGCTAAAAAAAACTGAGCAAGGAGTTCAATCTAAAAAAAAAAATTTAATTAAACTTTTTCTTATTTTAAATTTTTGACGCAGGCCCCTATGCCACTGAATAAAGGTTCCCTCTTGTTTATCCAGAAATGTCTTAATTTGAAGACTGAAATATAATAAAATTTTGAGACCATGGATCTCTGCCGTGACATGATACAGTAATGCCCTAAATAACCACAGAAGAATTATGGGTAATTTTTCAGGATTTAGTCGGAAATATGGCTTGTTGCCATTCATCACTCAGGGAGAGCTTTCCAATGAATGGCAACAAGCCATATTTCCGACTAAATGCTGAAAAGTTACCCATAATTCTTCTGTGATTAAGAGGTCGATTATTTAGGGCATTACTGTACCTGGCAACTGTGCCTATACTGAGAATGACCAGACCTGTTATTAAATCTCAAAACATAATTTTGAGGAGGTTGATTCTGGAGAATTGGGATAGAATTAGTAAAATTTTGATGTAGAATATGTTAATGAATTTGTTGAAAAGCTAAATTATTGATGTCTCAATGTGTCATGCCTTGATTAATAACTAAATCTACTTATATCAGGGGAAAACACACATCAGTCATATTGTCTTACACAAACTCAATCGACAAGGGTATTTCAAATTTTTTCAGGAATTTAACCTTGACAAAGGCTTATAATCAGAGTTGGTATCAAGAAAGCAGAATATAGTGGATTTCAAAAGAGCTATGTTGGGAGGTTTTATAATTATTAAATGAACATTGCCAACCTCTTCACCATTATTCTATGAACATTACCCACCTTATAATTATTCTATCAACATTACCCACATCTTCACCATTATTCTATGAACATTACCCACCTTATAATTATTAAATGAACATTACCCACCTCTTCACCATTGCTGAACAATTCCTCCATCTCATGGTTTAAGTTCTCTTTTTCATATTCTTTCAGTAAATCCTTCTTTTCTTTGATGAAGTCGTATTTAAAGCTACTTCTCCAGGCAGTACTGCCGGGGTCACACATACACTGGTTAAAAGAATATAAGGTATCAATAATATAATGTATCAGTCATGTCATATTTAAAGCTACTCCTCGAGTCAGTACTGCCGGGGTCACACATACACTGGTTAAAAGAATATAATGTATCAATAGTATAATGTATCAGCCATATTTAAAGCTACTCCTCGAGGCAGTACTTCCGGGATCACACATACACTGGTTAAAAGAATATAAGGTATAAAAAATATAATGTATCAGCCATATTTAAAGCTACTCCTCGAGGCAGTACTGCCGGGGTCACACCTACACTGGTTAAAAGAATAGAAGGTATAAAAAATATAATGTATCAGCCATATTTAAAGCTACTCCTCGAGGCAGAACTACCGGGGTCACACATACACTGGTTAAAAGAATATAATGTATCAAAAATATAATGTATCAGCCATATTTAAAGCTACTCCTCGAGGCAGAACTACTGGGGTCACACATACACTGGTTAAAAGAATATAATGTATCAAAAATATAATGTATCAGCCATATTTAAAGCTACTCCTCGAGGCAGAACTACTGGGGTCACACATACACTGGTTAAAAGAATATAATGTATCAAAAATATAATGTATCAGCCATATTTAAAGCTACTCCTCGAGGCAGTACTATTTTATATTTAAAGGTACTCATCAAGGATCACACATACACTCATAATTAGGATGAAAGTTATCAGGTCATATTAAAGGTACTCAACCGGGGTCACAATACATTAGTTAAACCTTTCATGATGGGAACTGCACTGGTCCAAGTACAATAATGTCCTAAATAACCGACCCCTAAACCACAGCAGAATTATGGGAATTTTTCAGGATTTAGTTGGAAATATGGCTTGCTGGTGAGAGCTTTCCGATGAATGGCAACAAGCCATATTTCCGACTAAATCCTGAAAAATTACCCATAATTCTGCTGTGGTTAACTTCTCCCAATTTAAAATCTCTAGGCTGGTCCCAGTCAGCAGCATGTGCTACAGTAATGCCCTAAATAATTGACTCCTTAACCACAGCAGAATTATGGGTAACTTTTCAGGATTTAGTCGGAAATATGGCTTGAATTGTTCCCATTCATCGGAAAGCTCTCACGGAGATCTTTCCGATGAATGGCATTTCTGACTAAATCCTGAAAAGTTACCCATAATTTTGCTGTGGTTAAGGAGTCGATTATTTAGGGCATTACTGTATATTCCTTGTTGCTATTTTTTGTGTGTCGACTTTGTTCCTATATGTGATTGTAATCAAGCCCACAACATATCAGGGATCAGTCTAGAGGTTTCAATTTTTGCAAATCCCTGTTTAGTTATCAGGGAGAAGTGTACTGTTATCATGTATAAGTAACAATGGGTGAAATTCAATTTACACCCCCCAACATCACCAATCTATGATCCAACAAGTAATATGCAACAAAAGAGCCAAATTACCAGTAAACTGAGTGCTTTGTAAGAACACCAATATAGTCAGTAAATATACTTTATATATGATGTTGGGGCATATGTACACTGGTATATGGAAGAGAAATCACTTCCCCTGGGACATGAATAGGGAGAAGATGTCTCCCAAGTCGCTCTCTTGGCTGGTCCCTTCAACATATATGTCTTGATTCACATGCAATCAATATTCAAGTGTACAGTAATGCCCTAAATAATTGACTGCTTTACCACAGCAGAATTATGGGTAACTTTTCAGGATTTAGATGGAAATATGGCTTGTTGCCATTCATTGGAAAGCTCTCAGTGAGAGCTTTCCAATGAATGGCAACAAGCCATATTTCTGACTAAATCCTGAAAAGTTACCCATAATTCTGCTGTGGTTAAGGAGTCGATTATTTAGGGAATTACTGTAGCCTGAATAATGCTGATCATATCAAGGCTAGGACTATTCATTATAAACTCCAGGATTCTCTTTATAGGAGTACTTACCCCAGGGAGAGCCCACTGTACTGTGTCCGTCCTCTGTACAGTAACAACCTCCAGCACCTTCTTCCCATTCTCCTGTATTATATTACCTGTCTGGTCCCTCTTCCACCTGTTGGAAAATAAGTCAAATAATTAACCTGTTATATAGTTAACCCTTTCATGATGGGAGCTGGGCTGGTGCAGCATTAATGCTCCTGTGTCAGTGCATTCTCTTATATGTGAGTCTCCCATAGGGAGGCTCACATATATAAGAGAATGAACTGGCTTACAAGTTCAAGGTAAATATTGTTAGGCCAATGCATTCTCTTATATATGCGAGGCTCCCTGTGGGAGACTCGCATATATAAGAGAATGCATTGGCACATGGTTTTGCAAAAAATTTTAGGAAGCTCCAGTCATGGAAGGGTTAATGCCTTCTTGGCAAAGGGGACGTGGGATCTGAATCAAGAAGTTTCTATCAAGTAAGTCGCAGATGACACATAAGGAAATGAGAATATACACCAACAAGTTTGATGGAAGATTTGAGATTCTGCTGCATGTCAGGTTTTGTATTTATACCACACCCTTGAATTTATGAGCTTCACACATATATTTGTAACATCTGGTGATTTAATTATGATGTAAAGCCATCATTTAGTCCAACATCAGCCAACATTTAACCCTTACATGACTGGAGCTTCCTGAAATTTTGCAAAAACCCTGTGCCAATGCATTCTCTTATATATGTGAGTCTCCCATATGGAGCCTTGTATATATAAGAGAATACATTGGCCTAACAATATTTACTTTGATCTTGTAAGCCAGTGCATTCTCTTATTTTATGTGAGGCTCCCTATGGGAGACTATCATATATAAGATAATGTATCGGCACAGGATATTTAATGCTGCACCATCATGAATGGGTTAAAAATGGTGTAATTCACATTCATGGTCACGCTTAAAGTTTACATCGAATTCAGCTCAAAGTAGTTCTAATCTGACATGTGAGATAATTGAATATTAATTATATTTAATATTGGATATATTGAATATTATTTCACACCCATTGACGTGAGGCACATGTATTCAACGGAAACCCAGCCATTGAATACATATTATTGTATACCTCGATCTAGTGGAATACAAGCCAGAACTATTCTTGTTGCATTGTCACCAAGAAAGATTAAGAAGTACATTTCGTCAACTATCTGCTTAAATCACAATAAAGGTATATACAGTATCAAAGGTGGTGACAGTCATGGATTGAACTTATCTGACAAAATGGTGTAGAATAAATACAGAACACAACTTGCATCATAATCTCAAATCTTTTATCGAACTTGTTGTGGACGGCGCATAGTTAAATAAATTTCGCTCAATAAAAGATTCTTGATTTAGATGTGCTTGTATCCTATCTATATATAGGTCTTACAAAAATAGGTGCGAAATTCAATATTATTAATGTAAAACTGCAACGTGATAAGAGTTTCCCTTGCATAAAGTGAACTTGCATATTTAGCAAAATAGGTGTTTAATATTTTACAATTGATGAACTATCATTTTTGTCCACAAAATGACATTTTTTTGTCTGTCTTGTTTTGTACAATGTGGACTGCCATATGTTTTAATCACAAAATGAACTGTCATGCTTGAGTGTGACATTTTTCACAAATTGGACTGTTTTCACGAGGATGTCTGTCTTGTTTTGTGCAATATGTATTGTTATATGTTACACAGGGAAGACTTATGCCTGTTATGTTTTAACCTGTCAACTTTTCCTACCTTGTGATAATGGGATCTGCAGCATGATTAGGACCCCAGTGTCCAAGCCGTCCTCGACCCGTCATTCCAGTCCGACCTCTGGGATTCAGCGGCAGCCCCCTTTTGATTTTGTATGACCTGACATGACTCCTCCGGTCGCAGTTATTCTTTTCGTCATACTCATTGAATGGATACAACAGAGGCTTTCTAAGTGATTTGTCTCTGAAATAAATTTAACTCTTTCTTTACTAAATACTCAGCCTAGAGGGCGACTTGGGAGACATCTTCTCCCTAAAAAGTGCCACTTCTCCCTATTTTTGTCCTAGGAAGAAGTGATTTCTCTCCCATGTACCAGTATGCATATTTCAAGACAGCATATCATAAGGGTACTTACCAATTATAATAGTATACTTAATCATTATAATGGTATATTTATAATCATAATGGTATTATATAAGGGCTCTTGTCTTGTATATTATTATCCATCCCTTAACTAACACTATTTCTGATTGGGCAAAAGCTGTCACATGATAATCTGGGAAAAAGTCATATTGGACTCCCGAAAGTCATTTTGGAGTCGAATCGAGTTATCGGGACTCGGTGACATCACAAAATCTGAAAATTGGAAATAAGTGACTTCTCCCAATTTGAAGTATGTATGCTGCTCCCTGCATTGGCGAGTACTTAGGAAATGTATCAGATAATAAGTTCAACAAACGACCCTTAACTCTTTCATGATGGGAGCTGTGCTGGCACAACATTAAAGACCCTGTGCCAATGCATTCGCTTATATATGCGAGTCGACCATAGGTTGACTAGCATTATCTCATATATATTTTGAAGACCTCTGTCTGTCTGTTTGTTTGTTTGTCTGTCTGTCTGTCATTAATACAAATCTACAATTCTCGACCGATCGGGACGAAACTTGGTACTTGTGTGTAGTTTGACCAGGCGGTCGACGTTGTCGTATTGGCGAGCCCGTGCGGCGCCCGCTTCGCGCATGCGCAGACGAGATCTCGGAAACGGGTGGAGCTATCGACTTGAAATTTGCTATGTGAATGTATCTTGCCTCGGATACAAATTTTATCGGGTCGCCGAGCCCGTGCGACGCCAGCTTCGCACATGCGCAGACGAGATCTCGGAAACGGGTGGAGCTATCGACTTGAAATTTGCTATGTGAATGTATCTTGCCCCGGATACAAATTTTATCGGGTCGCAGAGCCCGTGTGACGCCAGCTTCGCGCATGCGCAGACCAGATCTCGGAAACGGGTGGAGCTATCGACTTGAAATTTGGTTTTTGAATATCCCGGACAACGGATACGAATTTTATCGGGTCGCCGAGCCCATGCGACGCCAGCTTCGTGCATGCGCAGACCAGATCTCGGAAACTGGTGGAGCTATCGACCAGATCTCGGAAACGGGTGGAGCTATCGACTTGAAATTTGGTATGTGAATGTATCTTGCCCCGGATACGAATTTTATCGGGTCGTCGGGCCCGTGCGACGCCAGCTTCGCGCATGCGCAGACCAGATCTCGGAAACGGGTAGAGCTATCGACTTGAAATTTGGTTGTTGAATAGCCCGGACAACGTCGGGCTGGGTAGAGCTATCGACTTGAAATTTGGTTTTTGAATAGCCCGGACAACGTCGGGCTCATCGGCTAGTCTCATATATATTTTGAAGACCTCTGTCTGTCTGTCTGTCTGTTTGTTTGTCTGTCTGTCATTAATACAAATCTACGATTCTCGACCGATCGGAACGAAACTTGGTACGTGTGTGTAGTTTGACCAGGCGGTCGTCGTTGTCGTATTGGCGAGCCCGTGCGGCGCCCGCTTCGCGCATGCGCAGACGAGATCTCGGGAACGGGTGGAGCTATCGACTTGAAATTTGCTATGTGAATGTATCTTGCCCCGGATACGAATTTTATCGGGTCGCCGAGCCCGTGCGACGCCAGCTTCGCGCATGCGCAGACGAGATCTCGAAAACGGGTAGAGCTATCGACTTGAAATTTGGTATGTGAATCTATCTTGCCCCGGATACAAATTTTATCGGGTCGCCGAGCCCGTGCGACGCCAGCTTCGCGCATGCGCAGACTAGATCTCGGAAACGGGTGGAGCTATCGACTTGAAATTTGGTTTTTGAATAGCCCGGACAACGTCGCCCGGACAACGTCGGGCTCATCGGCTAGTCTCATATATATTTTGAAGACCTCTGTCTGTCTGTTTGTTTGTTTGTCTGTCTGTCTGTCATTAATACAAATCTACAATTCTCGACCGATCGGGACGAAACTTGGTACTTGTGTGTAGTTTGACCAGGCGGTCGACGTTGTCGTATTGGCGAGCCCGTGCGGCGCCCGCTTCGCGCATGCGCAGACGAGATCTCGGAAACGGGTGGAGCTATCGACTTGAAATTTGCTATGTGAATTTATCTTGCCCCGGATACGAATTTTATCGGATCGCCGAGCCCTTGCGACGCCAGCTTCGCGCATGCGCAGACAAGATCTCGGAAACGGGTGGAGCTATCGACTTGAAATTTGCTATGTGAATGTATCTTGCCCCGGATACGAATTTTATCGGGTCGCAGAGCCCGTGCGACGCCAGCTACGTGCATGCGCAGACCAGATCTCGGAAACGGGTGGAGCTATCGACTTGAAATTTGGTGTTTGAATATCCCGGACAACGGATACGAATTTTATCGGGTCGCAGAGCCCGTGCGACGCCAGCTTCGCGCATGCGCAGACCAGATCTCGGAAACGGGTGGAGCTATCGACTTGAAATTTGGTTTTTGAATAGCCCGGACAACGTCGGGCTCATCGGCTAGTGGCATATATAAGAGAATTCTTGACCTAACAATTTTTATCAAGTTTTTCTTACATTCTTTAACAATTTTTCTCATTTTTTCTTATATTCTTTAACAATTTATCATTTTTTATCATTTTTTTCTTACATTCTTTATAAATTTTTTATCATTTTTTCTTACATTCTGTAACAATTTTAGAATTATTTCTTACATTCTTTAAAAATTTGTAATCATTTTTTATAATTGTTTCTTACATTCTATAACAATTTTTATCATTTTTTCTTATATTCTTTACCAATCTTATCATTTATTTTTATCATTTTTTCTTATATTCTTTAACAATTTTATCATTTTTTACTTACATTCTTTATCAATTTTTATCATTTTTTCTTACATTCTGTAACAATTTTATCATTATTTCTTACATTCTTTAATAATTTTTTATCATTTAAAAAAAAAATTCTTAATTATTTTAACAATTATAAAAATTAACATAAAATTTGTTGGGCCAAAGCATTCTCTTATATATGCGAGGCAACCTATGGTCAACTTGCATATATAAGAGAATGCATAGGCACAGGGTTTTTGCAAAAATTCAGGAAGCTCCAGTCATGAAAGGGTTGACATATCCCTCCCATAAATAGGACTCCTTCTGTCTGTTATTATCTGTCATCTGTTTATTAACTAAAAACCCCTCCAGATGAATAATGGACCATTCCAATCCAATGAATACTTTTACTTTTAGTGGGAGAATCCATTTGGAATAGAAAGGATTAATATACAATTTTTATTTTACAGTTACAACAACATACACAATCAAGTCACCATATTTGTTGAGATTCCGCATTTTGAAACCATTGTTTATAAACATTTACTGTAACAGCGCAGTGAAAATTGTCAACAAACACTGCTGTTTTTCAAGACATCGTATTTGGCCATTAACCCTTTATATACTAAAGCATCATTGATGAGTAGTCATCTTATTAACTCTCTCTATACTAAAGCATCATTGATGAGTAGTCATCTTATTAACTCTCTCTATACTAAACCATCATTGATGAGTAGTCATCTTATTAACTCTCTCTATACTAAAGCATCATTGATGAGTAGTTATATTATTAACTCTCTCTATACTAAAGCATCATTGATGAGTAGTTATTTTATTAACTCTCTCTATACTAAAGCATCATTGATGAGTAGTCATCTTATTAACTCTCTCTATACTAAAGCATCATTGATGAGTAGTCATCTTATTAACTCTCTCTATACTAAAGCATCATTGATGAGTAGTCATCCCATTGAAAATGTTCAGATAATATGTAGGGCTGCAATGATTCAAACCTTCATGATGCAAATCATAATTTTACTATCACGATGCGATGTATCGTGATGCAAATTTTTGGCAACTGACGGCTGTGTAAACTAGATGAATCACTTAATCATTTTTGGTATGTATATTCTCATCAGTCTTCACCTCAGCATATTCATTGAAGTAAATTACAAGACCTAACTAAAATGACCAAAATGCATGGCCAGGTTTTACAAGTAGACTATAATAACTAATACAGTCCCCAGTTTTGCCCTGATGAAAAGTTTTGAGTGGAAAAGTTTGTATTTGTGACTATTGATAACTCTGCATACATGATTATTGGTTGATATAAATAAATCTGATGTGGCTAAATATGATATAGATATTACATGCATGTAAAAGGAAAAATAAATAAAAGGTCCGTAGACCTCATGTCCGCCTCTAAGCATCGGCTTGATACGACCGTTGTTTGCGCATAAAAACCTGTCTTTAGTGCTAGTAAACCTACATACCAAATTTAATTTCATTCAGTACACATTTACTAAAGTTATCATCCCGAAACCTCAAATTGGCAAAAATTCTAAGTCAAAAAGGGACATAACTACGGTGAAAATTGGCGGGCAGAACCCGAATTCGAACTTGACCTGTGTTTTGCTGGGAGAAAGACACATACCAACTTTGGTTCAGATCAAATAATCCAAACTGAAGTTATCGGTCGGAAACCAAAAATGTTAACAGACGGTCAAATTCTAAGTCAAAAAAGGGGCATAACTCTGGTGAAAATTGGCGGACGGAACCAGAATTCGAACTTGACCTGTCTTCTCTGCTAGTAAACCCACATACCAAATTTAATTTAATTTGGTTCACTCTAACTAAAGTTATCATCCGGAAACCTCAGATGCACGGACGGATGGACGGACGGACGGACGCACGCACGCACAGGCTGATTATAATAGTCCTCCGAACCCGTTGGGTCGGTGGACAATGAAAGTGTCAATGACACTGTAGCTCAACTTATGTAGGGGAATAATTGAATGGTTGACAGTAAATGGAGGAATAGGAAAGGTGTTAATTGAAATGTCTAAGTAAGACAAGATGAACATGTCAATATCAACATTCATGACAAGTTCCATGATGATCGGATCAGGGATGTGGTGAGTATGGTGTGCCAAAGGATTTAGTGATGCAAAGAGTAAATTCTAAAATGGCTGCTGGCGGCCATGTTTTTTGGCCGAATTACCCCAAAAGGACTCGTTCCCATCTACATGTCATTGTTAACATCCATGACAAATTTCATGAAGATCCGACCAAAGCTACGACCTGTAGCCCGCGCCAAAGGATTTAGTCATGCAAAGAGTAAAATCCAATATGGCAGCTGGCGGCCATGTTTTTTGGCCGAACGACCCCAAAATGACTCGTTCCCATCTACATGTCAATATTAACATCCATGACAAATTTCATGATGATCAGACGAATAGTATGACCTGTAGCCCGCGCCAATGGATTTAATTTTGAAATCCAAGATAGCCACCAGTGGCCATGTTTTTTGGCGGAATGACCCCAAAAGGACTCGTTCCCATCTACATGTCATTGTTAACATCCATGACAAATTTCATGAAGATCCGACCAAAGCTACGACCTGTAGCCCGCGCAATGGATTTAATTGTGAAATCCAAGATGTCCGCCAGCGGCCATGTTTTTTGGCCAAATCACCCCAAAATGACACGTTCCCATCTACATGTCAATGTCAACAGCCATGACAGATCTCATAATGATCTGACCAAAGGTACGACCTGTAGCCTGTGCCAAAGGATTTAGTCATGCAAAGAGTAAAATCCAATATGGCTGCTGGCGGCCATGTTTTTTGGCTGAACGACCCCAAAATGACTCGTTCCCATCTATATGTCAATATTAACATCCATGACAAATTTCATGATGATCAGACGAATAGTACGACCTGTGGCCCGCGCCAATGGATTTAATTTTGAAATCCATGATGTCCGCCAGCGGCCATGTTTTTTGGCCGAATGACCCCAAAATGATTCGTTCCCATCTACATGTCAACAGCCATGACAGATCTCATAATGATCTGACCAAAGGTACGACCTGTAGCCTGTGCCAAATGATTTAGTCATGCAAAGAGTAAAATCTAAGATGGCTGCTGGCGGCCATGTTTTTTGGCCCAATGACCTCAAAATGACTCGTTCCCATCTACATGTCAATGTCAACATTCATGACAAATTTCATAAAGATCAGACCAAAGGTACGACCTGTAGCCCGCGCCAAAGGAAATTGTTGACGGACACACAGACACACGGATGACGGACGCCAACCCATGGCAATAGCTCAAACTTACAAAGTAAGTTGAGCTAATAATATATAAGATGGCAAAATTGCACAAGAAATCTGATTTTTATAGTTCTACATAAACTTACAGTTTAATAATATCAATTTCGTCAATATAACTGGCCTTCTCTGTCAGAATTGCGGGATCTGTATACCTGATTGGCTCATACTCAGGGTAACTTATCTGAAATGCAGAAAATTAAAAATATCTTCATCTTAATCCATCTAAAAATTTATATCTAAACCAATTTGGATGACTATTGTGAGCTTATCCTTGGCTCATGACATTGGTGGCTAAATCAGGCTGAATTAGCGATAAATGGTGTGTGATATTTATTTGCACAATCCCATTGTGTATAGGTCACGTTATACAATAATCAGACAATGAAAAATAAATACGTGTTAAAAGAGATCTTAAGTATGGTATATTGCCAGAAAATTTTCAAAGAGGTCATGGTCAATTCACTTTATATTTGGTGATCATTGGCTACACTTGAAACAATTTGGCAAAAAGAAATTATGGACATGTCTTATCATACAAAATTAAAAATATTTTGCAAAAGTTACAAAAATTGAAAAGATTTATAATTAAAAGGTCAGTTTCAATTATTCGCTTTGTGGGCTTTATCTATTTAGTTTATGAGTGTAGAAAACTGCGTACCTTTTCTTCAATGGGGACAAGATTCTGTATTGGCCATGTCTCTTTTGTTACAAATGAGACTGGATGTGACCAGCTCCTGTAACCACTTACCAACGTGCGAGCAGTTTCTTTCTACACATTTCAATAACAAAAAATAGAAATGAGAACTTCATATAAATTTGATTTAGTCTAAGGGAAGCATCTGAGCAGTGTAGAGTCACTACCTCGACTAAGCACCAGAACAGTGTGACTTGTTGTGAATAGAGAATTTAAAAGTGTCCATCTTTCAAAGAAAGTTTTTTCCTTCATAGTGGAGAAGCGTTTCAATGGTACCTCATCAATGTTTTTATAATGTTGTATTATTTCTATTAAGCCCTTCACTGAGGGTTCACTATTCCTAAATAAAATGTTACCTCCCATGGAACCTTGTCATCAGGTACAGGGAATCTAATGGCTGTCGACAGATGATAAGGTGATGATCTTGAAGAAGCATGCAGTTCTATTCTTTTTTCGATCAACATTTGCACCAGTTCTCTTTCCCTTTGTTCTTTTTCAAGCTTTTTCAGCCTTTCTGCAGGAATTGAATAAATTATTTTTGTAACAGGAACATATTTTTAAGACAATTTTACATGAAGAATAAATGAACCAATGCTCATCTTAGCAGTATGAAAGAAAAAAATAGAGGATAAGGCTACACAAAGACAATTTCCGATTTCTCAGACCTGCGCGCATGGTCCCGTGACCCGCGCATGCAATGTTTTTTATTCGCGATCAATCTGTTGGGAAAATTATTAATTGGTTCAAAATAATTGTGGTACATTTTTTTATACAAGTGAGATCAAACAGACCCGTTTCCATGATTCAAATTTCTAAATCGTTACTGTAATGGGTAACTATGTTGATTCAAGTGTTTAACATGTGTTATTATGCATCTGCAAATTCAGTCAAATAATTTGTGTATTGGGTGATTTGTGACAAAATAAATACATGGAATCTATCAACTAAGTTTTATTGAAAAACTGAAATTATTTTTATTATTAAACCCAGAGATAGCTGATACAGAGGTGGAATGCTTTGTAAGTGTTTGCCCCAGAAATAAAAATTTAATTTAAATAACGTGCGCATGCTTTTCAAAATATTGGCCTGAGAAATGTGAAATTGACCTCGTGAATATAATCCTACATTATCACTCAAGGAGAAAAATCATTTTAACCCTTTCATGATGGAAGCTGCACTGGTGCAGCATTAAAGATCCTGTGCTAGTGCATTCTCCTCGCATATATAAGAGAATAAATACACTGGTTTAGGGTACGTTCATACACTGGCAAGTTTGCACGGTATGGGTTGCAGGCATTTTGTCGTATAAAACGATATGGTGCAAGAATATGAACGGAAACAAGCATATAAGATGCCAGGGGCGCCGGAAGCATCCAAGGGCAGGGGGGCAGATCCTACAAAAAGGGCACTTTTCTGCAAAAAAGGGCATTTTCTCCGCAAACTCGGGAAAATAACCATAAATTCATTGTGGCAAAAATCCCTATTTTAATGGTATTTGTCGGTTTTTATGGCCGTTTTGTGATAAAATTGACAAAAAAATAATATTCCTTGTGAAATTGGTGGTATTTGGACCAAAAAAGTCACATTTTGCAATAAAAATACGAGATTAAACACACAAAAAGCATTTTCTGTCTCCAGAAAAAGGGCAAGTCCTGCCCCCGCTCGCCCCACTTGGTCAAGGGCAGGGGGGTCAGCTGCCCCCTCTTCCGGCGCCCCTGTAAGATGCAACTGTACCACAGCTAACTACGAGCGAAGTAAAATCTCTGTAGTTCCACCTGTAGCCATGCTACTGGAATTTGCCTGTAAATAGCATGCAATTATCTCATAAGAATCAATCATACAGGTATGTGAAGGCAAATGACAGTAGCACGTTACAAGTGGAACTACATAAATTTTACTTCTCCTGTCATTAGCTTTGATAAAAATGCATGTTATGTGGATGTTTTCGTTCTTATTCTGGCACCATGTGGTTTTCTATGACGAAATGCCCGCAAAAACATACCGTGCAAACTTGCCAGCGTATGAATATACCCTTACAAGGTGAAGGTGAATATTGTTAGGCCAATGTATTCTCTTATATATATATATACATGTACAAGAGAATGCATTGGCACAGGGTGTTCGCAAAATTTCAGGAAGCTCCAGTCATGGAAGGGTTAACAGTTCATCATTGAGCTTTCCGATGAATGGCAACAAGCCATATTTCCAACTAAATCCTGAAAAGTTACCCATAATTCTGCTGTGGTTAAGAAGTCGATTAATTAGGGCATTACTGTATATTGTCAAAACTTTTGTTAAATGTTCTTATATGTTACATGTTTTAATTAGGATTGGAATAAAATATGTTTACATCAACTCAGACCTGTCGATAATTATTTGATAAGCATACAATAAAAAGATTGAATCAAGCAAATCCTACTGTTGCCATTGAATTGATGTTCATGGTCGTGGTATGCATGTTTGGATCATATCCAGTGTTCGCCCTGCCTTTAGCCATTTTAGCAAATTGCAAAAAAAAATACAAAGTGGCTAAAATAAATATGCTGGTGGCTAAAAATATGGCTACAGGCATTTTTTGTGTCCGCGGGCTGAACGACAATTTATTGTAAACAAAAGAAATTAACCGGCTCAGCACAAGACGACTTAACGTTAATCGCGAGAGCTGACGAAAAAGGACGATATTGCGGATGTTTTCGATTATCTATACTATAGGGTTTCACGCCCTGGGCAATTAGTTAATGGTCGTTTAAAGGTCGATTCTTTAGACGCTATCACAATTGAGTAAACATAGATTTATGAAATGGCTTCTTGTGTAACAAAAGGGCTTTATTTTACGGCGTATTAAACTGATTGCAAAATAGTGAAGTCATATATACGCTCAATTCAATAGCTTCTCACATTTCATTGACGTTAATGGAGTTGACAGTGTTGAATGGGACCATGAGACTCGCAGACACGAAATTAAAGATGGAACTAAACTTAGACAAGATGCAGTGTCAGCCTGCAGGAAGTTTGCGTCTGTTCTGGTTGATAATTTGAAGAGTAGATTCGCTGATGACGAGGACTTGGAGATCCTCCCTAGATTGACCAAACTGTTTGAGCCGTTAATGTGATAAGCATATTATCATAAAGCATTCCAAGCGTTTGGTGGATTGTGTGAAACGATGCGCGATGATAACATTAACGAGGAAGAAGGGAATCAGGAAAGTGTGTAGGATCAAAAGGCACATGGACGATATATAGACAATTATGTTCCGTTTGTGACCAGCGGCAATTCAGTATTGTGTACCAGTGTCAACTGTAGATTGCGAACAAGCGTTTTCTACCCAGAATCTTATTAAAACGAAGCAACGAAATATACTGCTGCGGCATATTTTAATGTTGATGTTGTATATTGTTATGACTTATAAGTGCTAATAAATTTGTGTAAATATATGTTTATATCGTATTGCATCTTGTGCTAATTTATCCCACAGTATATGTGGCGAAACTTTTTCAAAAGTGGCTAACAAAATTGCACAAGTGACTTAAAAAATGGCTACAAAGAATTTCGGGCCAGGGCGGACACTGATCATATCAAAACATTCATTTTGAAGGCTATACCGTAATGCCCTAAATAATCGACTCCTTAACCATAATTCTGCTGTGGTTAAGGAGTCGATTATTTAGGGCATTACTGTATATTAGTATAATGAATGTGCGAACGCTATGACTGACTGAAGTTGACTTTGAAGCCAATTTGGAAGAAACTCACTTTGTTCTTTCTCTCTTTTGATGTCTCGCATCTTTGGTAATTCTACTCGTGTTGTAGACATTTTATTTTCTTGTATTGATGCAATGATCCAGGTGAAAGCTTGATAAGTTGACATCATCTAAAAAGTATAAAAAAAAATTCATGTAAATTTAAAGCTCCTTATGGTTTTAGACCATATTTTTCCAAAATTTTATTCTGATGATGTTAGTCTAGTGTATATGTGTAAATAAAGTAGAGGGGAATTTATCACCTAAAATTACACGTGGAACTTTGAATTTTCAGATTTGGCTCTGGATATTATAAAAAGCACAGATAGTATGAAACGCAGTCTAGAAGAATTTCGGATTCATTTTTTTT
Source organism: Siphonodentalium dalli (assembly GCA_032622095.1). Classification (NCBI taxonomy): domain Eukaryota; kingdom Metazoa; phylum Mollusca; class Scaphopoda; order Gadilida; family Siphonodentaliidae; genus Siphonodentalium; species Siphonodentalium dalli. The sequence goes on along the minus strand of CP136067.1, from coordinate 135,693,841 downwards.
TTTGGCACATCGACTTCCATTAACATTTCTATCGGAATTTTAGAATTGGCCTGCCAAAAGTTCTCAACTCACTCATAAATGATAACATAAATCAAAATATAATGTTCCACCTCCAGCAAGAAACAGTGACTTTGATTGGTCAGAGAGCATGCAACATATAACATGTTTATGTCTGGAGCCATCAACATAAGGGAAACCAAGACACCTGTTTTATTGTCTCTCGCTGGTCTGCTTTTTTCATGATGTCATTTACGTTGAACAACATTATGGAGAAACAGATAGGAGATTTGGGTCCGTGAAGTTAGCACAACATTCAACATTCAACATTCGTTCAACATTCGCGTGAAGTTGGCACAACATTCAACATTCGCCAGCGAAAACCACACATGATAGGCGTGGGCCCTATGGAGAATTAAAGTACCATCAGGGTACAATGGCTGCATATATGGGCCCGATCCGATCATGCGTATATGATGTGCCCCCTCTCTCCCCCGGAATTGAAATTGCTCAAAAATGAGCATCGAAATATCCAATACTCATTTTGATAGGAGTGCTATATATACGACCCACTAAATCCATTCACATTAAAACAATTTATGTACAAGAAAAATCGAATGTTAAAATTGCTCAAAAATGAGCATCGAAGTATCGAATACTCTAATTTTGATAGGAGTGCTATATATACGACCCACTTAATCCATTCACGTTAAAAAAAACTTATGTACAAGAAAATTCGAATGTTGAACGAATGTTGAATGTTGTGCCAACTTCACGCGAAAGTTGAACGAATGTTGAATGTTGTGCTAACTTCACGGACCCAGGAGATTTTGACATTTCGTTGATCATTCTTCGGAATAAATGTCAAATTGCTATGATTTATCAGGACTGTCATAAAAAATAAACGTTATTGTGGTGGATTGACACATGGTGTGACATTGATGGCTTGGAACCTAGGTTCATGCAACCACGACTCGGTTGAACATAAACTCCAAGCTGTCAATGCCATACAATGTTACCATCAATTAATCCACCAAAATTACTTATAATGCATTCTTTGTAATATTTTGATTAGGATTCCCCTTTAGACTTATAGGAATTTCTGTCAGGAAGATAATTATAAAAGGTACTGGAAAGGAGAGATGCATGCATTTTAAACTATTTAAAACTGTTGTCTACTATTAAACAAAATGCAAGCCTGAAATAGTGTGTCTAACATTTGCAGAATGTGGACCACCAGAGGGTGAATTTAGTGACGCTATCCTGCACAGTGTATAATCTAGGTGACTAATGGGAGAACATCGATCACCAACTTCAACTGGGGAACTTTAATCTGATCCTAGGTCTCCCATAACATTGAGGCCAAAGCAGAATGAGGTCCCCAGAGGATGAATTTGGTAATGCTATGCGGGATAGCATTACTATATTTACCCTCTTTATCACCATCTTTGGAAGTTGTTAAATTTGAATGCCATAATCTCCTTAAAAAGCTGGGTTTTTTTCAGTATCCGAGATGAGTAGTTGGGATTGCTCATTAGTCTAATAACTTGCTTTATTATATACTCAACAGTGAATTATAGAAAAAAATGCATTTATATAAACATCGATATCACCCAGACGGGGATATAGAAGAAAATACTTTCACACTAGCTCGCACGTGCGACCGATTCACTTACGTGTACCAATACTGTTTCCGGTTTGTACTGTTGAAGAAGGACAACGAGAAAGAACCCATTGTGATATATTCTAATTTATGTTATATTTACTGATATTACAGTTATAATTCAAATCTATTTTATGTTGAAATTCGACATATTTATGGGGGAAATAAGGGAAGAATATGGGAACTATATTTTTATATTCTGCGGATGGTGAAGTAGCATTGGGTGAACATGCATCGATCAGCTGATGGCTTCAAAAGTGATGCATCGATTGAAGACGATTGTGAGATCATTTAACGTCGTAAATGGTGAATTTCTTTACAAAGAATAGCTAGTGTTTCTTGAATGGATACCGAAAAATATGTCATTCGTGACCGCGACAAATGTTTATTAAATAAACATTTGTCTCGCTCACTCATGACATATATTTCGGTATCCACTCAAAAACACAAGATATCCTCTATTTATCAACTGCTCACTACCTCTATTGCCTACATAAACCTGCCTAATAAATGTTTATTATGTCAATGTAGATTTATTAGGTTAGTACTACGGTGACCTTCATGACATAATTGCATATGCAGATTGCGCAGGTAACTAGGGACATCAATCGACCTATAAAATGATGTCATTGTGATTTTGGAATGTTTTTATTGTCCATAATTCACCGCTAAACTATTTTGCTCTAAGCTGCACTCTGGTTTTTCCACGTCACGAATGCTAATTAGTTACCTTGACCTAATAAATGTAAGGGCATCATCAAAGTAACAAATGTAAAACTGAGGAAAATTTAGCTCACAAAAGCCATGTTTTGTACGATGGATAAATAAAATATGCAGCTAATATTGTCGCTTAAACTCTTTATGTCCGCTCGGGGGATTTGGCATCTATTAGATTCAGCAGAGCCTCTGATTTTTTGAAAATATAGAAAAAAAAAATAATGCTGAATTTGCCTGAGGCATATATTTTTTGAGAAAATTATGACATAGGTTCCAGGCCATGAACAACTTAGGACTGAATCCCAGTACCAGATGAACCCTACATACCTGCTCCTCAAGTTTTTTGTCAAGTGCGTCAAGTCTCTTGTTGATATCGTTGGAATTATTTTTTACGGGAGATGAACTGTCATCTGTCATCTCCATGCCCTGTGTTTGATCCTGAGTCTCCTCAACGATGCTCACTAACTTATCCAGTCTGCAAATTCAACACATTTGATGAATAACTAAATGGAAATAAATGGAATATCGGCCACAGATGCCATGATACAAGATTGCCTACTTGAAGATACAGTCGTAAGAAAAATCTCCCGAATTTAATCTAGATTTCAGGAATTCTGAAGTTCAATCTCCCGAAATTGGCCTGCCAGAAGTTAGCCGGTATGACCTAAACCATGCATTAACAGTAATGTATTTGCTCTGTGAACATTGGTAATTGAAAAATCAACCAATGCTTCCCCATTTGGTTGGGTTTTTAACTTGTTTTAGGATATTTTCGGCAATGTTTGTATGCAATAAAACAGAAGATTATGCAATAGTCTTTTTACAATGGGTTGGTGCAGGCAATCTTTATGCAAATATTTGAATTATGCATTTAAGCGATATGCAATTAATTGAAATGGACTGTACAGTCTCTCATTTATTCAAACACTCATGCATTATATAAGTAATACGGTAATACCAACACATTTTACTTACTCAAACTCTACTCAGACCTAATCAAAATGAGGTTGCACCACCCATGTGTTTTAGAGATTAACTCTTTCTATACTAAATATATTCTCCCAGTCAGTTAAAAATGATATCCCATCTCTAGAGACAAAGGCTTTTGTTGACTGGCTAGTACGTGTCATTCCGATTATTATTTATTACCCTCATAAATAAACAATGCAGGGAAAAAAAGTCTCCACCTTTAACATAGGAGATGGATGCGCTTTTGCATTAAAGACCCACTTAATTTTCTAGTCACCGATTATTTTTTTATAGTGACTTGATATACATTTTAATAACAATATATTCCATAAAATATTATTAAAATACTATAATTCATCACGAAGAGGCCTATAAAGAAATAGAAAACAGCTGAAATCATAGAAAGATTCCCCCCTGTTTCGGCTCCCAGAATGCAACATAATTCAAACCAAAGATGTATTTTCATTGGAAGGAGAATAAATCTATTATCTATCTTCAAGATATAGAGTTATTCCCCCTCCATTGAAAATAATAAAAAAATTTGCAACATATCCTGGATGACAAAAACATGTTGGTAACTCAACAAAAACAACATGTTCACAGATTATTACACCGGATAAGTTGATAAAACAATGTTTTGGAGCTTTCTCATTCAAATGGTATATAATATGGCATATATTTTATATAATGTGATCTGGTGGCTCGAAAATTAAGTGGGCTTTTAACCCTTTACCCAACAAACCGGCCAAAACCGGCCAAATACAGCTTCAACAGCCTAAAATATCTTCGGTCTGTCTCAATAGAACCATACAAATATGGATATCATTGGAACCGGCTCCTTGACCACATTGTGATAGTTACAGTTAGCCCTGTGCCAATGCATTCTCTTATATATGCGAGTCGACCATAGGTCGCCTCGCATATATAAGAGAATGCATTGGCCTAAAAAAAATCTTTTTTTAACACTTTTTACCATTTTTTCTTACATTCTTTAACAATTTTATAATTTTTAATGTGTTAAGCCAATGCATTCTCTTATATATGCGAGGCGACCTATGGTCGACTCGCATATATAAGAGAATGCATTGGCACAGGGCCGTTCTGTTGGGTAAAGGGTTAAGGTGATTAATCTTTTCATACTTCTCTGTGTTGCTCTTGACAATTTCATCGATTGTGTGTGATTCACTGAAGTTGAGTTTCTGTAGATACTGCTGCACGATGACACCCTGCCACTCAACCAGCTGTTTCTCTTCTAACTTATTTTTAAATTTCTTAACTGAAACAGATTATTGCCAGGTACAGTAATGCCCTAAATAATCGACTCCTTAACCACAGAAGAATTATTGGTAACTTTTCAGGATTTAGTCGGAAATATGGCTTGTTGCCATTCATTGGAAAGCTCTCAAACCACAGCAGAATTATGGGTAACTTTTCAGGATTTAGTCGGAAATAAGGCTTGTTGCCATTCATTGGAAAACTCTCACTGAGAGCTTTCCAATGAATTGCAACAAGCCATATTTCCGACTAAATCCTGAAAAGTTACCCATAATTCTGCTGTGTTCAATGAGTCGATTATTTAGGGCATTACTGTATGAAATAAAGGTTTCATTAACCATTTCTTTACTAAATGCTCATTGATGAGTAGTTATCCCTCAGGAAATGTTCAGATAATAAGTTCAATCAATGACTATAGGTCATTTGTTGAACTCATTATCTGAACATTTCCCACCTATGAACAGAAATTCTTCTGCACTTGTATTATCTCTTTGGTTGCCTGTCGTCTGCTTAAACTACCTGAACATCCCTCCAGATGAATAATAGGCCATTCAAATGTATATACTTTTATAACCGAATGGATGGGAGAATCCATCAAGTACAGAAAGGGTTAACTTCATTTGAAGTTATTAATGTATTTTCACTACTATTTTCAAAATATCTAGCATAAGCATTCAGAAAAGTGAAAACTCACATTCAAGGACTCATGCGAAATAATATTAAAATCTGTAAAGCAACTATCATCAACAAGTACATGAAAAAATAGATTAAATTTATTGTTATTTTCATTATTAATAACTCTCCGATAATAAGATATCAAATGTCTAAACCATTGTAAACATTACTGTTACAGTGGTATAACCGATAAAAAAGCCTAATTAGTCCAATAGGATACCAAAGTTTAATCAAAACTTGAAAGTAAACATTGGAAAATGTCAATGCATTGATGCCGGTAATGAAGAAAGCTCCATTACCGGTTTATGGATCGGGTTACCGGTTACCTGTTGGTATTAGGCGCATTTATATCCAGGTATTTTCTGTGTTTTTAATTGTATTATCAGTGTAGTTGTTATATAGTAAATATCTGAAACATTTAAATGAATGATCTGTTAGAAAATACATAGGTGATAGAATCATTCACCTTCCCTAGTCAATTTTATCATAACAGCTTTCATCTGAAACATAAACAAACTACTTTTCATTGAGGAGGTCATTTTGGGAGCAAAGCGTGATCTGTCTAATTAATTATTCATCCGTGATCTGTCTAATTAATTATTCATCTGCAGTTTACCAACAAGGTAGCTTGTTAAATTTGGTTGGCTTGAAAAACAATTAATTCTTCAAATACTTTTCACCCTCCTCCACCCCTCCACCGCCATCTACAGCAAATTTAGAATACACAAGTTTAATATTCAAACATGAATTTTCTTTGGCTATTTACCGCTAACTCCAGGTTTCTGTTGTCATACATATTTTTCATCTTTTAGGGGAGTTAGTAGCGTGCTCATATCGCTCACTTCTATTCCATTCTGTTACTGGCCGGCCCCTTACCGAACAGAATGGCTTATTAAGCCATCCCTAAGCCCTCGCTTAGCCACCAGAGACCAATGATGGCTAAGATAAACCATCACTATAGTTATATTAGCACTCATGAAGAATAAGAAGGGGTGTGATGGCTTAGGTAGCCATCCAATCAGGAAGAATTTCTGGTGATGGCTAAGGTGATGGTTAGTCGATGGCTAACAACATGGAATTATATTCACTAGCCATCATTACTGGTGGTTAATAATTTATTCCATAACCATCAGACTGGAGAAATTTTAACATTCAAATGTTATTAGCCTTCACCAAAGTCATATTAATGGTTAGGAGACCTTCTCTCCTGAGACTAGCTGCCATAGACCTGACATATGGCTGCCATATGTTGGTCCAACCAGATAGAGGCTGCATAAATGCATCCTGGGATATTTTACTCAACAACATTTGAATTGTAACTGCTAGTCTATATTCACTGCTCTCAAGTTTGTTGTTCCAGTATTGTTTATACTTATGTTCTTAGCAGTCTTAGTAAACTTGTGATTTCTTTAGTTGAGATTCATTGGACTAGAACTGTAATGGCTTCAAGATAGCTGAGCCTGCTAATTTTAAAAGTTGTGAAATAACTCTCAGAAATCCGCATGTTTATCAAACATTCTGCCTGAGATTCTGAGAAAATATCCTGCTGCCACTAAGATACATGTATATACAAATTAATCTGGAAATTGGTAAGTACAATCCTCAGCACTATATTTTCTAATTTATTGGGCATGATATGACACATTAAACATCTTGAAAAAAACATATTCATATTTAACCATTCCAATGGGAGCTTCTTAAAAATTTTTGAAAATCCTGTACCAATGCAATTCTCCAGCTAGCCAGTAAATTCTCTTATATAAGGCTTGATCCCTATAGATGGCAAACTCGCATATATAAGAGAATTCAGCTGGAACCAGGTTCTTTAATGCTGCACCAGCATATATAGTTCTCATATTGGAAGGGTTAAAGATTTATCTTGAAGTTGACCAGACTATTTTCTTTTGAATTTTGACAAAAATCTGCAGAAATCTTTGGCTGGCCCAGCCTAATGTGAAGATGTTGCATGATTCCATATAGCATGCAGTCCGGGTGTCCAGTGATACAATTGCAAATCGTTTCCACTGTATTTATGATGAAAACTTGGCAAAAGATAACAAAAATAATGGACATTGTTAAATATGTTGTTAAAAATTATTTTTATGATATAACATATTATTTTAAAGATAATTCATTCTCAAATAGATGATGCCAAAGAGTTATTCCTCCTGAAGCAAGTTATATAACATAGCCATCACTAAATGTCCAGGGCTAACTAGCCATTGGTCTACTAGCCATCGGCCTACTAGCCATCGGCTTACTAGCCATCAGCCTACTAGCCATCGGCCTACTAGCCATCGGCTTACTAGCCATCGGCCTACTAGCCATCAGCTTACAAGCCATCAGTAGTGTACTAGCCATCGGCCTACTAGCCATCGGCCTACTAGCCATCCATCCATCGAGGGCTAAGCGATGGCTTAGCTCATTTAAATATTTCGGCCTATAGGAGGGCTAAGCGATGGCTAATAAGCCATCATCTAGCCATCACCTAGCCTCGATGGCTAAATTTTGCATTAGCCATCCATATCCTCTGAAAACTACTAGCCATCAGTAAGCCATCATTCCTTCTCTTCTGAGTGCTAAAGAATGGCTAACAGATGGCTAATGATTTCGGTAAGGGGGGCTACTTCCAGTTCACACTCAATTCAATTCTTTATTCTCATGACCTATAATACATAGGTATCGAGATAACATTTGTACACTATTTACATATATCATGGTACATATATAAGCATATTATACACATTATTATAAATAAATATAAATAAACACATTATAAATAAATACCAATAAACACATTATAAATAAATATAATAGCACTGTCATTGCTATATATATAACATTATTCATTAATAGTAATAATATATCTAGAAGTGAACATATACATTTTGTGCACACATACACACACAGAGTTAGTTATCAGTGTATCAATACTACATATTCAAGTTATCTTTATAATACCATATGGAGTATTACAATCGCTTCAATATTATATATTATAATCATTCAATATTCGATAGTTCGCGGTTAACAATTTTAATAAAATCACATAGTCGTCGTAGGCTTGTTGGATTTTTCTGATTAAGTAGTTCGCTCATAGTGATTGTATTGGGGCGTTTGTCCGTTAGCGTTGTTAATAAACGACGCCTGGCTTTATATAAGCTTTCGCACTCGAGAAGGTAGTGGAACTCGTCTCCAATTTTACCGGATTTGCAGAGTTGGCATACACGATCGGATTGTTCGGAGTTTCTCCAACGGCCTATTTCAATCGGGAGTCGATGATTGCTTGTTCTAAATTTACACAAGATGAAACGATTTGCTATGTTGAGTGTTACAAGATAATTTTCGAATGACAAATCGTGCTTGAAAATTCTATATATGCGGCCTCGGCTCGAGTTGTTTAAGTCCGTTTCCCATGATTTTCTAAACTGGGATATTAAACTACATTTCATGTATGAGATAAGTTGGTTGCTATCCGGTATCTGTTCCATGTGCCAATAGAGTATTTGTCCGTTGTCTTCTAATATATTATAAACTTTATGTAACCAGGGGAATCTGTCGTCGTTTATATCGAACATCGAATGTGCTAGTTTGAAAATTAGCTTTTGATATCTACCGCCGTTACTGTTCATGATCTTACTCCAGAACTTCATCATTCTTGTATATATCTGTATCTGCAATGGTAGTCTTCCACATTCCCCGTACACCATATAATTTGGGGTTGATGGCCTAAGTTTAAGGACGTGTTTAAGAAATGTACGGTGGACTTTTTCCAGAACATCATTGTTGCCAAACCCCCATACTTCACAACCATATAGCAATATCGGGGTAACATGCAAATCGAACAAGTCCAGTTGATTTTTAACAGAAAGGCAGTGTTTGCGTGATTTCCCGATTAAGGAGTACATGGCACGAGTGGCTTTTTCTACCAATGTTTTTTTCGCCATCGTAAAGGAGCCGGATTTACAAAATATTATGCCAAGGTAATTAAAATTGTTAACGGTATCAATTTTCTTCCCTTTAAAGGCACGTGAGGCCTTAGTTGTCGAAAATATTCATATTTGTTCCAATCACCGTAAACAGAAAATCATTAAAACGCATACAGTTTCGTTCATATTTACCATGACCATCGCGTAAACAACATGTTATCACAAAGACCTACTATATTTTACCTAAGCAAGAGCCTGATTGTGTTACAGAAGACAGCACAATGCTACTGGCTAATCACACACAAATGGCATAAACGCTCTTTATTAGTTCCATATCAGGAATTCACCAACAAAGAACGCTCTTTATGTTTACCATCATAATATAAACAAACACCAGAAAAGTAACTTTTTTATGCTTTTGTTTACATAACAATGGTCAACATATGACAATAACATACTGTTTATGCGATATTTCTTATTTGTATACGGAAAAAGTCTGTCTACATTTTGATGTTCTTTCTGTTTGTGACGGTTTTTGACGGGTGGAAATATTTTCACAGGATACCCACCACCAAGGCCAACCGTACCTTTAAACAGAAACGAGACTTTCTTGCATAGACTCGCTTTAGATAAATTTAATATTTTTGTTTTATCCACATTGACTGTTAATTTCCATTGACTACAATATTTTTCAAAAATATCGAGTTGTTGCTGTAACCCTTTAGGTGTTTCCGCCATAATAACTGTATCGTCGGCGTAAAGAATCATGAATATCTTCAAATAGTAGTTCAATTTGTCACCTATCTCCGCGTCTACAGTTTTCAGTCCCACTGTGCAGTTTTCAAGGAAAATTCTTCCAAATCATTCAAATACAAGGAAAACAACAGTGGGGATAAGTTCTCACCTTGGCGAACCCCCGCATAACATGGAAAATAAGCTGATAGCTCGCCATTTACACGGACACATGATTTCACATGGTTATACATGTTGACGATGACCCTAAACAATTTACCATTGATTCCACTTTTTACAAGTTTGGACCAGAGCCCCTGTCTCCACACGGTATCAAAGGCTTTCTGGAAGTCAACAAACGCACATATTAGTTTCTTTTTCAATTTTCTACTAATTTCGAACAACAAATGTAGCACAAATATATTGTCGAGGGTTGAATAATTTTTTCTGAAACCAGTCTGGTTTTCTGAGAGTATTTCATATTTTTCGACATATTGTGTGAGCCTATTTGACAATATCTTTGTAAATAACTTACCAAAACAACTCAAGATCGTTATCGGCCTATAATTACCTGGGTCACTTAAATTTCCTTTGTTTTTATAGAGAGGGACAATCGTTCCAGTTACCCAGTCTTCGGGTATGAGACCAGTATCCAGTATGATATTAAATAACTTACGGTATATGCTGACAAAGACTTCGGATGAGGCAATGATATACTCATTGACAATGCGGTCGTGGCCGGATGATTTATTGTTTTTCAAAGTATTAATCGACTGTTGTATTTCGAACTCGGTAATTGGCATGTTTAGTTCAGGGTTAGCATCAATGCTAAAGTGTGCCTTTATAGTTCTCTCTACAACAGGGTTATCATCGTGTCTAATAGCGTTGACATCGCGAAAATAATTAGCTAAGTCATCTAAATTAACACCAATACGATTAGAGTTACTGTCCCTGAGCCTTTTCCAAAATTGTTTTGGATTACTTCGCTGCATGGACGTCATTTCATAAGTCACAAGATCACGGTGCGATTTAATTGCTTTATCCATCTCTGATTTATAAGAGCGTGCAGCGGCTTTCATTTCTCGGTCGGAACTGGCTGACCGCAATCTATGGTTCTCCCTTGTAGCTTTGCGGTATAACTTGCGTGCATTACGACACGCATCATTGAACCATGGTTTGGTCTTGATTGACGCGCGTGGTCGTGACTTTTTATTATATACACCTAAAGTCTCCACAGCGGCTGTTGTCATAACATTGGCGATTGAACTAGTCAGTTCGTTTATCGTGCCTGGGCTAATATCTTCTACATTGATCACATCTAACAAGTGCCATATTCCAGCAATGTCGTGGTAGTTAATATTTGCGATAAATTCTAAGCGTTTTTCTGGGTCCCATCTTTTTACACTATTTTCGCAGCTAGACGATAGATCTTCAAAATTCTCGCATGTGCGGATATCGTTAAATTTTAAGGTAGTTATAATGCCACAATGAATATCTGAAGTCAGTGGATTAAAAGGAAGTACCCGGAAGTCTGATATATAAGGCAGTGCTGCAGCATGGCATATGCTATAGTCAATAAGGGACGCCGCTCGGCTTGTCAATGCGCCGTAACCACTATCACTTCCTGCTCTACCATTCAAGATAACAAATTCATTATGTCGACACAAATCTAGCAGTAGGGTCCCATATACGTTTTTGGATAGATCTTGACTTTGTCTATGTACAGGCATACAAGTCATATTCAGATAAAACAGCTGCTCTGAAAACAGGAAGGAATCAGGGGTGCATTGGAACTCTTCGAAATTTTCATCAATAATGTTGATATCAGTGGAACATGCTGTACGCGCATTGAAGTCGCCTGTTAGGAAAATGTTATTTGTGCGATTAGCTAAAGTGCAGTAGTCACTTTCAATTTCGATGAATGCGTCTTTTGAAGTGTAACTACTTCCTTCTGGAGGTATGTATACTGCACCTATAATGATGTGAATTTTGTGCTGCGCCACACATTTCTTAATCTCAATCCATTGTACAAATTTAGAATTTGTTTCAATAATTTTCGAGAAAGGGACTAGTTCGTCCTTAATTCCGATCACTATCCCACCGGACCGTATTCGTGATAGCTTTTGTCTATTTTTCATGTATAGTGTGTACCCACTATGATTTAACTGATCACAGTCATCAGTCTTTGTTTCCATAAAGCAGAGAACATCATGTTTTGAACACAGTTCTTGGAATTCTGGGTATTCTAATTTGTTTCGAAGACCACATACATTTAATGTCAGAAAACTGAACTCACCCTTAACATCAGCCCCACTGATATCACCACTAGTAATAACATTTGTGTGTATGTGTGTATCATCAATATCATCACAATGTACATTGTTAGTAATAGCATTAGTGGAATTAATATCAGTCGTGCAAATGTCATTCAATATTTCCTGGGTGTCTTTTAGGATATCTGAAAGAATTTGCTGATCCAGTTCATGGACAATTTTACCGCTTGATTCAGTTATATTTGAAATAGCATCCACACTTGATATTTCTTCTAACAATTGGATTGCATGGTTTGAGATTTGTTATTTCAATCTTATTTTGGACATCATAATTCAAAATTCGTTCATGAATAATATTGTATTCATATTTATGATCATAACTATTATCAACAGTATGTTTGTCAGTTGGTACTTTAGCACAAGCAGAGTGGGTTAACCGTGAGATATCATGGAGAATATTTTCTGTTCCATTTTTTCTTTCATGACATGCGTCTGTGTTGTGGTTTAATACCAATGGTTCACCGATTAATGTTTTATCCACAACGATGTCATAATTTATGCATGTATGTCGCGAACTCATTAATTTGCATGTTAGCTCATTTTTGTCTTCACATGGGACATCATTTCTTTTAAAAAGCGCCTCACCCATAGCACCATAATTTTTCATTTTAAAGTCGTCAGCATTGTTCGATTTATTAATCGTACTAGTACTATCACATAAATTAAAAACACAATCAAATTCATTAACATAATGATTCAACAAACATGGACTATTAATACAATTTTCACTGATCTCGTTAACGGTATGTGTCATGTTTACATTGTCATGTATTACCGAGTGGGCCTCTCGTAAGGTATTTGACAGTTCTAAATCAGATCTATTCTCCCTGAAATTTAGTGCAAGTGGTTTATCTCCAATGGGCAAGTGATTGCTAATCATTCTGTTCGGTTCGTTATGGTTTGGGTCATCCTCGATTAAGTCACCTGTGAGTGATCCATCGTCACAACATAGCGGATAAAATACGCTTGGGTCATGGCTGTTAAAATTCAGAGTATGGTTATTGCTTGTCACGCGGGGGTTGTTGTGTGGTTCCCGGCAATAAATATTTATCGCTTCAATGACCGGACTGTGTTCAGCTTGGGCCATATTATAGGTCATGTGATGTCTAGACAGTGTCCCGTCAAAACAGCTCATTGTATTGTCGCGTTTCATTGGACTTCGCATGAGCATTGTTCTGTAATCAACATGAGTAGGGTTGGTCATGTGATGTCTAGCCAAAGACCCGTCAAAACAATCGCTTGGTACAATGCTATGGTCATTTAACGGAGTATTATGATTAACGAAATCTACTTCGGTGGCTGGTGTTCGATCAGTACTAGAAACATTAGTTGGGTCACTATAAGTATGGTAATCATGCACATGTATACAATCTTTATGCAGCAATTCTCTGACGTGCTTAAGGGTACATAAATCTGTAGAATTTGATGCTTCGGAGCATTTATGTGACTTAGCGTTCCGGGGCAATAATGCATCATTTCCCATCAAACATGACTCATGTGGTAATTTAAAGTCTACATGCTTCTTATTTTCGGATTGTGAGTCACGCCCATGTTCGCTATAATTTGACATACAATCTGGGCCTGGTTTACTGTGGCTTGAATTAGCCTCTTGTGAATAATTAAGTTGACTCACCACGTGATGTTCAGAGTGTAAGGACCCATCAAAACAACATTGATGTACACATTTTACATCAGAACTATCCCTGCAACTAATTTTATCTAAATTTATCTCAATCGGATGAGCAATATTCATCTTTATGGGGTTTTCGGATTGACTCAGTCGTAAATGCACGTTTTTTGAAGGCATATAACATTGTATACATGTATGATCTTGATTACATAATAAACATACGTTATCATCATTATCAATATCAATATTATCAAACATCATAGCATTATATCAGCAGTCTATTTTCTGATTTTTCCGTTTCTCGGGTGTTGGTGTCATACTTTGCCTCCCACGTTTGTATACACATTTGTAGTCAGAGCATATTAAGAGTACTTCCACAAGACTTTTTCGTCCGACATCATTAAAATGAAGTCCAGACAGTTCGTCCTTGAACATGGATTTACAGCGTTTCCATCCTTGGTTCGGAACATCGGTAGGTCAGTGTAGTGAATGTGTTGTTTTCGCTTTGCGATCCGCTGCAGATAATTGTTTATCTTAAGCGCCATAGCATTATGTTCCTTCATTTTTCTACCGGCCCCCTTCCTCGGGGGAACACTACACACGTTTATCTCGGCGAATGGGAAGAATTCTTCAACATCCCGAATACCCTCACTGATGTTTAATTGAATTTCTTCACAGTCAATTGGGTTGTCATAGATGTCATTCGTTCCTAGGTGAATTGTCACCTTTTTAACTGGAAAGCGGCTCACTTCCTTATCTGCTTTTACTTCCTGTATAAGGGATTTAATTTCGGCATATTTAGCACCAGAATATTGATATATTTTCACATCCTGTCTGCCTATCTTCAATCCTCTACAGTTACTTGCACCAAGTATGATACTCTTCACAGTCCAGTGCTCATCACTAATTTCATCTTTGGCAACATCTTCATCATCACTTTTGACATATTCATTTCCATCTTCATCATCTTTTGTGGCACTGCACTTCTCATCGTCACCATCTTTTGTAGCATCTTCCTCTGTTTTGTTGTTGTCATTGATGCTTGCTTCAGCATCGTTTTCCCTTTCGGTGATTTTCTCAACTGTATCACCAGTCTTCTGTTCGAAGTCTTTTGGGTCATTCACTTTCTTAATATCTGTCTCCATTTCCACGTCATTAGTTAAGTTAATGAGGTCACCTACTGGCACCTGTGTTTGTTGACAAAATTCTGATTCCACGCGTGGGTCAAGCTGTCGATCAAGATTTCCATCAAGCGGGTGATTAGATAGTATCCTATCACAATGTTGACTGTCACTATCTCCGCCCACACCATTCATGGGATGATTGGTCGTACGTGGCGGTTGAGTGGTGTCGGGTCTGAGTGATATCGGTGGCTTACCGGTATTTCTGTTCATCCAATCGGGTGTGTCTTTCTTTTGGTGAGTGGCTCGTCCTTCACACTCCGAGTCGAATGCACGGTGACCAGATCTCAGACAGACTCTACACACAACATCACTATCACATTTCCATGTTTTGTGAAATTTACTGAAGCACCGCCCACATCTATTTCGAGCCTCCTTTGCTTCGTCGCACACGATCGACGGCAAATGTAGGTCACTGCAATGTTTACAGAATATTTTGGTTTTCGGAGAATATATTTTGATCACATATTTTCCGATGCAAAGTGTTGGGGGAATTTCCATACAGTCCTGTTCCATCTCTATATAACGCACTCCATTTTCAACAAACGAGCCGTCATACGTAGCTCTTCTCAAACTGAGTGGTACAACATTTCCATACTTTGACAGACAAGAGATAATCACATTGTCACCAAGTTCGTATGGATTTTCAACATCTATCGGTCGTACCGTTTGGCGAAACAATCTAAAACCTCTGTCCATTAAATGTGCCTTTGCTCTAGATGTGTGAAATGTGATGAGACATTGATCATCGGTCAATTGTACTGCGGCTATATCTTCAGTGTTTATTACTCGTTCCAAAGCGACGAGGACATCTTTTCCATTCAGTCGGCCGAATGTTTGCTTGTCAAAAGAAACTGTCATATCTCGCGACAAAGTATCTGCTTCCTTATCAGGTAAATCTGACATGGTTCTATGGTTATAACAGGATCAACTTACATTATTTGAACGATTTAACAGTCCATTATACATCCATTAGAGCGAATAATTAAGAAAATTTCATGACAACAATAACAACATGACCGCCATGGATCTCACGCATGCGCATTGAATATGTTATCATGTTTTGTTATTGGAGGTGGATTGTCGTCCACCTTATTTGGTTTGACTCCATTTCTGCTTGAATGTTTTTTTTAGAAAAATGGAGTCCATATCGCATTATCTTGTTCAGTTATTTCCTCCAGTAACAAGGTCCATAAAAAATTATTCTGAAAATCATATTCAGACTAAAATATTTTAAGTTACTACATGTTTAGCCATATCTCCATGTTACTCTTAGTGGTGATGTTTTTTTATAGAGATTTTAACATATTTCATATTTTTCATATTTACCCCAATATGAGCCTTGAAATAGTGTGTCCGTCATCTGAAGTATGAGGTCCCCAGAGGGTTAATTCACCTCATTCTGATCATAATTCTCCCATAGACCTATGAGGCCTCAGTAGAATGAGATTCGCAGAGGGTGAATTTATAGATGCTATAGTGATGCGGGATAAATTCACCCTCTGGGAACCTCATTCTGCAAATGACAGACACACTATTTGCAAGTTTTGTGCTTTGGGTCTCTTTAAATCACTGAAAATATGGGAATATTTTTGGTATGGTACAATATGAAATATAGCGACAATCGATGATTTTGTCACCTGCTCGGTTCCACCCCATCTGAGTTCTAAAACTAGACTAATTTTTCAATAAAAAAAATGATGGCCGCACCAATTAAATTTTCACTGATGTGTGACGCATACCACCCAGCAACACCTAGACTATATATACTCACCAAATCCTCCATCGTAGTTTTCTGATGTCATACATTTCCCAAACCGACTCAATATGAATTGCACAAGGAGATAAACATGGTTTATGATAACGAACGGAGGAGGGAGGGTGGGCTTCGAGTAGTAGTCAAGAATGAGGCTGTATCGCTGAAAGTTCCAAAACTCATCAGTCTGGTCCTGTATGTTCTGGTAAGTCGTGCTGAAATATAAATAATACAGTAATGAAGGACATTACTGTAGGCCATTAATGTAGGGCATTGCTGTAACTAACTTTATCCAAAATTAATTAATTGTTTCTCAGGCAATTTTTTTCCAGATCTGAGCAAGAGGGAGGATTATATTTTTTTTACTCCCAAACACAGAGATGAATGACTACTATATATAGTACAAAGAGTCTGAATTGAAATAATATGAATTGTACGTGACACGTAGTGGAGCAACCACACATGATGTGCCTCAAATTTGCCTTTTTTCGGCAACATAAGGCTAAGAATAATTTATGTAACATCATGCAGTGCATGGTCACGACGGAGACGACCTGCCAACTTGACAAGACGTACGTGTCGTGGATTGTAAAATCTTGTCTGGATTCTCGTCATGACTTCTTCAATTTTCGTTATAAAGCTAACTAACGAAATTGGTCTAAATGATATTAATAGACCTAAATCACACATGAATTCTTCGTAAGTTCTGAAGTAGTTAATATCATTTTTATTGCGATGATTCATTCCCAATTCCATGTTTTTTGCAATCTCCACACGGTTGCTAACCGGAAGTCACCTGACAATTTCTCCAAAATCCATACCCACAATCTTTGAAAAATCACTGATGGATATAGAAAAAAATATATGACGTCATTCACCTGCGCCTAAGGTATAAACAACCACCTGGTGGTTGCTACTAGATATATGTAATATAATAGCCAAATCTCCACTGAATATTTTGTTGGCCATTTTGCCCAGTGTTAGCAATATTTTTTGGAAATTAATTAATTAATTAATTCTGATAACCGATATCATCTTTTGAAGAAATGCTGTTGTTGTTGGAATCGGATGATACGGGGACCATTGAATCGGATTGTGCAACTTTAATTTCATAATTTGTAGCCTTCTGTCACAGCACCTACTACCCAAGGAGCACTTACCTGAAAATTGCGATGAGGAGGTTTAAGAGCAGGATATTGCAAATGATCATGTAGGCTCCGAGAGTGTACATCACAACGTAGCCGCCAAACTCAGTAGATGCTACAACAAAGACACTGGGATTTATAACATGCCATGATAATATGCTAGCAGACAAGTCGTGAAATAGTGCGTCTGCCATTTGCAGAACGAGGTCACCAGAGGGTGAATTTAGTGATGCTACCCCACACAGATCAGGCCTCATTTTCTGGGAAGTTTCTATAGTCTCAAATTAAGTTGTATTTACTTTTCCCCTTCTGGGAAGTTTCTATATCCCCTAATTTGCAGGCTTGGATTGAACAGTTTATTGATGTATTGTGAATGATGGGATCCAATGAGCGCACAATCTGTAACCTTTAATTACACTTGTAAATTGCAATCACTCTGTACTTCACTACAACCAGTGTAATTTATAAACAAACCTTGAAATAGTGTGTCTGTCATTTGCAGAATGAGGTCCCCAGAGGGTGAATTTAGTGATGCTTTCCCGCTTGGAAGATGGGGCCTAAGCAGCATGAAGTCCCCAAAGGTGACTTTGGTGATGCTAACCTACTGTGCAGGATATCGTCATTGCACCCTATGGGGACCTCATTCTGCAAATGACAGACAAAAACTATTTCAAGTCCTGTTTATAAATGGGGCTACCTGTATAGCTGTTGAGTTGTAGATCTCCATAGATATGTTAGTATGACCTCTATAGGGGGCGGAAGCGAGATACTGATATTTGCTATTACACCTACCTGTATAGCTGATAAATTGTAGATCTCCGTAGATATGAAGCGAGATACTGGTGGCGGAAGTGAGATAATGAGGTAATGTAGCCCTCTATAGGGGGCGGAAGCGAGATACTGATATTTGCTATTACACCTACCTGTATAGCTGGTGAATTGTAGATCTCTGTAGATGTGGTAGTAAACCCTCTATAGGGGTTTGAAGTGAGATACTGGGGGCAGAAGCGATGTAAGGCAGCCCTCTATAGGGGGCGGAAGCGAGATACTGATATTTGCTATTAAACCTAGCTACCTGTATAGCTGGTGAATTGTAGATCTCCGTAGATATGAAGCGAGATACTGGTGGCGGAAGCGAGATAATGAGATAATGCAGCCCTCTATAGGGGACGGAAGTGAGATACTGATATTTGCTATTACACCTACCTGTGTAGCTGGTGAATTGCATCTCTGTAGATATGAAGTGAGATACTGATATTTGCTATTACACATACCTGTGTAGCTGGTGAGTTGTAGATCTCCGTAGATATGAAGTGAGATACTGATATTTGCTATTACACATACCTGTGTAGCTGGTGAGTTGTAGATCTCCATAGATATGGTAGTAAGCCCTCTTGAAGAGCTCCATGAAGAAGAAATGAGCCGTGAAGCTTTGTGGCTCATGATTCAGGATAGCTTGAGATCCCACGGAGTAGGCGGCCATGAATACAAACAGGATCATCATAAAGTAAAACAGATCTTTCATCTGTAAAATTTTAATAGGATCATCATAAAGTAAAACAAATCATTATAATTTTAAACAGATCTGTCATCTGTAAAAGATAACCATAGTCAGGAATACAAATAGGATTGTTAATATAATTTAAATATATAGTATCTTGATGATAGCTGGTCTATATCTGAAAACTTCTATCATTATTAGCCAGTGCAATGCTCAGCTGATAACTCCTAACTTATATCGATCTCTATTAACCAGCGCGATGCTCAGCTGATAACTTCTAAATTATATCACTATTAACCAGCGCGAAGATCAGCTGATAACTTCTATCGATATTAACCAGCGTGATGCTCAGCTGATAACTTCTAACTTCTATCGCCATTAGCCAGCGTGATGCTCAGCTGATAATTTCTAACTTCTATCGCTATTAGCCAGCGTGATGCTCAGCTGATTCACTAGAGTTCCAAATGTACTTGAGTCAAAATGATTTAGAGTCAATAAATTAGATTTTCAAATTTGTCACAAGCATAAATAATTGATGTTTGTAGCCTGCTATCCAATTTTTCTGTGTATATCCTGCAAAGTGTTGGACAGAATTTTATTCTGTCAACTGAAATCAAAAGGCACATGGAGTTAATTTTGACTGGTGGCATTGGAAGAATTATTCTTAATAAAAAAAACAGATGCAGCAATAAGGAAATGGAAAGACATTAACCCTTCTATACTAAAGCATCATTGATGAGTAGTTATCACATAGGAAATGTTCAGGTAATAGGTTCAACAAACGACCATCGGTCATTTGCTGAACTTATTATCAGAACATTTCCCTCAATAAATAGGGCTACTTCTGCACATTTATTTATCTGTCGTCTGCTTTTACCACCTTAAGTTCCATAACATCCCTCCTAATCAATAATAGACCATTCCGATGTACACTTTTTAACTGACTGGGAGAGTCCATTTAGGATAGAAAGGGTTAAAACATTCAAGTCAATGTCAATGAGGTATCTCAGCACATCCAGTCTACTGCCCAATTTGTAGCATTCGTGCAGAAATATCATGCAACAATTTAGAATAAAAAATTGCTTTAGTGACTGACGTTTGAAGATGGATGTTCTTTTATCTAAACATGGCTAATATTTATTGGTAGTGATAGTGGTTATGAATCATTAATTTGATATCCTGACATACTAGTAGATATTTCAACTTACCATGCGAGCAATCATTAACAGTTTTGGCCCGAGTTCTTTGTGAACATAGAACACATTAAGCAGTCTCAGAAAGAACATCATAAGGTTGACTGCGAGAATAAATCGTCCAGCAACGTACACTTCAAACATGTCCGATGTGCGCATAGCGTACCCTATAACAAACATGAACATGCAGAAAATGTCGAGAATGTTCCAGTAGTTTTTCACATACTGGAGAATAGTTATTTTCAGGGAAATACTCCGCGTCTCGAACACCTGTAATGAGAGAACACTGATGACAATATACATACTGAAAATGATTAAGTGGTTCATATATTTTCATAGCCGTCAGTTGATAAAAATTTGCATCATGATGCGCATGACATCATGATAGTAAAATTCACATCGCCTCGTGAAGGTCTGAATCGTTGCAGCCCTAATAGATATGGTATTTATTATTATTAATGGTATTAAATATTTAAATACTTTAAGCCGATGACAGGCAGAGAAGCAATCTAGACATTCATAAAAAACCTGTGCCAATGTATTATATGCGGGACCCTGCGGGAAAATTTCAGTAAGTTGCATTCATGGAAGGGTTAAAGACATGGATGGCCTTGGTTGTACAGTAATGCCCAAAGTAATTGACCACTTAACCACAGCAGAATTATGGGTAATTTTTCAGGATTTAGTCGGAAATATGGCTTGTTGCCATTCATCGGAAACCTCTCGGCGAGAGCTTTCCGATGAATGGCAACAAGCCATATTTCCGACTAAATCCTGAAAAATTACCCATAATTCTGCTGTGGTTAAGTGGTCAATTACTTTGGACATTACTGTATGTTATAATTTAGAAACAAAAGTTACCAAATTATGAATTTCCTCATTAACATACTATTAGTACAGTTTAATGATAGTATGAATGCGATATTACCCACAAAACACACTTTGTGTGAACTGAGCATTTGCATTGTTTATACACAGCATGTAATGAGTGTGCGATAATAAAAACACTCAACACCATGGCAAGTTTTTGGGAGAGTGATTACGGTGACCATGCGACACCAAAATCTTGAGTGGCTAAGATTAGCCAGCGCTATATCGGTATGTTATAAACAATATGGTGTCAATCTTAACCAAAGTTTTCATAGCGGGGTCTCCCCTGCCTTGGGTGTTTTGCATATCATACACTCTTTACTCACTGTACTGTATCATAACATGGAGTTTGTTTACTAACAAGGTGTACGATCTTGACAATAACATGATATTTATGTGATATTTATGATCGTTATTTCTGTTTATGGCAGTTTTAACGGATGTTACTTTTTAAACAGCAATACCCATTGCAAAGGCCATCTGTATCTTTAATAAAATTAAATTTGTTTTAAACCTGTCTTGTTTCTTCCAGAAACAGGGAAGCCACCCAGATGATGAGAATTATCTCCACAACAGCAATGGATCCCTGTTCCATGACACTGATCAAGACGTAACTGTATAGGATCAAGAAGATGGCATATGATATCTGAAAAGATGATAATAATTGAGTCGTTTGTAGGGAATATTTTGATCAGGCCATTTGTTGAACTTATTATTTGTCTATTCCCTTAGGAATCTACTCATCCGCAAGTATTGAATCACCAAAGAATAGAATAAAGAGATAAAAAACACTAAGACTAAGTAGATTTATTCAACATATGGTGAGCAAATGCTTAGGTTTAGTTCAAAATTCTTATTTTTGTTTCAGTTTATGACATTAATAATTCATTGTAATTCAAGTTGAATATTTGTCTCTGAATCCTGATTGGTCGAGTGCTGATAACTTTAGTTTATGATTCACCAGAATCGATCGCTGATTAGGAAGACAAATTTTGAATGGAGATATGGTGTTTTTGGCAATGCGCATAAAATTTGTCACTGCACTACCAGGATTCGCGAGTCAACCGTAACGTTGTTTTCAAATGATATGGTTAACAAGAAGTTATTCTGGCACTGTTACGAGTAACACCATGGAACGTATCCATAGATATGATCACCGCGAAAACAAATTCTCACTTCATAGCATGTAAGGTTGATAAAACATATTTTTCCTTCAGTTTATTTTAAATGTTTTGGTGGATTGAATTACAATGGAGATAAATGTAGGATATTTTGTTGGATATTCGGGGACTCGAGCATGAACGCAATTTGTGAACTCGCCGGAAAGCATGTCGTTCATAAACTGTGTTCATGCTCAAATCTCCGAATATCCAACTCAACAGATTATGTTTATAACCTGAATGTTACATTGTTGTACATGAATACAGCATGAGATGCTTTATTCTCAGCCAACATTCATGGGACAAAAGTGTTTAATTACAGGTAAGTAGTTACTACCAAGCCTTGAAATGGTGTGTCTGTCATTTGCAGAATGAGGTCCCCAGAGGGTGAATTTAGTGATGCTACCCTGCATAGTGGACTAGCATCACCAAATTCACCCTCTGGGGACCTCATTCTGCTGAGGTGTAAGCAGAATGAGGTCCCCAGAGGGTGAATTTGGTGATGCTAGCACCCTCTGGGGACCTCATTCTGCAAATGACAGACACACTATTTCAAGGCTTGGTTACTACAGATAGCTCTATAGCAGTGGTAACCATCAAATACACCCTAATGATAGTCAGTAGATCTCTGGAAACACTGAAATAAAATGATGGAATAAAAAATTTCAAAATAACCCAGTTTTGACATGGATGCAAGCATGAGATTCCATAACAGACATTCTGTGTGTCTGTCATTTGCAGAATGAGGTCCACAGAGGGAAAATTTTGAGAATGATATCCCCAGAGGGTGAATTTGGTGATTCTAGCCGAACGTGCAGGATACAGTAATGCCCTAAGTAATCGACCATAAACCACAGAAGAATTATGGGTAATTTTTCAGGATTTAGTCGGAAATATGGCTTGTTGCCATTCATCGGAAAGCTCTCCCCTGAAATAAAATGATGGAATAAAAAATTTCAAAATAACCCAGTTTTAATATGGATGCAAGCATGAGATTCCATGACTGACATTAATGGATATAGTGTGTCTGTCATTTGCAGAATCAAGGTCCACAGAGCGAAAATTTAGAGAAGGAGGTCCCCAGAGGGTGAATTTGGTGATACTAGCCGAACGTGCGGGATATATAGCATCACTAAATTCACCATCCGGGGGTCTCATTCTGAAAATATCAGACACACTATAACCAGACTTGAGTAACTAGCTCATAGAAAATAGAAGATTACTCTTTTGTCAACTGACTTTTTCTATTTTTAATTGATCTCTACTTTTAATTTCTTGTCACTGATATGCGATATCATCAGCAACGCACATCACTTAAGAATTTAATGCATGAATTCAATGAGTTTCATTTACTCACCAAATTTGTGATGAAGATATTAACAGGAGCACTATAAAATGAAGCCAACTTCTTCAATGGTCCGTCTTTCTTTGATTTAGCCTTTTTCTCTGCCATTCTGTCAAGTTAAATAGCATAGCAGAAATTATTATCCTGAACACAAATATGATATACTTTCCCCACTGTCAGACACTATTAACTTCAGGAGCTCACGGGCCTCAATCCTGTTGACAAATGTATGTAATTTGTATACATGTCATAATATGACAAATAGATATTATTATTAAATACCAGTGGCGGCAATAATTTCCAGCAATAATTATGTAAATAAATGTCTGCTGTATAATAAAAATAGAAGCATCTGTGTGTGAAGGTATTAAAGATGCATAATCTGAATTAACGCTCACAAATTACTATTTCCTTGGCTTCGGGGGGATGGGGGGGGTAAAAATATTTGATTCAAGTCCAGGAACGCGGCCATCAAAGCTCAGAGTGATCAGATATCAATTTTTGAAATCCATTATTTTTCACCACTGATCATTTTTTAGTGGCCCAGTGAAAAGTCGACCAAATTACAGATGAAGATGGATAACTCTAAAATCAAGAGGCTTTTGTGTCAGACAAACCGGCAAATTCGTTGGACAAAATGTTGATAAATAATAGGTTTTGCAGGGTTTTGGGCAATTTTATAGAATAGTTGTATGTGGTTAGCATTATTTTTGGGCAATTAATTGATTCTGATAACTGAAGTGGCATTTCAAAAAAGATATGTTTTTGTTGTTGGAATCTGATGATATGGGGACCATCGAATCGGATGGAGTACCTTTAAAATTAAAGGGGGACTGTACACCAAAT
Source organism: Siphonodentalium dalli (assembly GCA_032622095.1). NCBI lineage: Eukaryota > Metazoa > Mollusca > Scaphopoda > Gadilida > Siphonodentaliidae > Siphonodentalium > Siphonodentalium dalli. Next base: position 135,668,924 of record CP136067.1, on the reverse strand, counting down.
CCTGCCATTTAAGGGACCATCACCTATTATACTCAACAGAATATATGCCACAAATACACTCATTTACAATGTAAACAACATGGCAATTATACTGAAAATGAGTTTATAGGTGGAGTCATTAACTCATTTCCATTATAATTACCATGTTGTTTACATTGCTTATAGAGCACATGAGTGTATTTTGCACTCATCCATGGCTCAAATTCATTAATTTGTAGCATATATTCTGTTTATAATTAGTATAAAAGGAGATGGTCCGGTAAATGGCTGGATTTAGTGTACAGTCCCCATTTAATGTCATGGCACAGATATATTTACAATATACATTGTAATCTCAATATTGAATATCAAGTTACTTTTCAGATTTGAAAGTAGGGAAGAAATTAGGAGGGAGATCCATGGCCAACAGAAGCAATAAACCAAAGGCAGTGGGCACAATCCCAGAAAAGATAAATTTTTTCATAGTGAGATATTGGTATAAAATGCCAAAAAAAATTAAAATTTGGGAAATCATTGTTCAGCTCATTTTTTATACTGAAACAGGGTTATTTAAATTTATCATATTTTAAAAACAAAGAAAAAACTAAATCTAGGAAACTATGGAAAAGTGAGAACACTAAATTAATCTGAACTTACTCAACATCAAGCTGTGGCTGTGTATTTTTTCTCTGCAAGAAAAACACATCTTCTATGAACAATTTCATTTTTCAGATATCATGATCAGCATCTGCGCTGGACCAAAATTGACTTCTGCCAAAGTTTTACCAAATGAATTGATATTTTACCAAATTTTCTCAGGAGTCGCAAAATAATACCAGACCAAAAATTAAACTGTCCAAGGAACACTGCTTCTTATGGTTTGACTATAGCTAGTTTAAATTCTTGAACAAATTAACATGTACAGACAGAGACTTCCGTTTAGGCCACTGCGAATATTTGCTTTGTTATTCAATTTAACCTCGATATTTGTTGAATTTGATTCAACTTTGAACCAACGAAGTTATGATGGTTTTCATAACATTTCACACCCTGAATAAATGTAGGTACAAACTGGTACCTACCTTTAATGCCCTTTTAATATACACTGGATTATGAGCTAATTCTGTTTCCTCTTCTTCGGGATCATCAATAAACGCCACAAAGAAAAATATTAGAGGCGGGAAGAATATGCTCAACATCAACTGAAATAAACAACATATAGAACACTTATTAGAGGGGAGATAATATAGTAATGCCCTAAATAATCAACTCCTTAACCACAGCAGAATTATGGGTAACTTTTCAGGATTTAGTCGGAAATATGACTTGTTGCCATTCATCGGAAAGCTTTCAATCAGCATCAGCTGGGCAAAATAGAACAAAAAGAATATCAAGTGACAAATACAGTAATGCCCTTTTAAAGTAATCGACTCGCTGAGAGCTTTCCGATGAATGGCAACAAGCCATATTTCCGACTAAATCCTGAAAAGTTACCCATAATTCTGCTGTAGTTAAAGAGTTGATTACTTTAAAAGGGCATTACTGTATATCCAGCATCATCTTAAACAAGAGCATCGTTAGGGGTGGCAAAATACACCCATTGTATTGTAATTTCAACAAAGGGCCATAACTCTGGTGAAAATTGGCAGGTGGAACCCAATTTAAACTTGACCTATATTTTGGCAAGTAAACTCAAATACCAAATTTCATTCCATTTAGTTCCGATTTATTAAAGTTATCACCCTGAAATGAAAATTTAGTGCAATTTCCAACAAAAATGGGATCAGATTGAAGTTCCCCATGCAGGATAGCTTGGATGGAATCGCAGCAAGGACCAGCCTAGATGTTTCAAATTGAGAGAAGTCACTTCTCCCTGTTTGGTTATTAGGGAGAAGTGAACTGGTATCAGGGAGAAGTTACATTGGCTGAAGTTCAATTTATACCCCAACATCACCCTTCTAAGATCTGATAAGTGTTATACAACATAAGAGCACATATATGACCCGCCATATCAAATTGTCGGGATTTGTTTACCCTGTGCCAATGCATTCTCTTATATATGCGAGTCGACCATAGGTCACCTCGCATATATAAGAGAATGCATTGGCTTAACAATTTTTTATCATGTTTTTTAAATAAATGTTTCTTACAATTTTTAGGACATAAAATAAAAAAACATCCATTACCCTGCAGGGAGCCCCACACATATATAGAAGCACATAGAAGAGTGTTGTCTGCTCATGTTTGTCTGGGGCTCTGTATGGGTGAAATTATAAAATTGTTAAAGAATACAAGAACAAATTATTAAAATTGTAAAAAATGTTAGGCCAATGCATTCTCTTATATATGCGAGGCGACCTATGGTCGACTCGCATATATAAGAGAATGCATTGGCACAGGGTAAAAAAATCCCGACTTCCGACTGGATTTGATATGGCGGTTCACATATATAAAACTATTACAGTGATTGGCTTTAATTTGGTCGGCCTCAATTTTCGTGGTTTGTTATAAAAAGGCTATTTCGTGGGGACATGAATTTGTGGATCAGGTGTCATATTTATCTTCATCAACTGCTCATACAATAGCAGGTTTCTGACATCATTGAGAGTGGACATTATTGAGATATCGGGCCACCAGATATTCGGTGCCGAAAGGGTATCACGCAATCAATGTGCTAATAGCTATCGGCTTCATTTCACACGCTAGTGAGGTATAGTCATTTATTGTTTTATGTAACCTGCGCGTGATGAAACCATTAGCCTTTATTAAGAGATCAATTCAGTATGCATTGTTTATACAAATTATTATAGCAGGGAGCAGACTGTATTATACAAACAAACAATTATGAATAGGACACTAACAAAATTTTATGTCTATCACTTCGTGTTTTAAATATGGATAAGTCGAAACTCGATCTCCAAACACTGCTGGTCTTCCCGATCCAAAAATTATCAGTGATGCACAACATACTGCAGCAATGCAAGTCATGAACGATGCCGTCGACACGATTGTTGGCAAATTATCACCGCGACCATCAAAAAAATTAAAGCATGGCGAGCATTCACATTACGGTGGCGAAAATTACGTTTCATCTCGTCTTCCGTGTTTTTTGTCAACCCATTTTACGACATATCGAAAACAAACTTCATGCCCGATATTCATTCGATTTCATGTATTGAGATTTTCTCGGATTTACTCTGAGTCAATTATTTCGTTGGGTTTAGATTTCGTGGTTGGGTTGAACCACGAAATCAACGAATAATGAACCCCCACGAATAAAAAGGATTTTACAGTATAGTGAGTATGAAATCATCATAATCAGTAAATACACTTGATTGATTGATTGATTGGGGTTTATTGTCGCTTTAGCAACTAAGGCCATATCACGACATTGCCAGTTTTAGTGGTGGAGGAAATCCGCACACTTGCGACTAATCTAACAGTGATTTCAATGGCTGATAGACTCGTCAACCATGTGCGGCAAACCACCGGCCATCGGCGAGTAACTGGCAACTCCATCAGATAACGATTTCGAGTTACAAAGTCCACGATGGAAACATGTAGATTTGAACCCTTATCGCCAGCGCTGGAGGGCGAAACGGCTTGGAGTGGTACCCCTAACCGATTGAGCCACCGAAGCCCCTGTAAATACACTTGAAATATTCTGATAGGACATATGCATATGAGAGAGAAGTCACATCTCCTTGGCACAAAAATACGGAGAAGTGGATTATTTTAGAGAAAAGATCGATATCTCCCTCTAGGATGGTGCCTGAATCCCAGTAACATACCATTAATGCACTATTGGATGCAGTAAGCTTCCCATTCCAGATATGAGTCAACAGATGCTGACTAGCGACATTTGAGATAAACTTTTTGTTATCCGCCTGGAATGCTATCGAGAGAGCAGTCGTGTGTCCCCAGTCCCTCAGCTCTCGTATCAGAATATCGTGGGTTCTCTCTATGTTGGCTGTAAACAGAGCTTGTAGAATCCCTATCGACAGATCTTGAAATTCCCTGAAAATTACATTGATGATCTAAAAGTAATTTCACTAATATATGAACCAAAGCTAATAATCCATAGGCATGTGTATGTGCCCTATTTTTGCAAACTGTATGATTGTGGGTGTACATGTAAATATATATCGCATATCACAACACAAATCTGTCTGCAGATAATACATTATTAATTTCAACTTTATATTAACCCTTTAATGACAGGAGCTGCGCTATAGTGCAGCATTAAATATCATGTGCCAGTGCATCCTCTTATATATGCGAGTCTACCATAGGGAGCCTCGCATATATAAGAGAATGCACTGGCTTACAATGTCAAGACATATACTAGTATATATATAAATCTTAACACTTCCATGACTGGAGCTTCCTGAAATTTTGCGATAATCAGTGTTGGCGATGGTCAGAAAATTGTTGGGCCAACACTCGGGACATTCAAAATATTTTTCGGGCCATTTTAAATAGTCTTGGGCCATTGATTTAAGGTTATAGAACTTTTGAACTGCGATTTGATGTTTTGGCGAACAACTGAAGTATGTGTACACTAGGGCCCTGCGAACCGTTCGAGGTTCGGTTCGGTTCGAAACCGCTGTGATGATTCGGTCCGGTTCGAAACCTTAGACGGGATTCGTTTATATCGAACCTTTTCTTTAGTCCCGCAAAATGGGCAAATTTTGCGTACTGGGAATTGTTTATTGATTATATACCGTATATTAATTGGTTTACATACAACTGTGTGATACTATGATTTTATGTTTACATTGGACATAATTACTTTGATCATTACTCGGGCGGTGTAACTGGGTGATATTTCATTGAACGGGTCTTTTGGCATAACTTTATTCCGCTCCCGCTAAACGGTCCAGTCGGACATGTCAAATTCGTAATAATTAATTAGTAAAACTATAACATTTCTATCTCAGTCAAAGTTCTACCTCGTCAAAGTTTGTTTTATTCTCCATATAACTTTACTAATAGACATAATTATACCAACAAACGAAACAATAAGTTATTATTATTGATGAATACAGATCGAACAAGCTTTTTTGAATTCCGTAAACTGGCTGAAAGTGAATAGGTATTTCCGGCAGCCTTCCGTGTTAACAATTGGAGTCAACTAATCACAGTGAGGAGAAGGTGTGGCCATTGTTTATCAGCATAAATGATTGACATGATTATGTAACCCGATGTGCTTTGTCTTGTGACACTTAATTGCTACAACGCGACGTCGGCACGCTTTGATCTTTGTCATGTGTTGTCGCAGTTACAGATTGACGAGTCTGTTAATAGTTACCGAGTTATGCCACGTGGCGCGTTCATGCTGTCAGTGTGTTAGGAGTTCAATGCGTCGTTTATCGCGTTGTTTCCATTGTACATATATTTACTATTGGAAGCTTGACCGATGATTCAATCAGACATCTGTCTCACTTACTGTTAGAATTAGTCATAAGTTATGATTTTTCATGAGTGATGCTCAGTGAGCGGACGCGGGTATATACGGAGAATGATAATCGGATATTTGTTTTAATCGGGGTTATGTAATATAATGTATGGACATAAACGGAACATAAAATCAACGTTTTATCGGATTGTCATTCATCTCCAATATAAAATAATTTTTCAACATGTAATTATCTTATATCGTATACGATAAATTTGTATATAACACGTTGATTGTACTATTATAATGATCCACATACGTTCTAACTGGCTACTAGTATTATGAGTACGTCGCTTGGACTCTCTTCAATGACACGGTCGGTAATTGGGTTCGAGGTTCGAGATTCGGTTCGATTCGAAACCAAGACGATGATTCGGTTTGAAGGTTCGGTTCGCCCTAAATTATAAGGTTCGCAGGGCCCTAGTGTACACTATTGTGAACACGTTGGTATTTGACCAAATAAGGAATTTGATCTGCTGCATTGCAACTGGCTAGTGATAAACGGTGTGCAATACAATGCACTGATAACACTTGAGGGAACTCGTCATTCACACGTGTAGCCACCACTGTTCCGTCTGGTCACAACAGCTGCTCGCTTTTGTTTCCTAATGGACAAAGCCAAAAGCTTTTTAATTGTGAAATCCTAAACCTGCATGTCAAGAAGTATCCAAGCCTGTAGAAATGATATTTTTAAAAATATAATATATATTTCCTTAAAGAAAGCCTGAACACTGAACTATATGGATAGATGTCCTGCGTTTGTAAACCATAGCAGAAAAGGGTTAACTTTTTGGTCGGTCGCCTACGGTAACTAATGGTCAGTGGCTTGCCTCGGTATCAGTCACGCATGCGCAGTCCCAATATAATTCACTGTACAGATTGAATTAGCCAGTTTATTTTCAACTCAATCAGAAGATTGGCGAGTCGCGGGGTTGGGAATGGCACCGCCATGGGAGGGCCCTATGATAGTTCAGTGTTCAGGCTTTCTTTAAGGAAATATATATTATATTTTTAAAAATATCATATTTCCGCCAAAGGAAGCCCTCACACTGAACTATATGGATTAGAATGCAAGCCCAGGAGGAGGCACGAGCAATAAAGTTAATAGCCAAATTTTGAGTAAAGGTACTCTTCTAAAACAGATTGTACCATATATGAACACTTTAATGAATCTGTTAGGATTATTTACGTGAAATAACTCATATAGTTAGAGTGCTATATTGCTCAAATGTGTACCGCCCCCCCTTGTTTTGAAACAAACATCCCATGAGGTGCCATCCAATGCATAGTTGCGAGCGAACCGTATAACGTTAGAAGAAACTCTTCGTTCCTCTCTGTGTCGTCTTCTTCAGCTGTCTGTTCTAAGGTCCCATCCGTCAAGGTCCCATGATGCAGGATCATGAAGGAAGGAGACTAACTCACTCTCCGCCTTAGCGACAGAACGACCTGCAGACGGAGGCCCACTCCATCGATGGCGAGACAACCTAAGTTAACTAACTGCTATTCGCCAAAGAAAAAGCCAGAGAACCCGATGCCAAATTTGTGGCACAGGGATTGAGTTGAGAACCCATTAGGCCAAACAGGTTGTACAACGATAATGGAGTCAAGCCATCTGAACAGCGGGAGCCCTCTCTGAGGTACCTATGCATCACAGGATATCCGACAGAAATCCTGTGATACAAATCTTACGAGTATATAAACAGTCCTTCCCATGAGGAAAACACACCGAGAGCATTTATTTGCTCCCGTAATGCAGAAGACGGGTGTAATATGGCACCCATACGATACCATAATTGTACATGTAAGTTTGGTTTTTGCTCAAACCAAAAGTCATTGTGGAATAGACCTATGTCTAGTTACACTTTAATATGCCATAGTTGCACTGAGATGGTAAAGCATCTAAATAAACCTTAAAATAGTTCAATATTGAACCAACAATTACAGTCTCCATTAGTATTTTGTGAAGAAGGACGGGTGCGAATTTTAGCACACGTGAATTGAAAATTACGAGTGCATACGGGTTCGAGAGCAATCACTCCCGTCTCCTGGGAAGGACTGATATAAATATATAAAAATGATATAAAAATTATATATCAAGGTGATCTATAAGTCACAATGAGATCATTGCAGAAGGCCCTTTGGCTCTTTGACAACTGAAATCAGTTCAAATGATGTACAATGTAATCAGATGATAACCACGGGTAAATTGTCACCATGCGGAATATTCAGTTCGGAGCCTCTGCCCAGAACATCATGTCACTTTCCCCCCCAAACATGCAGCAGAACGACCTAGGTGTGTGATATGTTAGTGTGAGGCATGCAGCAAACTAGGGGAAGACCCCCTCCAAAAAGGCTCGCTGATTAAGGAAACAAATGAAAAATTTTATCCTCCTAGTAAAGGACACACATCCCTTTATAATGTTGTTACTTATTGAATTTTAAGAGCCATGATGGAGAGGAGCTCCCCCCCGACCTAAGTGGTCCTGTTGAAGGCATGTTTAAGGAAAATAGGACAAATCCAGCATAGACCGAAGCGAGCAGAGTTGTCAGCATGATCTCAGGCCCTTATGATTGGGCGGCTGGTGCCATGTGGTTGGGATCCCCTCATATGGGTTGGTCCCTGCCTGCAAGGAAAGGTTTGATGGCTAGTCAAAGAGCTTCCTCGAAAGCTGAGCTGGACAGCGCAAACGTCTTTGCCTGTTTTTATTGTCGAATGTTGATAGGACAATTCCGGCATATACCGAAGCGCGCAGAGTTGGCAGCATGGTTTCAGGCCCGTATGATCGGGTGCCATGGGGTTGGGATCCACTCGGACTGGGTGGTCCCCTGCCTGCAAAGAAAGGTCTATAACGCTAGTCAATGAGCTTCCTAGAAAGCTGAGATGGACAGTGCAAACGTCTTTGCCCGCGTTATTGTCTATTGTCTATAGGCGTGCAGTGCCCTGTTAATTTTATTACCATGTGCCAGATAATCAAATTGATATTGGTAATAGTAGTATGAAGAGCCATGAGATGTACTGTCGGCCAGGCCATTGGCAGGGTCGTTGTGGCACGTGACAAGAGAAATGCTTTCCATGTAAATGTGCTTCATTCATGTGTGAAGTCTATTGACCAGTGTGTCAGTCGCGGGTCGTGTCACTTACCTATGAAATGTATATCACAGGTAAGATAGATCGTGTTCTCGATGCATTTTGAAGACGGTGGTACGAGTGCGCAGGGCGAGCCAGGCGAGCTTGAGAGTACATAGTTCAGTAGGAAGAAGCATATAGATGAGATAATCCGTGGATAGGAAATCACGATCCGCAGCTTCTGCCTTACCGATGCCAGACTGTGACGACCGAAAAGACCCACAGTCTGACGTATTGTGCGCAGACGGGTCGTCATCGAAAGCCTCAGACGCCTTGGGGTGTAAGGATAGCATGTCGCTCTCTGCCCTAGCGTCGGAACGACCTGCAATAATGGACAAAACACTAGAGGGAGGCCCATTCCGGCGATGGCTCAATCGAGGAGTAAATACCTCCCATGGAATTTTAAGGCTGATAAACTGAGTTCCAATTTTGGAGTCCAGTGTCGAAATGAAGAATCCCATAGCCATTAGCCAAAACTGGTTTCTTCTGATAACCGGAAGGAGGTGGAGCCATCGGACCGGGGTGAGCCCCCCCCCCCCCCCCCCCCAAATGCAGGTGGTCCCGACCAAGCTGAATGTCCTGTCCAAGCAGAACGATGGGTAGAGGCCATTGCAGCAGAAACCCCAAGACGGCTGAGAGGCAGGCAAGGCCGTGTCTTTATATAGATCGTGACCAAGGGGCTTGCTACCTCATGGATAGGGCCACTGCCCTATGCCGAAGTCGCCGTAGGCCGCCCAGCCGGTGTCGTTACGTTCGCACGCGATTTTGGCAACTTCAGCACACAGAACCGCTTGCGCCGGTGTGGGACCAAATGTCCTGGGGGTCCCAAGTACCCCTGCATCGCCACCGGTCGCTTCCCCACTAATTGATTTAATGCCGCGGCATAATCGGGGGAGCGTGAACTGTTCCTGCCCGAGAAGAGATCCGACCGAGAAATACTACCTGGGAAGGATCCAGAGATGGTGCAAATAAAGGCTCTATATCATACTAGTAGACTATCTCATCCGATTTTCATGTTTAGTTGTTGAATTATTCTTCTCTTAGAAAAATTTGTTGAAATAATGGAGAACCACTTTAATAATTACTATCCCCAGGGTCTCCAGAGTTTGAGCGCCCAAACCTGTAGCAGGTAGAAAAACATCCCTGGATCCTTCTCAGAAATTTACAAGCCCACCGGTTCAGACCGGCTTGCTGAACCGGCTGGTGTATAATGGCAGCTATTGTTCATTAGACCTACTGCCATACTTAAAGTAATTAACCAACAATAACGTGGTGTCACCCAGTTAATATGGCGGTACTATACCGCGGTATCCTCCAACACCGCGGCACCGATACCGCTTGTTAACGCGAACAAGCATGCGCGAGTAAATACCTCCCCTAAAAGAGTTCCATGAAAATCACCGCGGTATTCCACAAAATTAATGCGGTGCCCGCTAAAAGACCACTGTATCATCACCCAATACCGTAACTTCACGCCATGACCGTCTCGATACCGCTACCGTTTATTACCGGTATCACCGCGGTCATGACCGGGGTATCACCCCGTTTCTCTGGTCAATCACTTTGAGAATAGCGGTATATACAAGGTAGCTATTAATCGACATACCTCTATGACATGGCTGAGATTTATTCGTAGCACTACGGTACTACTGTCATATGAAGTTATTGTTATGCATGTGACATTGATAAACCAAGATCTAATCAACTGTCAGTATTCTTGGGTAGATTGTAATCAACTTCAAGGTCAAACGTGATTAACACATCTGGATCATTTGTATTGAAACATAGTATTATGTGAAAGCACGTTGTTCATAACATGACGAGAGATAGCGTCAGTAGCGATGGAATTATTGTTAAATAAATTTCCACGCATTAAAACGTCAAAATAATTCCCACGAAATTATGATATTTCCGGCGGAGAATCACGTGGCATTTTTGATATCTGACAAATTCAATCATACCTTATAGGTGCTATAATAATTCCATAGATGTATTTCTCACAATAATCTGTGCGCCTCGTAAGGCCTTGAAATGGTATCTGGTTTTGACATTGATAAACCAAGATGTTAATGTTATCAACTTTAAGTTCGAATGTGACCAACACATCTGGATCAGTGGTATAGAACCATAAAACAACAAAGTATTATGAGAAAGAATGTTGTTCATAACATTATGATAGATAGCGTCAGTAGCGATGGTAATTATTGCTAAATAAATGTCCACGCGTAAATAAATTCCCACGAAATTAGGAGACTTCCGTTAGAGAATCACGTGGCATTTTTTATATCTGACAAATTATATCATACCTTATAGGTTCTATAATAATTACATAGATGAATTGTTCACAGTAGTCTATGCGCCTCGTAAGGCCTTGAAATGGCGGCTGATTATGGCGAAATGTGCGCCTCGTATCGATTTTCATATTCGAAAATTTTGAAGTCAGCCGCCTATTCGAAAAACACGAACAATTATATGTTTGAAACGAAACGGTCCGTGAATTCGAAACGATAATTATAAAAACGAACGCGTAGGCGACCAGTAATTATTGTATCGATAAATTGAATTTGTCGCTATTGTTAAACGACAAATTCGGAAAAATACTCCCTTATGATCCGTTCGGTTGTAGCAGAAAAATAAACTGGCTAATTCAATCTGTACAGTGAATTATATTGGGACTGCGCATGCGTGACTGATACCGAGGCAAGCCACTGACCATTAGTTACCGTAGGCGACCGACCAAAAAGTTAACCCTTTTCTGCTATGGTTTACAAACGCAGGACATCTATCCATATAGTTCAGTGTGAGGGCTTCCTTTGGCGGAAATATCGAGTTGCGAGTTCTTTATTGCTATGGGAGACTCGCATATATAAGAGAATGCATTGGCACCAGGTCTTTGCAAAATTTCAAGAAGCTCCAGTCATGAAGAGGTTAACCCTTTACCCAACAAACCGGCCAAAACCGGCCAAATAAAGCTTCAACAGCCTAAAATATCTTCGGTCTGTCTCAATAGAACCATACAAATATGGATATCATTGGAACCGGCTCCTTGACCACATTGTGATAGTTACAGTTATGCCCTGTGCCAATGCATTCTCTTATATATGCGAGTCGACCATAGGTCGCCTCGCATATATAAGAGAATGCATTGGCCTAAAATAAAACTTTTTTTAACACTTTTTACCATTTTTTCTTACAATCTTTAACAATTTTATAATTTTTAATGTGTTAAGCCAATGCATTCTCTTATATATGCGAGGCGACCTATGGTCGACTCGCATATATAAGAGAATGCATTGGCACAGGGCCCTTCTGTTGGGTAAAGGGTTAATATGTTGAAATTGTGATAAAAACGAAAACTTTTACAATAAAAATATTATCACATACTCATCAATGAGTATTTTAATAAAGAAAGGGTTAAAATGAATGGATGGGGAAATAAAAAAAACTAGATATCACTGAGTATCCAGTTACAAATAGAGGATCTCTAATGAGTCGCAATTCTATACAAAATTTATAACCGAGTGTACTAAATTTGATTCGAGCCAAGCTTTAGGGATGCTCGAATCAAATTAAATGGACGAGTTTAATCAATTTTGTATAGAATTGCGATGAATTTGATCGCATAATCTCATTTTAGCAAGAGAAAACAATCTCAAAATGGCTAGGGTTTAAAAAAAACAAAATATTGATTTCCTTATCACAACCAAAAAGGAAGTAAAGACACCTTCAAGGAAACATATAGTTCCATATTAAATGTGTCTTTTCATGTTGACAAAAAGACTCTTATTACCCATGTTTATCTTACAGTCACTGTATAACCCAACACAATTCAAATATCATAACTATATGTGTGTGCTGATAATACACATGTGTATTACTGAATAATATGAGGTTGGGTTTAGGGGCTAATTATGTGATGTATTATGATGATACTGTTTCACTTACTGAGCATCCTGCATGTATTTTGACTTTTGTTCAGCATCGGCCATGTTTGTTTTGTGGATGATGGATGACAGGAGATGATTCCCAACCAAGGCTGATGCCAGGCATTCCTGAAAATATTAATTGTATAGTTTCAGAAGTAAAAGTAGGCCTGAAAACATTGGTGCCGGACATTTGAAGAATGAGATCCCCTGGGGCTTGGTTGATTCACTTTATGGACAGCATAATTCTGTAACTGCCCTGTCCTGGTGAATCACCAAAACTTCATAGTTTTATTGGAACAGTTCACATGTTCGCTGTCCAAAAATAGCATAAACTGCATCAACAATATGAACTTCCTGGTTTTACAAGTTGATTTTGCCAAATTTAAACCAATGCAAACAATTTATTTACACATTGAATTCATCATATAATTCACAATGTTGATAATGAACGCAAATAAATAATGATTGTTTAATCATGTCCAAAAATGACAACATAATTAGGGTGAATTTTCTCGAGGCTTAATTTCTTCAACTAATTTTCTATTTTTAGATACCGACCATTATTTTTTGAATATATTCTCTTCAAAATTGTTATACTGATGGTGGGAATTTAGTTTTAGTTGTCCAAAACCAATCCTATAATTTTATCTACAAATTGGTTGGTTACAGGATGTTAAATGATGATAAACATCATTCATATCATCGAAAAACTATTCCCAATCGGTTATTGAAACATGAATTTAAAGGGCGCTGCCATCTTGGAAGTCAGCCGATGTCATCACGTCACAGCTATGCACAACTCTGCACCCCGCACAGCTGGCTAGCATCACTAAATTCACCTTCTGGGGAAATCATTCTACTTAGGCGTCATCTTTATTTAAACAACATATTGTGGACTTATTACAATGACTAAAATTGATAAGTTAGTACCTAAACACTATCTCAATTTGTTAGTACTTAATTCTAATTAAAATCAGACTCTCGAACAAGCTCCACGTTACATAGTCTGAAGAAATTAGCCAAACCTTGAAATAGTGTGTCTGTCATTTGCAGAATAAGGTCCCCATAGGGTGAATTTAGTGATGCTACCCCACGTAGTGGGCTAGCATCACCAGATTCACCCTCTGGGGACCTCATTCTGCTTACACTTCTGCAGAATGAGGTTCCCAGAGGGTGAATTTGGTGATGCTAGCCCGCTATGTGGGCTAGCATCACTAAATTCACCCTCTGGGGACCTCATTCTGCAAATGACAGACACACTATTTCAAGGCTTTAAAATAGCTGTGATTTCCATTACCACCAACAAGCATTATGTCAGTGTCAGCCAGTCACAACATTTATCAGTAATGCGATTGCAGCCAATCAGGCATTTGTCAGAATTCTTATATACCGGTCAATTTGTCACATAGCTAAACATAGTGCGATAAATTTTCTGTCACATTGATAACTTCACACAGTGTTCACAAAATTAGAGATTATGACAACTAATTAAACACTAAAAGGATATATGATGAAGAATCCAGAATTGACCAATAATACCGAGCAAGGAGACTTAAGAATTACATATTTCCAAGAAATTCAACAGTTTGAAGTTGCTGATCAGTCATAAATCTATTTGCGTGCTGGTACATGTACATCATACTGCATGCATTGCATGGGTAAGTTATTTATAGCAGCGTAATGTCACACACAGTAAAATCCTTTTTATTTCTACAATATAACCTTCTTTTTTCATCTTATTGAAAACAAAAGTGCGACATTGTGTGGAACCTATTTCTGCTTTTTCCAAAATGTTTTGGAAGAGCCAGATGCCAAAACTGACAGAGCATTGGCCACTGATCATTTCTAAAGTACCCTATATTTTTTTTCGGGGACAAGAAAAAAAAAGCAAGCAGTTATGTTTAACATCAAATTGGTTGCATGCCCTTTTTCAGACATAGTAATATGTATAATACTCGGGCTTATATCGACACAAGTAGAAATTGCACTTTGGTGATTTACTGTGTATGGTTGGCAGTTTTTGTTGGGCTCCTTCACAGTTGAAAAGAAAACAGACATATATTGCAATTTTTATAACCTTTTCTTTATTAAATGGATTCTCCCACTCAGTTATATAAGTATACATTGGAATGATCTATTATTCATTTGGAGAGATATTAAGGTGATAAAAGCAGTCGACAGAAAAATAAAAGTGCAGAAGGAGCCCTATTTAAAAGGGTGATGTTTAGATAATAAGTTCAACAAACGACCTACGGAGTTATCAAAATCGAGCACTGAATTAAGTGATGGTAAAAAATATGTTTGCAATATATATACCTTCTCCTGTTTCCAGAATAGATTGGCAAGTTCTTGGCGATTCATGAGTACGGACCAGATGAACAGATCATGAGAAGGATTCAATTCAACAGGTTCTACAATAGATAGATAAATTATAGCCATATTATTATAACCTTCATGTTTAGAGATGTTAAAGGATTACACAGGCATAGCTTTTCTCAGTCATTATCGATGCCCGCTAATCCACTGAGCACTTTGCTGAAAAGATTTTTGTGATAGGCTGCCGATTCATGCGATTATATATTTCATTATGGATTATGCAGTCTGAATCATTAATCTTCCTTCATGTGAAGTCACATGAGGGACAACTATGGACATACAGTGTCAAACTTGAAAGGCTGTCGCAATTGGCTTTTATCTACTAATTGTTTATACAAAAATGGTAGGACCCTCAGAGCTGAAAAAGCGTACATATTGGTAATTTTACCTGCGGGATCTTATTAGATAGGTCCCGTTGACATCAGATTTCTTAAAAGGCATTAACAATTAATTTAATTTAATTAAATAATTAATTATATACCCAAAATGGTTGGAATTTGGTAGGTAAAAATTGAAACATGGGGATATATTGACCTGTAGAGTGTTATGAGATAGATGCCGTTGTCAACTCAAAGGGACAAATATGAGCAATAAAGAGTGTTCCTTATGTAGGAAAATTGGTAAAGATGTGTCACCTGACCAGGGGAATGGCATGGTACATATGCACAATCGAGGTGACCAATGGGTGAACATCACCTACTTCAACTGGGGAAATTAAATATGATCCTAGGTCGCCCATAGCAGTTGAGGCCTAAGAAGAATGAGGTTCCAAGAGGGTGAGTTTGGTGACACTAGCCCATTGTGAGGGATAGCGTCACTAAATTCACCCTTTGAGGACCTCATTCTGCAAATGAGAGACACACTATTTCCAGGCTTGTTATCAACTGTACCTGATGTAGGCAGATGCTTCATATAACTTTTTCCAAATGATTCTTCTAGCATCATTTGGTCGACATCCATGTGATGGAAGCCTTTTTCCATGAGGTAGTAGGACACATACTGTTCTCCCATTAACAGCTTCAACAGCTCTCCAACATCATACAGAGTGACATACACATTGTTCTGAATAAGAATGGTATGCAGGTATCAATATCAATATCAATATCATTTATTCCGGAACAAGTCCATTGACTCCGACACTTTTACATGCTATCAATTTTCACATGTCACATATAATGGGTTTTTGTTATTGTTTTTAGTTTGAAGAATCAAAGTCGTACATCAAATCGTGATAGAATGGGTCAGCTAATGTTTTGAACTCTTCTAAGGAATCGGTTCCAATAATGAGATCTGGTAAATTATTCCAGCGCTTGATCACCTGCCACTTGAAAAAATATTTTCCTGCATTCTTCTCTGATCGGTGACAAGTGCACCACAGAGTATCCCCCACAGAGGTGGCTTTTCGTGACGTTCATAAATTTTAAATTTGAAACATGGCATAATCCAGCCTGCGTTAACTGGACAAAACCTGTTGCATGTATATATCCTTCATTATATTGTGGTTCATGAATATACCCAAAATCATTTGCATCCAATCTAAGATGACAGAGATACAAGAAAGGGTGTATTTTACAATCCAAGGGCCATAACTACAGAATGAATGAACAAACCCTGTTACATATAGATATTGTCATTTAAAGGTCATATAATCCTTTAAAGACGGGAGCTGAACTGGTGCAGCATTAAAAATCCTGTGCCAGTGCATTCTATTATATATGCAAATCTCCCATAGGGAGCCTTGCATATTTAAGAGAATGCACTGGCTTACAAGATCAAGGTAAATATTATTTGGCCAATGCATTCTCTCATATATGTGAGGTGCCCTATGGGTACCTCACATACTAGTATATAAGAGAATCCATTGGCACAGGGCTTTCACAAAAAATCAGGAAGCTCCAGAAGGGTTAATTAACCCTTTCAGTGCCAAGTCCGATTTTTGTATCAACCCATATTTCCTTGATCATATTTCAAATTTATTGATTATAATAATGTGATACATTGATGGAAAGAGCTCTTAGAGCTCTTTCCATCAATGTATCACATTATTATAATCAATAAATTTGAAAAATGATCAAGGAAATATGGGTTGATACAAAATTCGGACTTGGCACTGAAAGGGTTAAGTTAACACTTTTCTATCAGAACAAAAAGGCCTGTACAAAAGTGCCCCGGAAACTAAGTGTTAACTTTGTTGATTCTGCAACATGTGCTCACCTTATCTCTAAATTTCTTGAGCAGTCCATAGAGCAAAGATTTTTCAGGAATCTGAAAAAACGGTCAACATCAAAAGTGACTTATAGTGTTATTTTATTATTGTATTTATACAGTCTGGTATAAAATATATTTATTATATTTTCATCAACTTTTTGCGTCAAAATATAAATTGCTTCACACTCCCAGAAGACTGAGAGTGTTATCCTACTCGCAAGTCATTATCCTACGCTCAGCACTGCGTCATGTTGTCAACTTTTGCATCATTCGGTATCCTTGCGCATTATTTTTACAGAAATGGCTGTTGTAGCTTTAAGAACGAATTATGTCTAACCGTGTGTTTCATTGTTGTCTGGGTCGTAACAAACTGGTATAGGAAATTGAGAAGAAAAACCATACGCTACTCAGAAAACAGTTGACTATTGTTTATATACGATAATAACATAATTTGTTTTGAGATGTTTTATATCTCAGCAAATCAGAAGAATGATCATACTTTCAATGCGAGAACACATATCTCAAATCATTGCAGGTCAGAAACGTATTTTACTTGTGGTGACAGTCAAGTCAATGTTTTCCATGAGATTTCCCAGCGGTAAATTAAATTCATTACATTCCTATGTGTGATTTACCTTGATATCTTGAGTTATTATAAACAATAATTTCACTACTAGTAGTTAATTATGTCGCTTTAACTATAGCGCATTGTGTATTCATATGTGCTATAAAATTTATACGTCATGGGTATAATGGCGGTATGATTTGGATTTCTGGTAAATCAGATGTTTATAGTGGAATGTAATAAACAGGATAATCACTTGATTGAACTGGTTGATGTGAAATAATTCATTTGCGGCAGGGATCTATTTTGTTTGTACAACGTCTCTGCCTCTCATGAATTATTTCACGTCACCAGTTTAATCAAGTGATTATTCTCAATATATTTGTGAATTTGAGAACATAATTTCCAGATAGTGTTTCTCCACTATATATATACATGTAGATTAGTTATAAGCAGTTTACTATTCAGCATGTTTGCAAATAGAGGCCATATACTACCATAATAGCAGACCCAGGTCAGAAGGTAGCACTATTATTAGAGTTCTCCCACCTTGAATACAATCCACCCCTCAATGATAAATAATTTTTTGTGCTCTTGAAAGTATATCTACATTTAACCTGAGTTATACAAACAGATGAGACATCCATGTGTGAAGAAGTCTTGGAGACTGCATGACTCTGTGATTGAGGAATAACTCAACAATTAGCGTTACTCAATGAATGTGTATTGTCAACATTTAATACATAATAGTACATAACTTACTGAGTTATATAGATTGATGAGGCGTCCGGGTGTGAGGAAGTCTCGGAGACTGACTCCATGATCGAGGAATAACTCAACGAACCCCACTCTGTCCAGCTGTATGGCCGACAACATCACGTCGGCTAAGGATTCAGGCTGGAAAAAGAAATATTATTGCATGTTCAAGTTAATTTGATGCGGCATTAAAAGATGAATATCTTGAGTGTGGGAAGAAAGAATGCAAAATACTCTTTACTGAATGGCAATTGCATTAATAAAAAGAAATACTCACTGATGCCTTTAGAAGAAACAATATTAACTGGAACATTCACTTGACATATGCTGCAAGCAGTTATTAAGATTCCATGACGGGAGCAGTGCTGGTGCAGCATTAAAGATCCTGTGCCAGTGCTTTCTCTTATATATAAGACTCCCATAGGGAGCCTCTCATATATAAGATAATGCACTGGCTTACAATGTCAAGGTAAATAATGTCAGGTCAATGCATTTTCTTATATATGTGAGGCTCCCTATGGGATATATAATGCAATGGCACAGGGTTTTCAAAAAATTTCAGGAAGCTCAAGCCATGGAAGGGTTAAAATCAGCTATGGTTTAGCACATGCACAATGCAGGGTTTCTGCTACTACGGCAGGCCGGCCGTCCAGCGGCCGCATTCCCCTCCCTAACCTTGACTTAATATTGGTCACAAACTAGCCACAGACCTAGCTCAGTCCGCTTTTTACACAGGATGAGTGATCACCGACGCTGATGATTAACAGATTGCAAGGAATCCTACACTTGGTGCCTGAATAAGACATGATCAGTAGCGTGGACCTGTACGTGCACAGTTGTCTACACAATCATGGGTAATGCTTTGTCGGGCGAATATTGAGTAGTAATCAGCCTCTCTGTCAGATTTCTGTCAGTAAGTTTCTAACCCACTATTTCCGCTCAAAATGTGCAATATACATCGTATGTCATTGGGGTGGGGGTTCTGAGCTACAACAATGAACACAGGTGAGTTTTGGCAGTCGCTGCGACGAACAGTGCATAACTTTTCCCCCAAATTAAGATCTGTATCAAGGGAATGTTTAATTAAAAATAAAATAATTAAATTATTAATAGTTATTATCAGTGTATTTATTCCCTATCCAATTATTACAAAATTATCCATTTTACGAATCCAGCATGAGGTCATCTTCATCTGAGGAATGGCTTTTGATTTTACAACAACTAGTTTTGATCGGTACTGTGAACAAAATACGAAGAAAGCACCGACGCAGAACGTGGTATAGCACGTGCTCATCTCCTTACGTAACACCTGTTACTGCTGGACTGTGTGACAATACAATGTGTCTTTTGCCAACCCCGGCAGTCTTTGATGTCGGCTTTTAATATTGCTACTGTTTAAATAAAAGGCGTATCCATTTTATGCTGTTGTGCTTACATGCTTTTAGTTCATTGACTTGAGAACTATGCAAGACGATCTGTTTTAATTTGGTTTCTATACAAAGCTTCAATGTTCCTGCCTGTTGTCTCAAGTGCAAGGAAATGGCTACTTTCAGTGATAAACATCCAATTTTTCTCTCGACAGGGCGCCTGGTATGTGCTTCCCAAATATGGCCACATTCCCCCTTGCAACCCCCGAGCGGAAACCCTGCAATGAGTCTATACTCAGCAGATTCCAACACTCACAAGGACAGATTGATAATGTTACTGGATATGAATGGTTAATTTGGATTAAATAGATATTATTTTGCTTGACTAAGTCAGTATGTTATGGCGCTGTGCTTCCGATGCCATCTACCAAGCAGAATCTGTTTTGAATAAGCTTTTAAATTGTGTCTCATTTAAGAGTCACTTTTATCACATAATTAGCCCCTAAGCACCGCCTCATATTTTTTAGTAAGACACATGTGTATTATCGGCACGCGCAGTTTTCATAAGAGCTTAGCGTAATAATGTCGATGGCATGCCGGAACTTTATTATTATGTCAGTTAGAATATAATTATGATATCGGTATTTGATTTGTGTTGGGTTATTTAGTGTTGACTGTCAGATAAATATGGGTGATAAGGATGGTTGAACAATCTTGTCAACATGAAAAGACACATTTAAAATGGAACCAGATATTTTTTCTTGAAGGTGTCTTTATTTCCTCTTTGGTTGTGACAAGGAAATAAGTATTAATTTGATTTAACCCCAGCCATTTCGAGAATGTTTTTCCTTGCCAAAATGTGATTATGTGATAAAATGGATCTTAAATTTATTGCAATTCTATACAAAATTTATTAACCTTTTCCACTAAATTTGATTGATATAGAATTGCGACTGATTAGAGATCCTCTATTTAGACCCATGGGGTGTGTGTTTTTTGTCCCAAAAAACTAAAAGTAAGCCTAATATTAATTAATATTTATTAATAATAAAGCACATATACATTAGAGTGTATTTTATTATAAATAAATATCGATATCGGGTCCCAAAAAACTAAAAGTAAGCCTAATATTAATTAATATTTATTAATAATAAAGCACATATACATTAGAGTGTATTTTATTATAAATAAATATCGATATCGGGTCCCAAAAAACTAAAAGTAAGCCTAATATTAATTAATATTTATTAATAATAAAGCACATATACTTTAGAGTGTATTTTATTATAAATAACTATCGATATCTGGTATCATTGCATCATCTTTCCTGACACCGTCTTCATCTATGACATTGTCATCAGACATGGTGTATACCTACAGTTTACCAATGTCTAAAACATTGGGGTAGGTCTAAACCAGGACAAGGCCCTTGAAAAAATATTTTTCAAAAAGTTGGGGGTGAGCCTAATAGCGGGCAAGAGTCTAAATGCTTCTCTCTACAGTAAAAAAGCAGGCATGCCATTTCATATGATATGTTATACAGACCTCCCATCTTTTATCCTCTGTGAAGATGTCACTCTGAGCAATATCAATCCTGTTCCAAGCGAGAGCCAACCTCAGCTGATCCATCACTTGATTCTTATTGGCTGAAAGAGAATTCATGTCAGTACTATCAGGTATATAGCCCTGTTAATTAGCGTTGCTATCAGCTGAGCTGAGGCAAATGCCTAGACAAAAAGAAATTTTGTCCACTATATTTTGGCCGAGGCAAATCTCAGAATCTGCCAATGTTTTGTACATAATTGAAAAAATTGCTGCAGACAGTGTCTTAGTGTTGTACTGTGCAGACAGCAAAAATTTATTTTTAATGTCAAGAACTACTGAGATAACAATGATAATCAGTCATTTTATTAAAGCCAGACCCAACCAAAGTTCACTGAGTGGGGTTAAGTTGTGGTTCACTACAACATGGTTCACTCATGTGGGTTCCATTTCTGGTTCACTAATGTGGTTCATTGAGTGAGTTTAGTTGTGGTTCACTACTGTGGTTCACTAATGCTGGTTCCATTTCAGTATTGTGGTTCACTCACATGGCTTCCATTTCTGGTTCACTCAGTGGTTCAGTCCCTTATATGGTTGTGATAAAAATTCTATTATCTGATTTTTGTGGTTCACCGGGACATGGACTGTTGTGGTTCACTCAATAATTTGGTTGTGGTTCACTAATTTTTGTGAGCTAGTTGGATTATTGTGGTTCACAACTGTGGGTCACTCCTATTTGATAGAGGTGTTTGGATGGGTATAGTTTTTGGTGGTTCCCATATGTAGTTCACTGGTGGGGGGAGGTAGGTGTTGTTATTATGCTAAATTCAACAAATAAATCAATCATTTACCTTTCAGTAAAGCTTTTAACAATGCGACATCAATTTCCCTTGGGCAGTCGGGAGAATCGAGATCATAGATGGTAAGAAGGTCGGGATTCTGTACACTTCCTTTGACCCATGCAACTCGTCTAGCGAGATCGTCTTCTCCAAATTCCTCCCTTACTTTATGAATAATGTCAGCTTCAAGCTTCGAATCGAAGACGACTTGCATTCTGAATTATAGAAAGGAAAGATTATCCCTTCCATGACTGGAGCTTCCTGAAATTCTGTGAAAATCATGTGCCAATGCATTCTCTTTTATATGCGAGTCTCCCATAGGGAGCCTTGCATATATAAGAGAATACATTGGCCTAACAATATTTACCTAGGCCTTGTAAGCCAGTGCATTCTCTTATGTATGCGAGGCTCCATTTGGGAGACTCGCATTTATAAGACAATGCACTGGCATATGATCTAAAATGCCTCTTCAGCACAGCTCCCATCATGAAAGGGTTAAAATTTAATATTTAAGATACATATACATTGCTGGGTCGGTTGGGTTTACAATCGTTTCAGAAACTAGGCCTTGGTTTAATTGGTTTAATTTGTAGCAAATCTAATGCAAATAATGATTCTAACACTCTCTCCCAACTAAACTCTAATAGAAAAATATAAATTCCAATTTAAAAAATTGAAAACCTAATGATATGTCATCCTTTTCAGAGATAGAATAAAAAGGAAACATATAAGCAAGATGCCTGCCAGCATCAGAAAGTTTCTTTTTAAAAGTCATGAGAAATTAGGTTTATCTTGAGTGATTATAAACTAAAATTTCACTAGTGAATTATGTCGCTTTAAAGACATATTATGGACTTGTTCGGGTGAGTTAAACTGTTAAGTTAGTATTCAGGCACTATGCCAACTGGATGAATGTAGCATTCTACTACATCGCTGAATATCTCAAGCAAATCGACCATACCACTCCATAAAAAACATCATCTGAACTACGCTCAATTATAAATGTTTACTTCTCGAATCGGGATGCAACTATCGGCGATATAGTAACGGAAATTATTTTGACATCGAGAGTCACTGAATTTAATTAATATATAATAATAACGGTGTGTGTTGTCAGTTTGGTTAACTTTTTGTAAACAGTTTGGATTAACAGTTTGTAAACTTAACTAATTTGAGCAAAATTATCCTACATTTCTATTTGATCACATCGCTGAGTGTTGCACATCACTCTAACTAGCACATTATGCATTCATGCACGCTATTCAAATTTATGCGTCATGGATATAATAGCAGTATTATTCGGATTTCTGGTAAAGTAGATGTTTATAGTGAAATAATAAACAGAACGATCACTTGATTTGAACTGGTGATGTGAAATAATTAATGAAAGGCAGGGACTGTGTTGTAAAACACTTGAGTGCAATGTTGTCGTGTTTGTACAATGTCATCTGCCTCTCATGAATCTGTTCTCGTCACCAGTTCAATCAAGAAATTACTCTCTATTTATCATGATTGGCTACAGGAAATTATCCCTAATGATAATCATTATGATACTCACTCTTTTTCCTTTTTCCCCTCCTTGTTGACCACGATGACCTCTTCTTCTTTACAGTTTTGAGCAGCGTATGCAATAATGTTAGCAGCTCTGCCGGATCCCTTTAATCAAATATACAACACATGAAAGTTTCAATGACGCTCAACCTCAAGTTTATGTGTTTTGTTCTTCTGAGAATAGAAACTATTATTGGTATCTGTTGGTGTCTGTACAAAACTTATAAAAAATGTTGCTGTAAATGGTATTTGAGAAGAGATATTTTTTTTCTGCAAGATTATCGTTGAGCCGTCCGTCCATCAGAACATATCACCTTGTAACTCGGGTGTTAATTATCAGATTTCTTTGTCCTTTGGCATGGTAATAGCACAGGCTGGGAGAAAGGATACCCACATATATGAGTTTCGTCCATTTAGTTTTACCAGAATTACGGCCCTTGTTTGACAAGAAATTTGTGAATTTTGTGTCCGTCCGAACATATCACCTTGTAACTCATGTGTTAAATATCAGATTTCGTTGTCCTTTGGCTTGGTGATGGCACAGATCATTTTTACCAAATTTACAGGCCTTGTTTGACTTAACCCTTTACCCAACAGAACGGCCCTGTGCCAATGCATTCTCTTATATATGCGAGTCGACCATAGGTCGCCTCACATATATAAGAGAATGCATTGGCTTAACACATTAAAAAATTTTTTAGGCCAATGCATTCTCTTATATATGCGAGGCGACCTATGGTCGACTCGCATATATAAGAGAATGCATTGGCACAGGGCATAACTGTAACCATCACAATGTGGTCAATGAGCCGGTTCCAATGATATCCATATTTGTATGGTTTTATTGAGACAGACCCAAGATAATTTAGGCTGTTGCAGCTTTATTTGGCCGTTTTTGGCCGGTTTGTTGGGTAAAGGGTTAAAAAAAAATTTAAGCCCTTGTTTGACTTGGGAATTTCTGAATATTGTATCTGTATGAACATTTCAGCTTGTAACATGGGCATGGATCATTGGATTTGGTTGTGATTTGATGTATTAATAGCCCAGTTTAAGGGGAAAGGATACCCACTTCTTGGGTTTAGAAAATAAAAAAAATTCTCCATCCATACAAATATCTAGTATTGCCCACTCTCTAAACTGAGCATTGGGGGCATATGCCATGCTTGTCGTTGCACTTGTTTATATATGTTTTCAGCTAATTAGTTCAACAAACAGTCTCATTATCGAACAATATTTACAACTGAATAAATGTGAATCCAATAAATGTGGAGTTTTTCAGCTTAGACTTTGACAAATTAAATTGATGTATATGTATAGCCGAAGTTATAAGATGGCAGGAATTGAATGGTAAAACCTTTATAGACTAACTAGTGTATAATGAGTCCATAAAGATGTTATCATTCAATTCCCGCCATCTTACAAATTAAACTAGAGGTGATACTGTCGCAATGGGACTAAGGACACCCCCGCAGTGCAATTGGGCTACATTAAGTTTAGCTATATTAAAGGTACCCAATCTGATCAGAGGGTCTCCATATCATCAAGATACAACAACAACATTTCTTCGAAATATGCTTTAGTTATCAGAATTGATTAATTGCAACAAAATAATGCTAACCACTGTCAACTATGGTATCAAATATCGCTGTATTATCACTTGAGTATTCATGATATTTGGCCGTATTACAACTTGTTTTTAGAGTTATCCATCTTGATCTGCAATTTTGACTGAGACCATCCATATGACGGTGTCTTTCTGGGCCACAAACAATTGAAATAATAAACTTCAAAAATCGATATCTGATCACTGCCTCGACTCAAAGCAAATATTTTTTACCCCCCGAAGCCAAAGAAATAGTAATTTAGGGGCATTTAATTGGATTTAGTACCTTTAACATTTTTGTTTTTCAAAAAAAAACTCAAGGAATACAAGCTCGGACAAAATTATGCACCATGCGAAAACATTTCTAAGTCGAAAACGGGGGATAACTTCACTAAAATGTTGGACTGATATCATAATCGTAGGTGTGCCAGTTCCCACGGTACTATATATCTATGCCAAGTTTAAACAAATTTACTAAAAAATATACGAATACAAGCTCAGACAAAGTTGCATCCACGGAAGGATGGAAGCCCGGCCCAGCTGATACTACCTGTATATAGCCCCCCCCCCCCCCCCATAACTTCAGGGGTATAAATATATATTTCAGTGAGAACTAAATAGGAGATTCTGTTCAGGAGTGAAACTGTTGATTTGTAATAGACCACTACCTTGATGATGACCACGGGAGTACCGTTCAGCATTGAACTGTATACAGTCTGTAGAGAGTTAGGTCCCCCTTCAACCAACACGACCACGATAGGTATGGATACCGCCTCTGAAAAATAAATAATAATAATAATTTATTTTATATAACAGTAAAACCACATGTGTGCTCTAAAACATGGTACAACACGGGTGCGATAAAATATGTACATACAAGTAATCAAAAATAAATACATTTGATGTAAGACCATCTGCATGCAAGTGTTAACGGTTTAAAATATATATGTTAAAGGAAACAGTTTGCGGTTGTGAGAAATAGATACAAATCAGTGGAAAAAATTGGGAAGAAGTATGAAACAATATTCGTGCGAGTATTAAAAAACTAATCTGTATGAAACAGAATTAGTTAAGATCACATGGAAGCGGATATTAAAATATATGAGAAAGAAGCAAAACTTACTACCAATAGTAAAATAACACAATTTAATTTCATCAACCACAAACTTAGCAATTCATCGACTGAAGGAGACTTTCAATAATGAGATGAGATATCAATCACTCGTGTACATATGTGTTTGATAACTGTTTTTATTTTTATCCTAAAATACCAACAAAAAAAACAAAAACAAAAAAATACTAATGCAAATACTCCCTGTTGATAATATTCTATCTTTTATACTGTTTGGATCACTAATTAAGCACCTTAGTCTCATCAATATTTTTCGATTCAATTTTACTCGTTTCCCGATCTTTCCCCATTTTACCCCTCTTTTCATATTATTTTTAGCATGTTACCCGTTCGCCATATTACTCCCTTTTTTCGCTGTTAGTATTTTTTAGCATGTTATCACCCCCAATTTACCAGTAACTTTTTAATAATTTTTTCGATTTGTAATTTTATGCGCTTTTGTATTTCTTAGTAAAGTCTCACTTATAGTTCTACATTTTTGTTGATGTCCATAATTATGTCTTATATTTGCAATTGTATTTTATGTTTAACATGTCAAGTGTTTTAGAGCACTTCGGTAGATTTTACACTATACAAAACTGTTTATATTTATTATTATTTATTATTTATTATTACGCCTGTACACCACCAAATCTGCTGTGTTCATGTTCAAGCTATCAATAAAAGTGCATCTCCACTCAACTTTTCACACAACAGTAAGGCCACAAATAGTCAATTTCCTGTTTCTCAGGCCGACGCGCATGGTCCCGAAACCCTGAGCATGCAATATTTTTATTTGCGGTTTATATGTCGGAAAAAAATTATGTCTAATACTAATAGATACATACCACTTCCAGTGTCTGTTTTCATTTGAGCGACAGCACTCTCTAATGCCGTTCTGAGTCCAATCTCTACGCCAAATTTATGCTGCGTACCATTGTCGACTAGGATGAAGTGGGTATGGTTGGGATCCAGAAAGCTCTCATTAGGCTTCTGTACTTTACCGATTCTGTACTGTGTGGGCCACATTCCTTTGCACTGCCAAACAGAGACATTAATATAACAAGAGCACTAGCTGCTAGGGCACGACTGAATACGCCCAAAGTTTGCCCATAAAATTGTTATAAAATTAAATTCTAAGTAGAAAAAGGATATTACTGAAGTAAAAATCATGGGTCGAACCTATATTTGAACCTGACCTATACGTATGGCTGAGGCTATACCTTCTGGCACTTTAGTTCTGGGCAATTACCCAATCTGAATTCATTGTCAAAATAAAAAATGTTATAAAATCATTCAAATTCCAAGTCGAAAAAAAAGGGCTATAACTCATGAAAACATCATTGGCCTGAACCCATATCTGAATTTGATGAGAAATTTGGGTAGAGAAACCCACATAACAACCTCAGTTATGATAAAATAACCCAAACTCGAGTTATTGGTCAGAAACCAAAATGTTAGTAAATTCATATTGAATATCTTTGATTTAAAACTAGGGACCTGCGAATATTCGAGATTCGATTCGATGTCGATATCGGTCACCTGATTCGAGATCGACACCGAATCGGTCCACTGATTCGGATATTTTCGAAATCAGTGTTACTTTGGGGTATTCTAGTTTTTTTGCGTCCAGATAACACATGCCAAATGACCTGAAATCACAAAAATTGAAGCACAAGGTTGTCAATTTGGCCAATGTAGGTAATTTTGAATGTATGCCATTCAGAATAGATGTGCATTATGCAAATTATGTGCTTCGATCGCAACCCGTGACGGTGATCAATCGCCGCATATATTTGTAATCTGTGTCGACACTATATAAATTGTCTACACGGTGAGTGATCGCTAGATACGCTACTCAATTGATTACCGTATGTTTAGAACTTCAGATATTCAATTCAGATTATATGAATGAACAGAAACCTTAGAACAATCGGTCTAGTAGTAGTACGTTCGTAAATGGACGTCATTATGTGCGAACAGTTTTCTGCAACGCTGCCGGCAGAATTCCTTCACTAGATACTATATAACTATCTTAATCTTCATAAACATCCGTTGGAACTTGTGTTTTGTTTTAGGAAAATCATGACATAGGCAAATCACTCTCAGTCTCATGTAGGGTTTGGTATATATTGCATTGAGTTTCTATTTAACTGTCTCATGGCAAACATAACACAAGAATTGCCAGTAAGACACTTAAATACAATTCAATCAGACTATCGGACCACAACAATTATATAGCTGAACGGTGTACCCATATGTGTCCAAGTGTGTCAAATCTTTATTATCTTTATTAAATAATGTAGACAAGTGACTTCCATTCCATGGGGTTTGTGATACGTTGATTGAACTATATGTAAGTGTCTTACTGTCAATTATTGTGTTATGTTCGCCATGAGACAGCTAGATAGAAATTCAATGCAAAGTAGCAAACCATCCATGAGACTGAGAGTGACTTAATTGCCTATGACATGATTTTCCTAAAAAAAAAAGAACACAAGTTCCAACGGATGTTTATGTATACATGTATTAACATTGTTATATAGTATCTAGTGAATTTTTCAGTTTTTGTCATGACACTCCAAAATAAACACTAGTAAAGAATGTCAATCAATAGCTGATTCGATTCGAGTTTCGATTCGATGTGGATATCAGGAAAATCCCCGATTCAGTCCTTCCCACGAGGAAAACACAGCGAGAGCATTTATTTGCTCCCGTAATTCAGAAGATGGGTGTAATATTGCACCCATACTATAATTGTAAGTTGTGTTTTTTTCAAACAAAAAGTCATTGTGGAATAGACCTATGTCTAGTTACACTTTAATATGCCATAGTTGAACTGAGATGGTAAAGGATCTAAATAAACCTTCAAATA
Source organism: Siphonodentalium dalli (assembly GCA_032622095.1). Taxonomy (NCBI): domain Eukaryota; kingdom Metazoa; phylum Mollusca; class Scaphopoda; order Gadilida; family Siphonodentaliidae; genus Siphonodentalium; species Siphonodentalium dalli. Next base: position 135,639,641 of record CP136067.1, on the reverse strand, counting down.
GTTCACTATTGAACCAACAATTACAGTCTCCATTAGTATTTTGAGATGATGGATGGGTGCGAATTTTAGCACCCGTGATTTGAAAATTACGAGTGCGTACAGGTGCGAGAGCAATCACTCCCATCTCCTGGGAAGGACTGCTGATTCGCAGATCCCTATTTAAAACAGATATTTGTCTTTTTCGATGGATAATGCATCAAATTTGTTATCAGTATGTAATCATCAACTCATTTGATAAATATAACTCGACTCAAATAAGCATTGCATTCTGTCAATATAATTAAGGGCTATTACCTCATCGTTGACCAGCAGATGCTTGTCTTGGACGACGCCCCATGATGCAATGCCGACAAGGATGACCTTACTCAGCCCACCACATGTAAGAGCATGGTCTCTGACAGCCTCTCCAACATGTTTCATCACACCAGCATACGTACCACCACTCGTAATCCAAGCTCCTAAAAATAGACGAACAGCATTCGATGATCAATCTAAATTTTATTTCAGACAGGAGTTTTTCCAGCAATTCTCATTGGCCAAGAACCATCAATCATTTTTGAATAACCAGAAATTCCTGTTGACTAGTGCAGAAATTTCTTTCTAGTCGGCATAGTCATAGTACGTAGGAATATGAGAACAGATGTTAAACGGACATGGCTCATTCAAACCACAAAATTAAGTATACATAATTTTATAAGAGGTATTTCAAAACAAACATATACAGAAGATTCCCGAAAAACAAATATAAGAAATAAAACACATATTTTCAGCATTATATTAACAAATTTGTTGATCTAGTGTTGAAAATATGTGCTTTGTTTGTTATATTTATTTTTCGATAAATCTGAGATTGTTTCGTTTGTATTAGTTAAATTTATTCAGTCAGCTGTCACGTAAAAAATATTTCTGAAACTGCATGTAAACCATGGGAAGAAAATCTTGATCTGTCATTGCTCTTAATGTTTATGGTACTACATAATTATATATTAATTAAATGCAATGACTCTCGATGGCGAAATAATTTGTGTTGGTTTATCGCTGATAATTGTGTTCCGAATCAAGATGTAAATATCTGCAATTGAGCGTGGTTCAGACAATGTTTTCTATGGAGTGGTATGGTTGATTTCTTAGAAATTTTTGGCGATGTTAATAGAATGCATTGCGCCTGAGTAATAACTTATCAATTTCACGCATCTGGACAAGTCCATAATATGTCTTTAATATAACGCAATACACCTGTTCCACAAATTTCTGTTTCCAAAATTGTGATGAATACAAATGGCACCATACAAAGGGCCAGTACATTGTGTTTGAAGTTGTATTTTTTATGACTTCAATGCATCTTTCTGGGACATATATGGTCAAAAATTCAAAGCAAACCGCCATGTGGCTTTAATTTTCTTTTGAGATGTCATAAAGTTAGTAAATTTAAATTTTAAATAAATCTGATTGCCCCATTCACTGTGATTCACACTCATCTCTTATACATTTGTACTTATGATGTGTCAACCAAATTTTGCTATAAAGTTTAGTTCCATTTTGGCAGAATTACTTATATTAAGTATATTTCTTAATTTATCAACAGTTTGGAGAGCTGATCTCTCACAAATCTATACAGGAAATATTTTGGTTACCTGCACAAGATCTCTCAAAATCTTAACCCTTTCATGACAGGAGCTGCACTGGTGCAGCATTAAAGATCCTGTGCCAGTGTATTATCTTATATATTGCTAGTTTTAATACCATTGGGAGCCTCGCATATATAAGAGAATTTACTGGCTTACAAGGTCAAGGTAAATAATGTTAGGCCAATGTATTCTCTTACATATGCGGGGCTCCCTATGTGAGACTCAAATATATAAGAGAATGCACTGGAACAGGTTTTTCGCAAAAATTCAGTCATGAATGGGTTAAAAGTTCCACTACATGTTTCTCATGTAATATCTCAACTAGAAGTATCTGATGCTGTCAAGATGTCAAAATGACAGGCACCAAATGGTGTTGGTCATTTCAAAGTGGTGCCTGTCCAATTTTCAAATGTACTGTATGAGACAGTATTTAAATTTCCAATCGACTTATTATTCATCAATGATGCGCACATTTTAGTGAGCCACCTGGGAAAAAACCCATGTTATTTTTTTCTTGAAAAGTTCAAAAACAATCGACATAATTATATTCACTCTGAATTGATCTGAAATTATATTTTACTTCAATGTCCTATTTGGTCAGTAGTGACTCCTTGGACGTACCCAAACAGATACAGATTGTTTAAAAATTTGCATTGGACAAAATGTCCGACAGATACAGAAGTGCACTGGACATAAGCTATTTTTCATGACCTTGACCGGCCACTTATTTTGAGCCTTGGATGCTGTACCTATGCTTTCTCAGTTACATTCATGAAAACTAGAGATATGTGTACCTGTGCTTTGGGCTGCTTTCATTAATCCTCGGTTCAGTATGGTCTTCAATCGTTGCTTTATATGAAAGTTTTTCGCTCCTCCAGTGACGGATATCAACAGGTTTGGTTTGGACAGACCCCAGGCATTCAGCATGAGATCGAGTGATTTCTGTGAGCTGGTATCAACATCTACACGCGCATACTAAAAAATTAAAAGGCTAAATGCAGAAGCATATCAAAGCAGAAAGTAGGAAATTGGTAAGTACCTATTTAGAGGCAAGAATTGAAGTGTTTCAAATGCAAGCCTTGAAATAGTGTGTCTGTCATTTGCAGAATGAGGTCCCCAGAGGGTGAATTTAGTGATGCTACCCCGCATAGCAGGCTAGCATCACCAAATTCACCCTCTGGGAACCTCATTCTGCTGAGGTGTAAGCAGAATGAGGTCCCCAGAGGGTGAAATTGGTGATGCTAACCCGCTATGCGGGGTAGCATCACTAAATTCACCCTCTGGGGACCTCATTCTGCAAATGACAGACACCCTATTTCAAGGCTTGTTCAAATGTCAGAGTCATCGAGGCATATATGCAGCCTTTAGGTGTCTGGAAGGTTTGAGGAGTAAACTATATCCCTCTTAAAAGCACTACCTAAAAGAATTTCTGAATTGGTATCCGAAGGAAAGTATAATGAAGCACTTATCGAAATAATATCTTACCCACGACAAATATCTAAATACCTCTCTGACACTTTCAACAAAAGAAAGAACTTTTTTATAGATATAACTACGTATTATAGTAATGGTTAACAGATATATACAACGAATCAGAATAAATATTTTTATTTTATTTAGCAGGAATCGATTCGTAAAATATTCCTTATACGTATGCGAAAATATTATATTAAGCGTGACATATAGGCCGGGTGTTTATTGTATATTGTTCTCACTATTTTATATTATGCATACACATGTCACGTAAATAAATGATATCTCTCTCTTTAGGAAATTTGCAACAAAAACTTTTAGAACTGAAGGAATTACAGTTGTACATCAAAGCTACCAAGAGATTTGAAGAATGACCTTTAATTGTACATTAAAACCTCGAATGGAGCTCTTACAAATCAGATGGATATGTGTCCTTTCCTGTCGCCAGTGGATAACTGATGATGGTTTTTCTCCGAATTCATTTGCTTTGATTGTATTTGTATTGTGCTGTAAATGACATCTTCTGCATGTATTTCTATCATTTGTAACATTTGTAGGGAGAGGAGCCACCGTAAGTTTTGTAACTTGTGCTCCGATCCCTTAAGCTGAGTTTAGCTTAATAAATATGTTTAAACTAAACTGAAGGAATCAAATGGTTAATATAAGTACATCATCGATCAGGTGATGTATGGAAAGTCATTATTGGCAACAAGCCTTGAAATAGGGTGTCTATCATTTGCAGAATGAGGTCCCCAGAGGGTGAATTTAGTGATGCTACCCCACATAGCGGGCTAGCATCACCAAATTCACCCTCTGGGGACCTCATTCTGCTTACACCTCAGCAGAATGAGGTTACCAGAGGGTGAATTTTGTGATGCTAGCCCGCTATGCGGGGTAGCATCACTAAATCACCCTCTGGGGACCTCATTCTGCAAATGACAGACACCCTATTTCAAGGCTTGATTGGCAATAACTCAGCTTGACTCAAGTTGACCTAACAAAATAATATACGAATAAGTTTACACTAACACGACTAGTACGTTCGCCATAGCCTAAGAACTCTATCTCCCCAAACGCATCGGTTGTTTCTGTCTTGGTGTGACTAGACTTCGTCCATTTGTCTTCGGGGTTTGGATTCCGGAGGGCGTAGGTACTGTGCTCAGACTTTTTGTATAGGCAGGAACAAATTGCGTCATCCACATTCGATCTGTAAAAAGAAAATGGCAAACAAAAATTAAACCCAATGATAGCAACTCTTCCATACAGATGAAAGACACATGCTATGCTATGTAAAGTTTTATTTGGCAATGATTGATTTTATTCTGGAAATCATATCAACCACAAGCGCACTGCAGGCGCACATAGTTGTTTATACTTTAGTCACAGGTGAATGTCGTCACATATTTTTTTCTATATCCATCAGTGATTTTTCAGATCGCGGGTATGGATTTTGGAAAAATTGTCACGTGACTTCCAGTTAGCAACTGTGTTGAGATTACCAAAAATGCGGAATCAGGAATGGACCATTGCGATGAAAATTAAATTAGCTACTTAACAACTTACGAAGAATTCCCATGTAATTTAGGCCTATTGGTTTCATTTAGACCAATTTCGTTGGTTAGCTTAATGAAAACCAGCGAAGATGTCATGACAAGGATTCTGACGTCATTTACATCATTTTGGATTTGTGGGCCAGAATCCAGACAAGATTACACAATCCATGACAAGTCTTGTCATGTCGTCTCCATCGGGACCACTGCCTGAAGTTACATGCAATATTCTTAGCATTATGTCACCGATAAAATGAAAATTTGAGGCACTAGTATGTGCGGTTGCTCCACTATGTGTCACATACGATTCATATTAGTAATAAAATTACAACATACTCTCTCTTCACAATATTATTTATCTTACCCCTTGGATGTCTCGACATATCTCATGCACTCTCTCTTCACAATACCATTTATCTTACCCCTTGGATGCCCTGATGTATCTCAAGCACTCTCTCTTCACAATAATATTTATCTTACCCCTTGGATGCCTCAACGTATCGCATGCACTCTCTCTTCACAATATTATTTCTGATCCACTGAATCTCTCTTTGCTGAAGAAAGAAGAAAATTACGTTATTATCTGAAACTTGATGAGCAAAACATTCAATAAACATAAATGCAAAGATATTTAGTTATATTTATTGGTGCCAACCCTTTCTTTGGTGGCAAACATATGTGATATTTACTTAGGAATAATGTTATACAAGCACAAACAAACCAGAAACAGACAAACCATGTTATTTGTCAGTTCTGGGTAAACCGGACTTGAATAGCAAAGCAATACTTGGTCTGGAGAAAATACCTGTGTCTCCTATTACCAAATACCTCTGTGTTGATATAAATAACTTCTCATGGGACCCATGCATTATGACACCACATACATAGCTTTACCAATGACAGATATTGCCTGTATAATTATTATCCTATGCTTCAAACTGGCGCTATTTTTAGTTATGTAGAAAGCTGTGACTGTATAGAGATTCCAACACAAATTTCAGACTAAATCCTGAAGAATTACCCATAATTCTGCTGTGGTGAAGGAGTCCATTATTTAGGTAATACTTTATATGGACAGAACACAATGCGCATCTTAATTGAGAATCTTTTATCAAATGAGTTGTGGATGGTGCATGGATATATTTCGCTATGGCATACTTCGAGCAAAATGTAACAATGCGCCGTCTGCTAAGAAATTCAATAAAAGATTTGAGATTATGATGCAAGTTGTGTACTGTATTCCTTATTGTCCTTGTTTATTATTCTATATTCTATACCGATGCATCTGATAAGTTCAATCCATGACTGTCACCCTCATTGATACTATCGCTACCTTTATTATGATTTACAGTAATGCCCTAAATAATGACTCCTTAACCACAGCAGAATTATGGGTAACTTTTCAGGATTTAGTCGGAAATATGGCTTGTTGCCATTCATTGGAAAGCTCTCAGTGAGAGCTTTCCGATGAATGGCAACAAGCCATATTTCCGACTAAATCCTGAAAAGTTACCCATAATTCTGCTGTGGTTAAGGAGTCAATTATTTAGGGCATTACTGTAAGTCTGATGAATAATCATTGATGATCGGGGCATCACCCAAAGCAGATCATTGATGTAATGCACATGATCTTTCTTGGCGACAACGTCAACAAGAATAGTTCTGGCTTGTATTCCACTAGAGGTATACAATAATATTTATTCAATGGCTGGGATTCTGTTGACTTTACAGTAATTCCCTAAATAATCGACTCCTTAACCACAGCAGAATTATGGGTAATTTTTCAGGATTTAGTTGGAAATATGGCTTGTTGCCATTGATGGGAAAGCTCTCAGTGAGAGCTTTCCGATGATTCTGGCAACAAGCCATATTTCCAACTAAATCATGAAAAGTTACCCAAAATTCTGCTGTTGTTAAGGAGTCGATTATTTAGGGCATTACTGTATACGTGTCTCACGTCAATTGGCATGGAATAAATTATAAAACTCACTGTTCCATCAAGAATCATCCCGCCGGCACCAGTCTCTGTTTCACTGATGTCCTTTGCTTGGTCATTATAGACAATCGACATCATACTGCCACGCCTCTGGGAATTACCGCCAGTCTCAAGTGATGTGACCTTACTCCCACGTCTCCTGTGAGTTTGCGGGTCTGATGCAGCATTGGGATGTAAGAAATTAGCACCCGGATTGACCCTAGACATGTCTGTAAAAGAACATGAAGTAATTGTATAGCAGCCAATAACATTCAAACACATTAAAGTGATGCAGAAAACTATGTGAGTTGTTCAGAATGGAATAGCCAAAAAATCATGCCAAATTTAGTTATTTTCATAAATTTTATATCCCATTTATAGGCAGAAAACATCGTTCTAAATGAATTACATGCAGTTACTATTGTCAGCAGAATCATTGCCGCATGTTTAACCCATTCATAATGGGAGCTGCGCTGGTGAAGCATTAAAAATCCTGTGCCAGTGCATTCTCTTATATATGTTAGTCTCCCATAGAGAGCCTCACATATATAAGATAATGCACTGGTTAATAAGGTCAAGATAAATATTGTTAGGCCAATGTTTTCTCTTACATATGCGAGGCTCCCTATGGGAGACTTGCATATTTAAGAGAATGCATTAGCACAGAGTTTTCACAAAATTTCAGGAAGCTCCAGTCATGGAAGGGTTAAAGTGATATGGAACACTCTGTGAGTTCTTCAGAATGGAATATAAGGCTTAATAAATAACAAGGGGTGCGCATCGGAAGATAACGCTTGTCAAGATTTTTTTCCCGAAAGAGTGGATCAGTCGGCCATGTTTTTTTTTAAATGAATATCAGAAAAAATGGGAGGCTCCCATCTAGAGGTCACCATAAGATCCATATGAAGTTTGGTGGCAATTGGATGAGAAATGTGACGTTTAAGGTGTGCTAAAGGATTTAATCATACAAAGAGTAAAATCCAAGATGGCCACTGGCAGCCATGTTTTTGAACAGAATTTGGAAAAATAGTATGAAGTATGAAGTTTGTGATGCAAAGAGTAAAATCCTAGATGGCTGCCCGTGGCCATATTTTTCATCGAAAATCTTTCAAATTTGATAGCTCCCATCTAGAGGTAATCCTAAACTCATACACCGAATATCGTTGAAATTGGTCAAGTTTGTTTGAGTTATCACGCTAACAGTCGAGAACTATCAAAATCGTTAAAAATAGATAAACTAAATCCCATAACTCTCCTATAAAAAATTGGACAAACCGCTAGAAAAAATAAGCTCTAAAACATAGTGTACATACAAAATCTGTATTTTTATCTGTATCAGACGGTCCCCATATCATCAAGTTACAACAACAACAATTCTTCAAAATATGCTTTAGTTATGAGAATCGCTTCATTGCAACAAAATAATGCTAACCACTGTCAACTATGGCATAAAATTTCCAAAATGTGTTATTTATCAACATGTTGTTCAACGAAATTTGGCCGTATTACCACTTGATTTTAGAGTTATCCATCTTCATCCGCAATTTGGTCAAGACCATCGGTTTGACGCCTTTTTTTGCGCGCTATAAAAAAGTACACATCTCGAGAAATAACAAATTTCTAAAATCGATATCTGATCAATCTGAGCTTTGATGAGTGGGTTCCTCGACTCGAATCAAATATTCTTTATCCACGAAGCCAAAGAAATAGTAATTTAGGGGTGTATAGTCGGATAATGCATCTTTAACAATGAATGCTCTTCATCATTACATACAATACTGTAAACAGATTGTAATCAATTTGTTTACTATTTGGGGTGATAATTGATATCACGTCAATAAGCCTTTCCACAGATAATAAAATCCCTATATATACGTAATTCATGTATTAATGGAACTCAATCCAATCAGACGCTCCTAAATTACTATTTCGGAGGTAAAAATATTTGATTCGAGTCGAGGAACCCACCCATCAAATGTCAGAGTTATCAGATATCAATTTTTGAAGTTTGTTATTTCTCGAGATGCATATAATATGTGGCCCAGAAAAACGTGGTCTAACGGAGGGTCTCGGACAAAATTGCGAATAATGATGGATAACTCTCAAATCAAGTGGTAATACGGTCAAATTTCGGATACTTTAGTGATAATAAGGCCATATTTTTTTTTACAAAATGTTGATAAATAACAAGTTTTGGGAAATTTGATACCATAGTTGAGTGATTAGCATTATTGTGTTGCAATAAATCAATTTTGATAACTAAAGCGTATTTTGAAGAAATGTTGTTATTTTATCTTGATGGTATGGGGATCTTCTGATCGGATTGAGTACCTTTACTGAATCTTTTTGGATTCCAGAATGTGAAAAATGTGAGAAAAAAATTAATATTTGAGGACTGAAGAATATATTTCTCTTTAAAGATCAGAGAAAACTCATGCGAAATTCAGTCAGGAAATGTGATGTAAGTTATCAAACTAAAAATTAAATTAAAAGTTATATTTGAAGCACTATCAACTTACTTGCTACTATTTTATTTGTATTCTTTTCAGTTCAATAAGTCATCAAAAATGCATTGAGTTCAATGTGTTTATAAGTAATTTGTTTATCTATTGACATATATTTATTCCCAGAATGTGAAACATTTAAGGATCAGGGGACCTCACATTTTCCTGTGGAATTTATATATTGGATATCAAACCTATTCATAACCACTAAATCATTGACAAAATTGAATGGTCGACCCTCATATTTCAAAGGGAAAAAAACATCTAGTAAAAGCAAAGTTACACAATTCATGGTACAGTAATGCCCTAATCAATTGACTCCATAACCACAGCAGAATTATGGGTAACTTTTCAGGATTTAGTCGGAAATATGGCTTGTTGCCATTCATCGGAAAGCTCTCGGGGAGAGCTTTCCGATGAATGGCAACAAGCCATATTTCCGACTAAATCCTGAATAGTTACCCATAATTCTGCTGTGGTTATGGAGTCGATTAATTAGGGAATTATTGTAAGAATTGAATATGAGGTCCTCTGATCCTTAATAAAAGAATAATGTTGTAAGCAATCAAACTAAAAATTCTAAAATAAAATTATTTTGAAACACAATCAACTTACCTGCTATTTATTTGTTCTCGACTCTGCAGTTCATATATTCATCACAAATCCATTGAGATCGGCCTCACAATCAGTTAGTCATATCCCACTCCATTTCCGGACGTTCTTCAGACAGGAGCGGCATGTTGTTCTTGGAGACATAGACACAGCAGGTCTCCCTCTAATAAAGCCTTAAATATTTACCCACCCTTTGTTTTCGTCACTACATATTAATTTCAAACCTTTCATGGTGGTCATACAAGTCAGCAAAATGGTTAGTTAGTTGCCTCAAAAGAAAGAATAAAATGTGCCTCTACTGTACTGAATTTCAATTCCATTCATACCGCCAACACATAAAAGATTTGGTTAAAATGTCCCTCTGATGAAAGAAATGCTTATGAATAAAACGGCCATGCTCTTACTGCACTTCAAGAGGTCAAGACGCCTCTAATTAGGCCAAATGCATTTTATTTACCACGTCTGGCTCATGTGAAAATCTGACTATAATATTCGTCCAAATTTCACATAATGTGAAAATCGAGCTTTGACCCTTCCATTATTGGAGCTTCCTGAAATTAGCGAAAACCCTGCGCATCCGTTTATATATGTGAGTCTCCCATAGGGAGCCTCACATATATAAGAGAATACATTGGCCTAACAATATTTACCTTGACCATGTAAGCCAGTACATTCTCTCATATATGCGAAGTTCACCATGGGAGACTCGCATAAATAAGAGAATGTACTGGCACAGGATCTTTAATGCTGCACCAGCATGCTCCTGTCATGAAAGGGTTATAGTTGATATTAAATTTTCTATTCTCAACAAAATGGAATTCCTTATTTGACTTTTATATTTGATTAATCGATACTATTACTTAATCATTAAACAATAAATAATGCTGGCAATGATCAGTTTTCAACTGATTATTAGTTATGAGAAAAATCTCGCAAAAAACTACACATCTACAAAATTTCTATTCGAAAAATGGAAGAAACGTCACTAATTTCATTTATCGGTGTCTCCACCAGAATTGTTGCTTCTTTTATGTTGTGCTGCGTTAATCCTACCCACATTCAACACCAAACATATAAAACAAAGTGGTATTTGAAGAAAAATTTAATATTTATATTCAGCTAAAAATTTCAACTCCGGGTATGGATTGTTGTTGACCAAGGTACAGTAATGCCCTAAGTAATCGACTCCTTAAACACAGCAGAATTATGGGTAACTTTTCAGGATTTAGTCGGAAATATGGCTTTTGCCATTCATCGGAAAGCTCTCGGGGAGAGCTTTCCGATGAATGGCAACAAGCCATATTTCCGACTAAATCCTGAAAAGTTACCCATAATTCTGCTGTGTTTAAGGAGTCGATTACTTAGGGCATTACTGTAGTGATTTCAAGGCCCAAATAAATGGTCAGTTAATATGGTTGATATTTTAATGCTGAATGGTGTAAGGATGATTAACGCGACCCAACAATAAAAGAAGCAAAAACTTTTGTGTGGACGCCAATATAAGAAAATAATGACGAATTCTTCCCGTTTTTGAATAGAAATTTCTTAGAGGTGTGGTTTTGTGAGACTTTTTTCATAACAACATGGGACCTAAGCTCTATATCTATCAATAACACTATGACTAAATATCTATTCTACTTTGTGGAATAAAGAAATAATAGAATTACTTTGACATACACTCCCATTTAGTTTTGAAGTTGGGCAACTTAGAAAAAATGCACATAAAGAACGGACATATAATTACAGAGAACTGGATTTAGTCATGTCGCTGGGTCAGGTGGTCCCGTACCTTACACATGATAACCACTCAACATTCAACAATAATGCAAAAATTAGCCAATACTCATGTCAAATAATTGCTTGCACTTCGCCTTTCAGATCTCGATCTCCACAGAGGGTTCCATTCAACACGTGAGTAAATCTTTTGAAGATTTAAAACTACTCAGGTCAATTGATCCCATTATCTCATTGAACTCTTCAATCAATTCATTAATTGTAAGAAGGAATGTTTCCCCTATTAAAATCATAGTGATAATTAATGGGTTGCAAGTTCAATACAGACATATACTAACAAACAAGCCTTGAAATAGTGTGTCTGTCATTTGCAGAATGAGGTCCCCAGAGGGTGAATTTAGTGATGCTAGCCCGCATACCAAATTCACCCTCTGGGGACCTCATTCTGCTTACACCTCAGCAGAATGAGGTTCCCAGAGGGTGAATTTGGTGATGCTAGCCCACTATGTGGGGTAGATTCACTAAATTCACCCTCTGGGGACCTCATTCTGCAAATGACAGACACACTATTTCAAGGCTTGCTAACAAAGTTATTAGCTTAGGTAGCTTCCTGTTGGTAAAAGGCATTGGATGTCAGAGGGTCAGCGGCTCAAAGCAACTTACTGCAGAGCTGTGACCAACAAACTGATTGGAAAAGTGCACGCACATATTATTGTGTGAGGATTGAGACAGGGGCAGGGGCAACTACCTATCTTGCATACATACTTGTGGTGATTGACACTGGGGCATCAAGCAGAGGGGGCAATTGAATCCATTATCTTATTTATTCATTCAATTAACTCATTGCAAGAATGGATGTTTCCCCGATTAAATCAGTGATAATGAATGGAGGGTATATTCATCACAGAAATATTATAGCTTCCCATATGGGCTGCAGCCCGCCCCTCCTCTTGCTCTCCAAAACATTTTGAATGGTCAAAATTCAGACAATTTTCGGGCAAATTGAAGATATTTTCAGTCAAATTCGGAAAATTTCAAGCAAAATGAATGGTATTTCAGGAGGAAATTGTGGCAATTTAGGCCATTTTTCACATATCTGCCCGAATTATACACATTTAAGGTTAATTTGAATCTATTTTGTGATATTTCTGTGTATATTCAAGGTATATTCCACAAAAGTTGCTTTACAACAATGAATATATCATGTAAAAAGTTTGGGCAAAAAGTTTTAGCCCTCCCCCCTAAAAATTTGGGCGCCCATACAGCTATGCTGTTGGTAATAGCATTGGATGTCCATGGCTCAAAGCAGCTTTCTGCAGTGCTGTGACCAACAAATTGATTGGAGGAGTACACATATTATTGTGTGGTGATTAATGAGACAGGGGCGTCGAGGAGACGGGGCAACTACCCTCTAACCCTTGATTGAGCCCCATTATCTCATTGAACCCTTCAATCAATTCACTCAAGGAAAGTACCGGACCTGGATCATGGACCGGTCCAGCAATCGAGCCCTGGACCAACCCAGTATGCGTCACTACTTTAAAGTCAGCAGCATTTACAGTAATGCCCTAAATAATCGACTCCTTAACCACAGCAGAATTATGGGTAATTTTTCAGGATTTAGTCGGAAATATCGCTTGTTTCCATTCATCACTGAGAGCTTTCCGGTGAATGGTAACAAGTCTGAAATCCTGAAAAATTACCCATAATTCTGCTGTGGTTAAGGAGTCTATTATTTAGGGCATTACTGTACCATGAATGAGGGTTTGGCAAATATGCACGATGAACAGCATAATACATAAATATGATGTAGATTCTAATTTATTTCTTCTTTTTTTTCATACATTAAAAACAAAGAAATGAGCCTATTTCTTGGCTGTAAACAACAATAAAATAGAAACAAACAGTTTCAATCTGCACATAAAATTGATCACAATTTGTAAACATAGACTCGGTAAAACATATAAAGGAATGACTCAACGATTAGACAACCAACTTCTAACAAACGAAAACAGAAACAACTAGGTTAATAACGATGTATTAAGGGTTCCAGACCTTCACTTATAATACCACTATATTTTTTTCATAAAATACAAATATCAATCTTCATTTTGTTCCACTAAAACAATTTTTGATGGCAAGCATGATGATGTACTGACTAGACTCATATACACCAGGATGAAGCCATTTTGTTGAATACAATTTATGAAATACATGTAATTGTTAACCTTCCATGACTGGAGCTTCCTGAAATTTTACGAAAAACATGCCAATGCATTCGGGAGTCTCCCATAGATAGCCTCGCATATATAAGAGAACACATTGGCTTAACAATATTTACCTTCACCTTGTAAGCCAGTGAGAAAACCTGTGCAACGCATTCTCTTATATGTGTGTCTCCCATAGGGAGCCTCACATATATAAGAGAATACATTGGCCTAACAATATTTACCTTGAACTTGTAAGCAGTGAACTCTCTTATATATGCGAGGCTCCCTATGGAAGACTCATATATATGAGATTGCACTGGCACATGATCTTTAACCCTTTGAGTACCAGGTCGATTTTTGTAACAACCCATATACCCTGTGCCAATGCATTCTCTTATATATGCGAGTCGACCATAGGTCGCCTCGCATATATAAGAGAATGCATTGGCGTAACATTTTTTTTAGTACAATTTTAGTAATTTATTCTTATATTCTTTAACAGACTTATTTTGTAGGTTTATGGCCGATGAGATCGGCCCCTGGCACTCAAAGGGTTAATGCTGTGCCAGTGCAGCTCCCATATTGAAAGGGTTAATGTCACTCTAAATCATAGCAAGTTTACGTACAGTGTATCTTGCACAAAGGTGGCTTTCCACTGAAGTTTATTAATTTTCGAAGGTGGCTTAACCCTTTGAGTGCCAGGGGCCGATCTAATCGGCCCTAAACCTACAAAATAAGTCTGTTAATGAATATAAGAATAAATTATTAAAATTGTAAAAAATTGTAAAAAAAAAATAATAATAAAAAAATTGTTAGGCCAATGCATTCTCTTATATATGTGAGGCGACCTATGGTCGACTCGCATATATAAGAGAATGCATTGGCACAGGGTATATGGGTTGATACAAAAATCGACCTGGCACTCAAAGGGTTAATTCCAAAGATATTTTTATCTGACCAGTGATGACTGACTGCATGACCAAACTTGTAGCATTTGGATACCCTTCATCCCATTGTGGTTCTGATCATGAATATACCAAAATCATTAATCCTTTCATGACGGGATCTGCGTTGGTGCAGCATTAACGATCCTGTGCCAGTGCATTCTCTTTTATATGAGAGTCTCTCCATACTGAGCCTCGCATATACAAGAGAATGAACTGGCTTACAGTAGGTCAAGGTAAATATTGTTAGGCCAATGAATTATCTTATATATGCGAGTCTCCCATAGACATTAAAGATCATGTGCCAGTGCATTCTCTAATATAATCGAGTCTCCCATACGGAGCCTCGCATATATAAGAGAATGCACTGGCTCACTAGGTCAAGGTAAATAGTGTCAGACAATGTATTCACTTATATATGGGAGGTTCCCTATATAAGAGAATGCATTGGCACAGTGTTTTGTGAAAAATTGTAGGAAGCTCCATTCATGGAAGGGTTAACATCCGATCAAAGCTGACCGGATGGATGTATATTACACTCTGAGGGCAATAACTCGGTAATAAATGAATGTACGTAATTGGTTCCACATGGATATCACTTCCCCCCATTGTGGTTCATGAGCATACCAAAGATAATTCAAATCCAACTCATGATGATGGAGATAGAGTGCTCAATAGTCACAGTGGTAAATCACCTGGTTTCAAGTTTATGGGTATCAAGCATTTAAAATGGCCAAAGTGATCGCAAATGCAACCAGAAACTAGGAAAAAAGTCATATATAGAGGATCTCACATGAGTTACTATTTTATACGGAATTTATCAACCGAGTTCAGTAAATTCGATTTGAGCCGAGGTTTACCGAGGCTCAAATAGAATTTAGAGGACGAGGTTGATAAATTACGTATAAAATAGGACGAGTGTGAGATACCTTTTATCACATGATCAAATAAACCCGAAGCAACGCGAAATATTCATCGAAAACAACAATCATAAACTGCAGCGATCGCAAGTTATTTGAAGAACGCCGTGACGTCATCGCACGTGCTGATATTAAACGTGTCTATTACCGATAATTATGAAACTGCTTTTATGGCCAAATTATGTGATAAACTAGGATATGACATATTATATAGTATTTTGGCAGCTAGGAGCATATGATATACTATTTATCAAACAAGCTGATACCTCATTTGTGTCCAAACTCACAGTTGTTTGCTCTAACATTCTGACCGAAGTTGTCAGTCAAAGGATTCTCCTAAATGTATGGACTGGTGTATTCCGTGACCTCCAACTGGCAACTTTGGTTAGAATGTTACAGAAAACTATTTCGAATAAATAAGGTATCAACTTGTTTTAAAAATAAACTAGCATATGCTCTTAACCCTTTACCCAACAAACCGGCCAAAACCGGCCAAATAAAGCTTCAACAGCCTAAAATATCTTCGGTCTGTCTCAATAGAACCATACAAATATGGATATCATTGGAACCGGCTCCTTGACCACATTGTGATAGTTACAGTTAGCCCTGTGCCAATGCATTCTCTTATATATGCGAGTCGACCATAGGTCGCCTCGCATATATAACAGAATGCATTGGCCTAAAAAAAATCTTTTTTTAACACTTTTACCATTTTTTCTTACATTCTTTAACAATTTTATAATTTGTAATGTGTTAAGCCAATGCAGTCTCTTATATATGCGAGGCGACCTATGGTCGACTCGCATATATAAGAGAATGCATTGGCACAGGGCCCTTCTGTTGGGTAAAGGGTTAAAGAGTCAAAATGCTATGTTTTGTGTCAGTTCCTCAGATATTATGTTTGTGTGCGTTTTCACACGCCTTGACCAGTTTGAATTTGTGGTACTCACCAACATCGAAACCACGTGATTCCCAATCATGATAGTTGTTACGGATGGACTGAGATAGACGGACAGAACCCACTTCTATATCCCTCCCACCAAACTTTGTTTGAGGGTGATAAATATAGAATATGTACATAGCTAATGTCGTCGCTTAACCCTTTACCCAACAAACCGGCCAAAAACGCCCAAATAAAGCTTCAACAGCCTAAATATCTTCGTTCTGTCTCAATAACACCATACAAATATGGATATCATTGGAACCGGTTCATTGACCACATTGTGATGGTTACAGTTATGCCCTGTGCCAATGCATTCTCTTATATATGCGAGTCGACCATAGGTCGCCTCGCATATATAAGAGAATGCATTGGCCTAAAAAAAAACAATTTTATAATTTTTTTAACATTTTTTAACAATTTTTATAATATTTTTCTACTTTCTTTGACAATTTTATCATTTTTAATGTGTTAAGCCAATGCATTCTCTTATATATGCGAGGCGACCTATGGTCGACTCGCATATATAAGAGAATGCATTGGCACAGGGTAAAACAAACCGTTCTGTTGGGTAAAGGGTTAAACTGTTTATGTCCATGAGGGGGATTTGATCATCTATTGGTAGAGGCTCTACAGAGTCCAATAGATGCCAAATCCCCCAAGCGGACATACACAGTTTAAGCGAAAACATTAGCTATTTGATTTATCCATCGCACAAAACTTGCCTTTTGTCAGGTTCATCTGTCATTCTCCTCGGTTTTACATTTGTTACTTCGATCATGCCCTTACATTTATTAGGTCAAGCAAACTAATTAGCATTCATGACGTTGTAAAGCCGGAGTGCAGCTTAATAGAGATAATAGTTCGTTGGTTTTTTTTTTAATAATTGGTCTTGTTCTAATGGTTTATAGATGTTTTAGAGCAAAAACACATGTCCGTTTACGAATTTTGTATCAATTGCGGTGAATAATGGACGATAAAACGTCCCAGAATCACAATTATGCAATTTAAATTTGTTGACGTCCCTAGTTACTTGCACAATTTGCAT
The DNA here is from genome assembly GCA_032622095.1 of Siphonodentalium dalli. Lineage (NCBI taxonomy): Eukaryota > Metazoa > Mollusca > Scaphopoda > Gadilida > Siphonodentaliidae > Siphonodentalium > Siphonodentalium dalli. Next base: position 135,622,103 of record CP136067.1, on the reverse strand, counting down.
ATGCAATTACGCCATGAAAGTAGTACTAACCTAATAAAGCTACGTTGACCTAATAAAGCTACATTGATTTAATAAACGTAACGTTTATTAGGCAGGCTTTACGTAGGAAATAGAGGTAGTGAGCAGTGGATAAAAATTTATATCTTTACAATAGAAACTGAATGAGCAAAATAAAAAAGCCTGGAACCCTGAACAGCTATTAATATAAACAAACAAACAAATATTAGGTCAAGAACATATAACTCTGACTGCAAACTTATGGTAGGTAGATGTTCTCATATCCCATGTAAAACTGGCTGACAATAAAACAATCATTCATTCAAACGCTGTGAATTGGAAATGTCGCTTCAACTTTTTTGGTGTATCTTGAAATTTAATTCAATTGAGTATTTGTCATTAAAAACAAGCATTCTGATTGGCCGAGAGCGGCTAACTTTAGTTTTTGATTCACCGACATCGACCGCTTCAGCGTGCATCAAATCTGAATGTAGCATGGTAAAATTTTATCGCCGCTGAATGGAGTAGCGAAACGAGCACACCCGCACGTTGTTGTCTATAGATACCGTTCATTGGCCACTTCAGCGTGCATCAAATCTGACTGTAGCACGGTAAAATTTCATTGGCGCAGAACGGAGTAGCTAAATGAGCCAACCCGCCCCACAGGAAATTGTTTCGGAGCAGTGTTCCAAGTAACGCAATGAACAAACCCAACGATTTGTGCACGGTGACAATGGCAAAATGAAAGTCTCGATTCGTGTCATGAAAATGACTAAATGATACTTTTTATGCAGTTTTTTTTTGCAAATTCCTTGCTAGATTGAATTAAAATGGAGATAAACGTACCCTGTTTCATTGTACATTCTGGGATTCGAGCATGAAAACAGTTTGTGAACGAGCCGGCTTAACTGTTTTCATGCTCGAATCCAGAATGTGCAACTCAACAGGGTACGTTTATCTCCTAAATGTATCAACTTCGCAGCAGGGAAAATGTGACAAATCATAACTGTTAACAGTAAAACATCAGTAAGAACAACAATGAAAAAAAGATGCTGCATGTTAAAGGTACACAATCCAATTCGACGGTCCCAATATCATCAGATTCCAACAACAACATTTCTTGAAATTGCCTTTTCAGTTATCAGAATAGATTAATTGGCGAAAAAAAACGCAAACCATTGTCAACTATATTATCAAATTGCCCAAAAAGTGTTATATCAACATTTTGTTCAGCGCAATTTGATATCGAGAGTATGTCCATTAGCATTCGTCCAATATTTGCCAGGCTGCCAGATATTCGAGGTGGTAAAAAATAACACATTTCCAAACTAGAAATTTGATAACTCTGGGCTTTGGTGGTGAGTTCTTAGACTCAAATCTAATATTTTTTTACCACGGAAGCCGAAGAAATAGTAATTTAGGGGTGTTAACCCTTTGAGTGCCAGGTCCGATTTTTGTATCGACCCATATACCCTGTGCCAATGCATTCTCTTATATATGCGAGTCGACCATAGATCGCTTCACATATATAAGAGAATGCATTGGCCTAACATTTTTTTTTTTTTTTTTATTTTTTTCAATTTTTTACAATTTTAATATATTTTATTATATTCATTAACAGACTTATTGTGTGGGTTTAGGGCCGATTAGATCGGCCCCTGGCACTCAAAGGGTTAAATCGGATTATGTATCTTTAAAACCTTTGTTATTTAAACAGTTGAGAAAATTCTGATGAAATCATGAAGGTTTACATTATAAAAGGTCAGCAATGAAAATTGTGCAAAAAAAATATTTGATTTGTAATTGGCAATGTTTGTCGATGAAATGATTGGCACTGTAACAGTAATGTTTACATAACAGTCGTATCATTCAAGAGCTATCAATAATAAAAATAAAAACAAAGTTGATCTATTTAAGAAATAACTCTTTTTTTTTCGATAAAGGTTATGAAATTTTACCGAAAAGTTTGAAGATAAATTCTATAACACGCGTAGTGCAGTTATAGGAAATTTATCTTCAAACTTTTCGGTTCATACTCATAACCTTAATCGAAATAAGAGTTATATCTTATAATTTAATCTGTCATTTCACAAGAAAACCACCAAAAGTAGAAGTTGGAAGTATAACGAGCATACAACATTGAGACTATTTCCGAGGAAAAAAACACATGAAGTTGAAAGAGACACCAGTCACTCACAACTTGTGCTTATCGATTGATCACATCGGGTCGGCAATTCAAGGTTTTTGATTGGCTTGTCATAACTGATCACGCATCGCGTGGCACCGGACAGCTGTAGTTGCAAGTGGGATTGATATTCGACCGCGGTGGCACAAACCCTTGTTAGTGTTAATTTCCATGTTATATTTCTTTGCAAATGTTCCATCTTGTTGATTTGCTGGTTACTTGTGCACTGAATATTAGCATCTAGTACCCGCGTTATTGTCAATACAGTCATTCCCGAACGAATTATGATGCCGAATTTTCATGTTAAATGGTAGGAAGTATGGAACAGTTTCCATGTACATTTTTAGGCACATGGTATATTAGCTCACTTGGCGCTGTCGTCATTTTTGTAGCGGGAAAATTAATCAAGAAATTAAGGTTATCGAGAAATAACACAATTGTTTTAGTATTCCAGTATTTCGTTGATTGACACCTTGTGATTAAATTATTTCTATATGTTCTAAATCTTGGTGATGATATTTTGCAGAATTATATATTTTTTTTGCACATTTACACACTTATATGTTCTTTTTCAGGAATTAAAACCATTAGAAGTGAGGAGAATCAAAATTTAATCAGATCTTTTGATAGTTTAAGAATCAAAATATCAGTATGATATTTCAAAATCAGATTACCAGGGCTGCAGCCCCCAAAGCGGGGGTGGGTATGGAAGCGGGTAACATATGGATTTCCATACTATAATTCCATTTCTGGTAATGAAAATGTTTTTTGCAACAAAAAGGACTATCTTCAACTGACATCTATCATCATTTCAGCCGAATTACTGCTAATATTTTTCCACAAAAAATAGTTTTCTACACAAATCAGATGTTGCCAATTACGCGAATCAATTTTGATTCTCACCAGTGTTCGACAAGCAAATCTTTATGTGAGTTGATTCAGTGATTCGCATGGAAAAATAAGCCCTGCTTCTTAGTAGCGATGGTCACAATGCATTATCAGTCCTATTTTAAAGGGACACAAGTACTTCGCAGTTAAACTATTAAACTCTGTAAAATCATCCTTATCAAGAACATGAAAAGATAGATAGACTTTATTCTTATTTTCATTAATAATAATTGCCCAATAACATGAGCTTTTCTGTTGAAACCATTGTTGTGTAATCATTAACTGATACAAGATGTAAACATTAACTGTTACAGTTTTGTCAACAAATATCACCAATGGCAATTGTGATTCAAATATTTAGTTGAAAATCTGTGTTTTGCAGGATATTTTAGTTGCTTAGACCTTTTCTAATGTTTATTTCATAGTTTAAAGATGCCTAATCCGAATTAACGCTCACAAATGACTATTTCACTCGCTTCAGGGGTAAAAAATAAAAATGAAATCTATTATTTTTAACCACCGATAATTTTAAGTGGCCCAGTAAACAGTCGACGAGAAGACTTTCTCTGACCAAACTGCAGATGAAGATGGATAACTCTAAAATCAAGTGGCTTTTTTGTGTCAGATATTTGACAAAACGGCAAAAATTGGTTGAACGATATGATGATAGATAACAGGTTTTGGGAAATTTTATACTATAGTTTAATAGCATTATTTTTGGGCAATTACTCGATTTTGATAACTGAAGCGGCATTTCAAAAAATTTTGTTGTTGTTGGAATCTGATGATATGAGGACCATCAAATCGGATTGAGTACCTTTAATCGTTATATACTGTGAATGGCTATGATTTTGTCGGCAATAATTTTTGTGGTTTCTCATAAAAAGACCATTTCATGGGGACATGAATTCATGGATCTAGCCTTCAGTTATTCTGGCACCGAAAGGGTATCACGCAATCAAATATGGCTTGTTGCCATTCATCAGAAAGCTCTCTCTGAGAGCTTTCCGATGAAAGGCAACAAGCCATATTTCCGACTAAATCCTGAAAAATTACCCATAATTCTGCTGTGGTTAAGGAGTCTATGATTTAGGGCATTACTGTACATCTATTTTCACATTCTTTTCGATAATGGTGATTTTAGACTGTTATGATTTTTTTATTGAACCAACATCGAAGGCCTTGCATCCCTGTAAAGATACGCTAAGCGTTGGCGGTAGGTATTGCTGTTCAAACATAAACAGAAAGAATATTATATTATAGACAAACCTTGTTCTTATACCAATTATAAATATAGCGGAAATTTCATGTTACAGTGTATTGTCATGTAATTTTTTGTGTTATGTAAACAAACACCAAGTTATGTAAACAAACAGAACATAAATAGTATGTGATAAACAAAACAAAAACACCAGGGAGACCCCGCTGATTGAACTTAAGTTAGAAATGCCACCAAGTTGTTTACAACATACTGATATAGCACTCGCTAATCCTCACCTCTCAAGATGTCGGTGTTGAATGGGTCACCGTGAATCACTCCTAAAAATTTGCCACTGTGTTGAGTGTTTTGCTTATCGCTCACTATTTACTTGCTGTATATAAACAAATGCTTGGCTAACACAAAGTGTGTTTTGTGGATAATACCACATTCATACTATCATTATACTATACTATGAGTATATTTTTAAGGAATTTTTCATAATTTGGTAACTCTTATTTCTAACTTATAACCTATATCCTATAACGAATGCCATCCGTGCCTTTTAATTGACAGATAATTGACAAAATATAATTTTGTAGGTTACAAATCAATCTAGTAATGAATCGAATACACTATGGAGCTTTTAGAAATTACTATAATTGAATGTTCAATAATGGGCATGTATATTTATATAATAAATGATGAGAGAACAAAAAACAATTATCACATGATCATATGGTTAAAATAATTGACTGTTGAACAAATTTGGCACATGTATTATTAATTTGGAAAAAAAACTATTAATAAATACTCCCAGTTTGACTAAAGCCTGACTATTCAATATATTAAACTCATAAATGGACCACTATATTAGCTCATCACAGCCATCACTAAATAATGTACCAATGTTTTATTCAATCTGATTACACAGTAAATTCAATGTGCTGAAGACGTAGAACATTACTAACTTTATTCTGTGATCCAGATAGAACTGTAATAAAGTTTGCGAGAAGTGTGTCAATATATATTGTAACGCCAATGAGCTATACACAGTCCTTGAAATTGGCCACGGGAATAAGCAATGACATTTGAAACCCCGTGGCAACATTTGGAACTAAACTAACATGCCACAGCATTTAATTTGCCATTTTTCCTAATTTCGAGGCAACAAGCCATATTTCCGGCTAAATCCTGAAATATTACCCATAATTCGGCTGTGGTTAAGGAGTCGATTATTTAGGGAATTACTGTAGAAAGATGTGAGAGTGTTAATTAATGTTAAAGGTGTATTCACGATCCCGGCAAATGTTTTGTGAGCTCGTTCCCATTATGATTTGGATTTTAAAGTATAATATAACAGGCTTGAGGTTTGAATTGATTTTCTAAGATATTGAATTTTCGATTCATTTCTTTTATATAGTTTTTATCCTTTAAAGAGAGATAACAATTACTCTTCAGTACATAAGAGTGTGTCTACAGTGAGAGCTTTCCGACGAATGGCAACAAGCCATATTTCCGACCTGAAAAATTACCCATAATTCTGCTGCGGTTAAGGAGTCGATTATTTAGGGCATTACTGCATCTATATAGAAGCCAAGTGTGTGTGTTTGTAACTTTGTCATGCTTTTGGCACATTTGAAAATATATGCAAGCCTTGAAATAGTGTGCCTGTCATTTGCAGAATGAGGTCCCCAGAGGGTGAATTTAGTGATGCTAGCCCACTATGCGGGGTAGCATCATTAAATTCACCCTCTGGGAACCTCATTCTGCAAATGACAGACACACTATTTCAAGGCTTAAATATATGACCCTAATGTCCGATTGCACCCAAATTTTGACAATGTCCTGCAAAATTTCAGGCCAAATGGTTCAAGACGACCTGAGATATAATGCATTTGCTACAGGTTATCAAGGCAATATTTTCCCTAATATAATGAGTTTGTCATGACGATGAATGTGGTTTCAGTGGCGTCCGTCATAAGAAAACACCAAAGCCAAATTCCGGACAAACACTGTGCACTGTTAGCCAGCTTTCTTTATATCGTTATCAGCAGTGACGATATTTTCCTGCATGTCATGTTTGTCACCTGGTCATTTTCATGGGCAAACCCCCCCAGGCCAGTTCATTTTAAAAGTATACATTGGAATGGTCTATTATTCATTTGGAGGGATGTTTTTGTCATTTGTTGAACTTTCTATCTGAACATTCTCCAATTGAACTAATCATAAGAGTATATAGTCATCACATTAAATACACTATGACCTTCAACATGCAATATCTGGAAATATTTAGAGTAAAATAATCATGTTGTAGATATTGTCTATCTGGTATAACAAGTGTGGTATAAATAACAAGATAATTAATATGGCATTAAATGCATGTGAGGCCTTCACAGTGTTTAATGTGAAAAATCATAAAAAAAACAAAAAATTAAAAGTTTGTAATACATCATCACTAGGAAAAATACTGAAAGATTTAAATTATCATCATATTAACACTTTCATGACGGGTGCAGAATTAAAGATCCTGTGCCAGTGCATTCTCTTATACATGCGAGTCTCCCATAGGGAGCCTCGCATATATAAGAGAATGTACTGACTTACAAGGTCAAGGTAAATATTGTTAGGCCAATGTATTCTCTTATATATGAGAGGCTCCCTATGGGAAACTCGCATATATAAGAGAATGCATTGGCACAGGGTTTTTGCAAAATTTCAGGAAGCTCCAGTCATAGAAGGGTTAACAGTCATTTAATTTATTAGCCTACGGCCTTTGGCCTTCATTCGTGAAAGAATAAGACAGTTACATGACTCGGCTGTACTACAATAATGCCCTAAATAATCGACTCCTTAACCACAGCAGAATTATGGGTAATTTTTCAGGATTTAGTCGGAAATATGGCTTGTTGCTTTTCGATGAATGGCAACAAGCCATATTTCCGACTAAATCCTGAAAAATTACCCATAATTCTATGGTTAAGGAGTCGATTATTTAGGGCATTACTGTAAGTTAATGTCACTTTTTTGCAGGCCCTTATATCATTCGCAAGCAGTTTAGCAGTAATGATGTTTAGCAGTGATGATGTTTAGCAGTATTGATGTTCAGCAAAAACTTTTATATTTTTTGTACATTTACCCACTGCAAAGGCCTTATGTAACTTTAAACTAACAAATTTAAATAGAACAATGTTGCTGAAGACAGCTAAAACTGTAAAATGACTAGAATGAATAGAGATCATTACTCCAATAGTAAGGAGCAAATGCTAGCACAACATGAAAGTGTCCATGACACTGTAGCTCAACTTGGAAAGGGAATAATTTCTTGTGTTACAGTCAATAGCAGAAAGTTGAAATGTCTAAGTGATACAAGATTATCAACATGAAGAGATATATAAAGTAAAATCCAAGATGGTTGCTGGCGGCTATGTTTTCGAATGAAATTCAAAAACATTTGATAGCTTCCATCTAGTAGATCAGTATCAAGATTAATATGAAGTTTGGTGATGATTGGCTGAGGGAAGTGGACTGTAGGGTGTGCCAAAGGATTTAGTCATGCAAAGAGTAAAATCCAAGATGGCTGCCAGCAGACATGTTTTATGGCCGAATGACCCCAAAATGACTCGTTCCCATCTACATGTCAATATTAACATCTATACAAATTTCATGATGATCAGGCGAACAGTTCGGCCTGTAGCCCGTGCTAATAGATTGAATTTTGAAATCCAAGATGTCGCTGGCAGCCATGTTTTTTTGCCGAATGACCCCAAAATGACTCGTTCCCATTTACATGTCAATGTTAACATTCATGACAAATTTCATGATGATCCGACCAAAGATACGACCTGTAGCCTGTGTCAAAGGATTTAGTCATACAAAGAGTAAAATCCAAGATGACTGCCGACGGCCATGTTTTATGGCCGAAGGACCCCAAAATGACTCGTTCCCATCTACATGTCAATAAACTTCCACGACAAATTTCATGATGATCAAACGAACAATCCGGCCTGTAGCCCGTGCTAATGGATTGAATTTTGAAATCCAAGATGGCTGCTGGTGGCCATGTTTTTTTGCCGAATGACCCCAAAATGACTCGCTCCCATCTACATGTCAATGTCAATGACCATGAGAAATTTCATAATGATCCGACCAAAGTATGACCTGTAGCCCATGCCAAAGGATTTAGTCATGCAAAGAGTAAAATCCAAGATGACTGCCAGCCACCATGTTTTATGGCCGAATGACCCCAAAATGACTCGTTTTTTGCTGAATGACCCCAAAATGACTCGCTCCCATCTACATGTCATTGTTAACATCCATGACAAATTTCATTATGATCCGACCAAAGGTACGACGTGCAGCCTGTGCCAAACAATTTAGTCATGCAAAGAATAAAATCCAAGATGGCTGCCAGCAGACCTGTTACCCCCATTTTTTCCCGTCAAGGAGATTGACTCTACCAGTCAGTGAGATTTCAGGTTTTGTCAGTGAGATTTAATTTAGTCGTCAAAACATACCTATTTGGTACCCTAAAACTACATGTATATGAAAGAGTTATCTGCCCTTTAAATGTGAGTTATTGGAACGGTATTACATATCTCTTTAGTGAACCAAAATTGTATGATTGATGTGGATACAACTTAAATATCCCAAAAATAAAGATGAATTTCAGGTATTATTTTAAAATTGTATTATGATATATGTATATAAAACTCAACATGTTACAAATGAAACAATCAACAAGAGCACAGACCATCAACACACATGTAAACAGTGAAAAGTTATGTAATCGCATGTAACTAACAACAAATTTGAACTGAAACACATCACTGAGTGAATACAAATCTGTCTATTTATGGTTCGTCTTTGTATTCACTCAGTGTCGTTTTTGACAGCTTCATCATATTGTTAGTTACATCCAATTGATAACATTCGCCGTTGCTGTTATATGAGCACACACAGTGTTGTTTTTAAGGTCATTTCTGGCCGATTGTTGGATTTTTCTAACTATAGAAAATGTTCGTTCTGAGTTCCATATTCAATGGGCTTCCCATATATAGGGGTCATGCATAAAGCTCATTTGTAATCCAATATGAAAACAATCTGGCATAGTTAATATTAGTTATTTAACGTGAGGTTGCTCATCTCAATCATCCTTTGTTTGTTAAAACATGTGGGTGACAAACCATTTATTGCCAGACTAATTACCCAAAGCACATTGGCAGCTACTCCAACAGCAGTGTCTGCACCGGACGCTAAACAATCGCACACAGGTAGTCTCGCATATTCTCGATTACCGTGTTATAGTACAACGAAAACGAAAGTAACTTTTAATTATTTTTTTGTTTGAGAAGATTGTTTCAAACCGTGAGATTAGGAGGTGTCGCCGTGACACTGTGAGATGCATGGTGAAATGAGAGACTCACGGCGAATCCGGGAGAAGTAACAGGTCTGGCTGCCAGTGGCCATGTTTTATGGCTGATCGACCAAGAAATCCAAGATAGCCGCTAACGGCCATGTTTTTTTCATAATGACCCCAAAATGACTCGTTCCCATCTACATGTCAATGTCAACAGCTATGACAAATTTAATAAAATGATCCAACCAAAGGTACGACCTGTAGCCCGTGCTAAAGGAAATTGTTGACGAATCACGCACACACACACGGACGACAGATACCAAGCCATGGCAATAGCTCAAACTTTACAAAGTAAAGTTGAGCTAAAAATGAGAAGATGATGATGTGGCACCCATCATATTAATATATTATTGGCAATTTATTGCATGACAAAATGAGGAAACATATTATTTATGAAATACATATATAAATCTCTATATATTTTATCTGTTTTGGCACTGATACAATAGATCATAACTTGAAGGTGATCTGAGTGTTTCAAAAGATTTTAAAGCCTTAAATGGACAACTCTCCATTTGAAGTGCAAAACTATGTTAGCCGATTACTGTAAAAGCTCATTTTTTCATGGTGGTCACAAGGGTCGACATTTGCACAGTTCTACCTATGAGATTTACGCTACAGGCCCCCAACATATTCCGTTTTATAGGACCGTTAGTTGCTGCGCAGCAGGTGGCGCCATAGGCCTAGCCTGATTATGTCTCGTGGCCTCCTTCTATTCACATATTCTAATTATAACCATTAGATCAGTGTCCAAGATATCTTTGACGGAGATATAATATTTTCTTACCCAAAATATGTATGTCCCAATAAGTATCTTGGACACTGAAGGGGTAGGGCCCTCCCAGTTGGACCAACTGCATTCGCACTCGGTCAAATGCATCGAATACTCAGAACGGAAAGAAAGAGAATGAATACTGTACCTTGGTTACTTTTATGAAAATGATGATCACGTGGATCGGAAATCAATGGGAAATAACTCTGCATTGCCGGTGAGCAAATAAATAAAAATGTTCCTTAGGTATTGCGTACCATTTTAAAGACACGGTTGGCCTTGGCGGTGGGTATCCTGTGAAAATATCTCCACCCGTCAAAAACCGCCACAAATAGAAAGAACATCAAAATGTAGACAGACTTTGTCTGTATACAAATAAGAAATATCGCATAAACAGTATGTTATGGTCCTATGTTTGACCATTGTTATGTAAACAAATGCGTAAAAAGTTACTTTTCTGGTGTTTGTTTATATTATGATGGTAAACATAAAGAGCGTTCTTTGTTGGTGAATACCTGATATGGAACTAATAAAGAGCGTTTATGCCATTTGTGTGTGATTAGCCAGTAGCATTGTGTTGTCTTCTGTAACACAACCAGGCTCTTGCTTAGGTAAAATATAGTAGGTCTTTATGATAACATGCTGTTTACGTGATGGTCATGGTATATATGAACGGAACTGTATGCGTCTTACTGTTTTTATGTTTACGGTGTTTGGAACAAATATGAATATTTTCGAACATTAAGGCCGCACGTGCCTTTAATACCTAGTTATATAGAGCATGTTTAAGGAGAAAATCGCGTCTCAATTTTTTTCTCTTAAACTCTTCTACGGTGTGCGAAGCAGGAAGTATATATAACCATTAGTTCAGTATCCAAGATACCTTTGACGGAGATATGAAAGAGTTGTCAGTTACAAAGAGGTGATCTAATTAATAAATGGGATATTATTTGGTTGGTTTGATATTATAGGCCTGAAATCAGTCCTCGGTAACCTCAAATGGTCTCAGACTGATACGTTACCTCGGGCTGATATAATTCTTAATATCAAACCAATCAAGTAATATCCTTAAGATATTCTTGGTGTAAAAGAGTTCATTTCTATTACAATTTCAACACGTTAAGTCCATATGAAAAACGTATAGTACATCACATTTCCTGTTCACGAAAAATGTGCGTTTAACCCTTTACCCAACAGGAGGGCCCTGTGCCAATGCATTCTCTTATATATGCGAGTCGACCATAGGTCGCCTCGCATATATAAGAGAATGCATTGGCTTAACACATTAAAAATTATAAAATTGTTAAAGAATGTAAGAAAAAATGGTAAAAAGTGTTAAAAAAAGATTTTTTTTAGGCCAATGCATTCTCTTATATATGCGAGGCGACCTATGGTCGACTCGCATATATAAGAGAATGCATTGGCACAGGGCATAACTGTAACTATCACAATGTGGTCAAGGAGCCGGTTCCAATGATATCCATATTTGTATGGTTCTATTGAGACAGACCGAAGATATTTTAGGCTGTTGAATCTTTATTTGGCCGGTTTGTTGGGTAAAGGGTTAAGTTTAAACTACATGCGTTGAACACACACAAAATCGAAGGCCTGCTTCATTGCATGCAATCCTGATAGTGATTCTTGTGCAGTTTCTTTTAAATTGTTTGGTGGATTGAATTACGATGGAGATAAGCATACCCTGTTTCATTGGATATTGAGGGATTCAAGCATGAAAACTGTTTGTGAATGAGCCGACTTGCCAACTCAACAGTAAGATATAGCTCTTTTATCAAATTTTTTTACCCTGTGCCAATGCATTCTCTTATATATGCGAGTCGACCATAGGTCGCCTCGCATATATAAGAGAATGCATTGGCCTAACAATTTTTTATCATTTTTTTTAAATAAATGTTTCTTACAATTTTTAGGACATAAAATAAAAAACATCCATTACCCTGCAGGGAGCCCCAAACAAATTACGATGGAGATAAACATACCCTGTTCATTGGATATTCAGGGATTCAAGCATGAAAACTGTTTGTGAATGAGCCGACTTGCCAACTCAACAGTAAGATATAGTTCTTTTATCAAATTTATGGACACATATCCATATTCAACTTCTAATTGAACATAACTATACATAGTTCAGGTTGTGCTAATAATAGGTATCGCGATTGCCACAAGTCAGTGGATGTATATTTTGCACCATAAGATATTCTTCTAAATAATACCCAGAATGACCTGATTGTAGCTGGAACTATAAATATTACTCATATATTCTTTAATGCCCTAGAAAACCTGAGTATATCTGGAAAAGTGAAGTTGAGCTCAGTCTTCAGACTGCTGTAAAAATACTCTGGGGCCTTTTGCTGAATATCTTTCATCTCTGATAACAAACTGTAATCCATATCTTCAAATCTGAGGGGAAAAAAAAAGACAATATAATAAAAGATTTTGCGAATGTATTTATTATTTATTTATTTATTGGGGTTTAACACCGCTTTCAGCAGCCAGGGCTATGAGATTTTGCAAAAGAGATTTAATCAAAGTGGGATGTTTAACCCTATCATGACGGGAGCTGCGCTGGTGTAGCATTAAAGAACCTGTGCCAGTGCATTCTCTTATATATGTGAGTCTCATATAGGGAGCCTCGCACATATAAGAGAATGCACTGGCTTATAAGGTCAAGGTAAATGCTGTTAGGCCAATGCATTCTCTTATAGATTCTATATATGGGAGACTCACATATATAAGAGAATGCATTGGCACAGTAATTTCGCAAAATTTCAAGAAGATCCTGTCATGAAAGTGTTAATTGAAGTGAAACCTCCACTGGGATTTTTAATTGAAAACTGGGATGTTTAACCCATTCTACAGTAATGCCCTAAATAATCAACTCTTTAACCACAGCAGAATTATGGGTCATTTTTCAGGATTTAGTCGGAAATATGGCTTGTTGCCATCCGATGAATGGCAGCAAGCCATATTTCCAACTAAATCCTGAAAAGTTACCCATAATTCTGCTGTGGTTAAGGAGTCGATTATTTAGGGCATTACTGTATTTAAATGGATTCTCCCATTCAGTAGTATACATATGAATGGTCTATTTTTCATTTGGAAGGGTATTCAGTAATAAAAGCAGACAACAGACAGAAAAACAGATAATACAAGATCACAATGATTCATATTCATTGGTGGGAAATGGTCAGACAATAAGTTCAACAATGAACATTCCCTAAGGGTACTACTCGTCAATGAGTAATTAGTAAAGAAAAGGTTAAATGCACACTATGATGTTTAAATTCTCACATCAAATAAACTTACTGAACCCAGGTTAGATTCATGAAGTTTGTATCAAAATTTTGCAGTGCACATTTTTGTATGTAAATTATGTCATAACTCAGTTCACCTAAAACCCTCAAATCCTATATCGCGAGACCATATCCGTATCTGAAGCCTTAACATTCATCATCAGCTTTCATTAGCAGCAAGCCTGCAAATAAGGTGTCTTGTCATTTGCAGAATGAGGTCCCCAGAGGGTAAATTTAGTGATGCTATCCTGCAGTGGGCTAGCATCACCAAATTCACCCTCTGGGTACCTAGTTCTGCTTAGACCTGAATGAGCAGAAGCAGAATGAGGTTCCCAGAGGGTGAATTTGGTGATGCTAGCCCACCATGTGGGATATCGTCACTAAATTCACCCTCTTGGGACCTCATTCTGCAAATGACAGACACACTATTTGTAGGCTTGATTAGCAGCATAACACGAGGGGAGAGGAGCCCCGATAAGTCCCATAACTTGTGCCAGGATCCCCAGTACCCCCCCCCCTATTCATCCAATTTACATAGATGTACAGTAATGCCCTAAATAATCGACTCCTTAACCCTTTACCCAACAAAACGGCCAAAACCGGCCAAATAAAGCTTCAACAGCCTAAAATATCTTCGGTCTGTCTCAATAGAACCATACAAATATGGATATCATTGGAACCGGCTCCTTGACCACATTGTGATAGTTACAGTTATGCCCTGTGCCAATGCATTCTCTTATATATGCGAGTCGACCATAGGTCGCCTCGCATATATAAGAGAATGCATTGGCCTAAAAAAAATCTGTTTTTAACACTTTTTCTTACATTCTTTAACAATTTTTAATGTGTTAAGCCAATGCATTCTCTTATATATGCGAGGCGACCTATGGTCGACTCGCATATATAAGAGAATGCATTGGCACAGGGCCGTTCTGTTGGGTAAAGGGTTAAAGCAGAATTATGGGTAATTTTTAGTCGGAAATATGGCTTGTTGCCATTCAGCGGAGTGAGAGCTTTCCGATGAATGGCAACAAGCCATATTTCCGACTAAATCCTGAAAAATTACCCATAATTATGCTGTGGTTAAGGAGTTGATTATTAAGGGCATTACTGTACTTTCTGTATGTAGTGGGTCACAATACACATATTTTCAATGAAAGTCTTTTTGGTGGAATCATTCCCGTTTGTTTATCAGCAAGCCTGGACAATGTGTGTCTGACATTTGCAGATGGTGAATATAGTGAATATAATATTCTGAAATCCCGCACGCCAGGCTAGCATCACCAAATTCACCCTCATTCTGCTTAATAGGCCTCAACTGTTATCGAGATCTAGGATCAGGCTGAAGTTCCTCAGTTGAAGTTGGTGATGTTCACCCATTAGTCACCTCGATTACGCAAATTATCTTCTGCAAATTAGGGGATATGGAAACTGAACAGAAGGGAAAAAGTAACTAAAAGCAATGTTAAAACACTGGTTTCCACACATATATCTTCATTGAAATTAGTTACCATCACCCACCTGTCTTCTAAATGAGATAGCTTGTGTTTCATGAGGAATGTCTGGATGGATTTAGGAGTTGCTGCCAGAATTTCTGCATATTCTGTAGTTTGCCTAGATACCGAGCCAAGGCCTGAAAACAAATCATACCATTGCATAACATTGAATAATAAGGCCAAATAAAAAAGTTAAATTTATGTTTCTTACTGTCAATTCCGTATCAACCTCAAACTCATGACATCCATTTACAACAATTTTAAAGATGCATAATCCGATTAAAAGCCCCTCAATTACTATTTATTTGGTTTCGGGGGTAAAAAATATTTGATTCGAGTCAAGGAACCCACCTATCAAAGCTCCGAGTTATTAGATATCAATTTTTTAAATCTATTATTTTTCACCATCAAGACTTATTAGTGGCCCAGCAAAAAGTCGATGAGCCGACTGTCTCAGACCAAATTGTGGATGAAGACAGATAACTCTAAAATTAAGAGGCTTTGTGTTGATAATAAGGCCAAATTTCATCGAACAACATCTTTAGAATTAACACGATTCGGGCAATTTTATATTATAGTTGACAGTGGTTAGCATAATTTTTGGGCAATTAATCAATTCTAATAACTGAAGAGGCATTTCTAAAAAATGTTGTTGTTGTTGGAATCTGATTATATGGGGACCATCGAATCGGATTGAGTACCTTTAACCATATGCACCTTTTGTAAGGCCAGGTAAAGTAAATTTCCCGTTTCTCAAGCCCAAACACATGATCCCGAAACCGTGCATGTGCAACCTTTTATTGGTGTTTAAACACTTTCACGACAGAGCTGCATTTGTGCAGCATTAAAGATCCTGTTCCAGTGCAATCTCTTGTATATGCAAGTCTCGAGAGCCTCGCATATATATAAGAGAATGCACTGGTTTTCAAAGTCAAGGTAAATATTGTTAGGCCAATGAATTCTCTTATATATGAGAGGATCCCTATGGGAGACTCGCCTATATAAGAGAATGCATTGGCACACAGTTTTCCCAAATTTTCAGGAAGAGTTAATATTTCTGGATTTATTGAAATTTGAAATCCAAGATGGCTGCTGGCATCGTTTTTTTTAACAAACTTCGCAAAAAATTGATGGCTCCCCATACGCAATCACACTGACACATAGACGACGGATGCCAACCCATGGCAAAAGCTCAAACTAGACTTTGTCAAGTTGATATAAAAATAAATGAATGAAACCTGTTCCATGTGGATGACCCTTCCCTATGGCGGAACACATGAATATAACCGAAGACCATTCAAATCCGATCTATTATGATGCCCAGAGATATAAAGTTGTTATTGGCAGATGCACAGATGGATGGATGGACGGAACCCATTTCTGTATCCCATGTCAAACTTTGTTTGAGGAGGATAATGAATGAATACTGTTCTCCCCATTCTGCCTGATGGGTTAGGGTTAGGGTTGACTAAAGGCTCCTAAAGGGAGCCTGTTTCAGCCAGTTGCATATATATTAAACAAGAGCACGCTGTCGAGGCATGGCATAATATACCTATTTCAGGAGTAGAGTGGGGCAAGGTTTAATTCATTTGTTTGAAACCTTTGACTTAAGACAAAATAATAACAAAAATAAATATTTATTTTCGGCTATTTTCAGACAAAATATCCTATAACTCCGGCAAAAATGGTTGGATTGGACTCAAATTCAAACTTGACAGAACCCATATTTGAACTTGATCTGTATACCAAATGTGGTTCGGTTCACTCGATTCAATCTAAAGTTATCATCTGGAAACAGCATATCAGGTAAAATCTAAGTCGAAAAAGGGGCATAACTCAGTCAAAATCATGCGGACTTGATCTGTATTTTGGGGTGGTAAACTAATATACCAAATTTGATTCAGTTCACTCGATTCAATCTAAAGTTATCATCCGGAAACCAAAAGCAGACAGAAGAGGGACGGACGGACAACCCATTTACATAATAAAACCGTTTTTTCAAACAGGCGTATCAAAATCAAATTTTGGTTTTAATAAACACCAAAGCTTGGCTTCCATTAAAACATTATTTGATAGCAAAATGGTATAACAGATTACAGAAAATGAGCCAAAATGCATTAGTGATTATTTAACTAAGTGAACGGTTTTAACGTAAAAAACAGGTAAATTGCATCAGATGTTGCTGACATTTTACTGGGAGATTGTAGAGCAGATAATGATAGTGCTACAAAATAAACAAATGCATTATCCATGTGTTTGACTTTGTAGTGAACATGAAAGGTACTTGGAACCGTAATGGGTGCTAAAAGTGCATGGACACAATAACCACAACAGACATTGTTTCCCTTCTAAATGGGATGGTATACAAATTTTCATGAACTAACACGTTTAATCTACAAAATTCTGTATAAAACATTCTGCTACCGGTTCTCGTGATAAAAGCCAAATGAAAAGTCGATATTCACTGAAAACATAGTTGATAACATTGATATCAAATTTAGCCTGAGTTTAGTGTGTCAGTCATTTGCAGAATGAGGTCCCCAAAGGGTGAATTTAGTTATGCTATCCCAAACAGCGGGACCTCATTCTGCTAAGGCCGGCCTAAACTGCTATGGGAGACCTAGAATCAGATTGAAGTTCCCAAATGGTGAATATTGTGATGTACACCCATTGGGAACCTTGATTATGCAATGTGTCCTCTACCAATTTGGGGATATAGAGAAACTAAAATAAAATGAAAGTGTCAATGACACTGTAGCTCAACTTGGAAAGGGAATAATTTAATGTATTACAGTCAATGGAGCGATTAGGAATGTGGAAAGTTGAATGTCTAATACTAGTTTATAGACATGAAGAGAAAAGTAAAATCCAAGATGGCTGCTGGCGGCCATGTTTTCGGCCGAATGACCCCAAAATGATTGTATCCCATCTACATGTCATCGTTAACATCCATGACAAATTTGATGACGATCAGAATAAAGGTACGACCTGTAGCCTATGCTAAAGAATTTAGTCATACAAAGAGTAAAATCCAAGATGGCTGCTGGCGGCCATGTTTTTTGGCCGAATGACACCAAAATGACTCGTTCCCATCTACATGTCATTATTAACATCTATGACAAATTTTATGACGATCAGACTAAAGGTACGACCTGTAGCCCATGCTAAAGAATTTAGTCATACAAAGAGTAAAATCCAATATTAACAACCATGACAAATTTCATGATGATCAGACAAACAGTACGACCTGTGGCCCATGCTAATGGATTAAATTTTGAAATCCAAGATGGCCACTGGCGGCCATGTTTTTTGTCCGAATGACCCCAAAATGACTCGTTCCCATTTACATTCCAATTTCAACAGCCATGACAAATTTTATGATGATCAGACTAAATGTACGACCTGTAGCCCGTGCTAAAGGATTTAGTCATACAAAGAGTAAAATCAAAGATGGCTGCTGGCGGCCATGTTTTTCTGCCGAAAGACCCCAAAATGACTCGTTCCCATCTACATGTCATTATTAACATTCACGACAAATTTTATGATGATCAGACTAAAGGTACAACCTGTAGCCCGTGCTAAAGGATTTAGTCATACAAAGAGTAAAATCCAAGATGGCTGCTGGCGACCATGTTTTTTGGCCGAATGACCCCAAAATTACTCGTTCCCATCTACATGTCATTGTTAACATCCATGACAAATTTTATGATGATCAGACGAACAGTACGACCTGTGGCCCGTGCTAATGGATTAAATTTTGAAATCCAAGATGGCCACTGGCGGCCATGTTTATTGGCCGAATGACCCCAAAATTACTCGTTCCCATCTACATTCCAATTTCAACAGCCATGACAAATTTTATGATGATCAGACTAAAGGTACGGCCTGTAGCCCGTCCTAAAGGATTTAGTCATACAAAGAGTAAAATCCAAGATGGCTGCTGGCGGCCATGTTTTTTGGCCGATTGACCCCAAAATGACTCGTTCCCATCTACATGTCATTATTAACATTCTTGACAAATTTTATGATGATCAGACTAAAAGTAGGACCTGTAGCCCGTGCTAAAGGATTTAGTCATACAAAGAGTAAAAACATGGCTGCTGGCGGCCATGTTTTTTGGCCGATTGACCCCAAAATGACTCGTTCCCATCTACATGTCATTATTAACATTCTTGACAAATTTTATGATGATCAGACTAAAAGTAGGACCTGTAGCCCGTGCTAAAGGATTTAGTCATACAAAGAGTAAAAACATGGCTGCTGGCGGCCATGTTTTTTGGCCGATTGACCCCAAAATGACTCGTTCCCATCTACATGTCAATATTAACATCCATGACAAATTTCATGACGATCAGACAAACAGTACGCCCTGTAGCCCGTGCTAATGGATTGAATTTTGAAATGCAAGATGGCCACTGGCGGCCATGTTTTTTTACCGAATGACCCCAAAATTAATCATTCTGGTCTAAATGTTGATGTCAACAGCTATGACAAATTTCATAATGATCCGACCAAAGGTACGACCTGTAGACTGCATTGTTGACGCCTTACGTACACACGTACACACGTACACACGTACACACGTACACACGCACACACGTACACACGGACGACGGACGACAAAGCCATGGCAATAGCTCAAACTTTACAAAGTAAAGTTGAGCTAAAAAGAAATAGAATCTATGTGAAGAGGTTTCTATGGAAATTTGATAATAAAGAAACTTTCCAGAAAAGATGGCATAAGCAGAATGAGGTCCCCAGTGGGTGAATTTAGTGATGCTAGCCCACTATGCGTGATAGTGTCACTAAATTCACCCCCTGGGGACCTCATTCTGCAAATGGCAGACACACTAAATTCAGGCTTGTAACAAATTTATGAGTAACTTTTTTCACAATTGAATCATCGACTGGAATATTTATAGACAATTCAGTTGCTGGGTGTCACAGACGGATGGTGGCTGCAACATAGTGTAATCGAAAATCTGTGTTATTGTGCTACAATAATCATGTTTCAAGTTCTGTTTCTGATCCTGTTCTTTTCACGTGGCAATGGATTAGACACCCACATAAAA
Source organism: Siphonodentalium dalli (assembly GCA_032622095.1). Classification (NCBI taxonomy): domain Eukaryota; kingdom Metazoa; phylum Mollusca; class Scaphopoda; order Gadilida; family Siphonodentaliidae; genus Siphonodentalium; species Siphonodentalium dalli. The sequence goes on along the minus strand of CP136067.1, from coordinate 135,601,765 downwards.
CTGTTATATGATCATATTACGAAAGGACATACCCCAGATATCATACCAGTGAAACATGGGCAGAGAATTCTTGATATAGAAATGTCTTTCAATTTAATGAAAGTCTTCAAACTTGATGAAATAGACCAAGTTCTGTGGACAACAGGATTCCTGGATGTAACTTGGAAAGATGAAACGCTACAGTGGAATGTGTCACAATATGGCAATATCTCTGAAATAGTGCTTCTGTCTAAAAATATTTGGCTGCCGCATATAGAACTGATAAACTTTCAGGAATCGCGGATTGACCTTTACGTTAAATTAACAAAGGTAACAATAAAGAATGACGGAAATATTTCTTGGCTCCCAGGATCAATGTTCAAAAGTGACTGTAACGTTAATATTTCATACTTCCCGTTTGACCAACAGGTATGCTATTTGATATTTGAGGACTGGTCATACGAGTGGACTGAGGTACACACAAATTTCAAGCCAAAAGAAAACACAGGAAAAGAAGCACCATGTGTTATATCTGAGAACAGTAACTGGAAAATCATCGGAAATATTCACCAAGGAAACCGTTCAAGCTATTACGTTGTAAAACTAGTATTGGAGAGAAGACCAGCATTCATTGTAATGAACACGATCATTCCGTTACTGATTCTGAGCCTGCTAAAGATCTTCTCATTCCAAATCCCAGTACATTGTGGAGAACGCATTTCTTATTCGATAACAGTTCTTTTATCATACATCATCATCTTGAACTTCATATCGTCATTTCTACGAGCGAATGGCGATAATATTTGTCTGCTCGAGGTTTACATAACGATGATGCTCGGACACAGCTCAGTATCCGTTATACTGACGATAATAAACTGCAATATTGAAAGGGCAAACAAACCTGTACTAGGAGCGTGTGCATTTATCGCCAGGGTAAAACATCAGGAATTTCGGGATGAGGTCACAAAACAGAAATGGTTTGATTCGCTGCATGAAAGTCTTGATTCGGTTTTCTTCAAAGCGACTTTGCTATTTTTTTATAACCACCTCTGTCATATTTACTATATTATTTTATTTCGCAGAAAGGGACAAAAACAGCTTTCCAATATTTAAGTGCAACCCAAATCAGTAGATCTCAGAGATATTCCAGACAGCAACACCTCAAAAAGTCTGTGACCAGAGCACTTTTATTTCAGTAAAAATTATGTCCAGCACAATATTTTTATAAATGATCAAACAACAAAATAGAGTTACCACCCTCGCTACATTCGAACAACCACTAGCAAAAGTCAATTTTGTTAAAATATTGGACGTTTTATTATTCCTAATTCTATGAGATTCTTACTACCCTTGTTTGATTCATATTTTACAAGAGTTATCAATGAGATGAAAACAATAGACCTCTTCATTGAAAATTTGAAAAATATACGATAAACGAGAGGCCGATCACGATCGGCAGATGTTAACCCATCCCTTGGCGATAGTAAATTACTCTGATCGGAATTATAAATGAGAGTTTTGATGTTGAATTATAGAGTATACTGTTAGGTACTATTATAGACAATGCACATAACACAAATTACTGGAATTTATGTGTCACTCACATTTATATAAGAGAATGCACTTGAACAGGATCTGTAATGCTGAACCACCACAGCCTTGGGTTAAATGTGAAAAGGTGACCTGGACATGCAATACTTGATCAAGAGATTCCAATATAATGATAATGTATCAAATTCTACCCACAACAGCAATCAAGATGAACACCTCACTGCTGACCGATTAATATCTGTTATACGGCAGAGCTGTCAATAAATCACAGGCTTATGTTAAATAGGGCAAGGAATTCAAACTAAATTTATTTTTTTAAGAGTGAATATTTTTTTTGTTGAAAAAGAGCCATAAATCAGTTAAAAATTGTCTGATCAAACACATATTCGAACTCGATCTGTCTTTTGTGCTGAGAAATTCATATACAAAAATTTGGTTCTGATCATATAAAAAATGTTTGAGTTATCGCACCATGCGTAAAGTGTCTACAGACAAACAGATGGATGGACTAATGACAGTTGGTCAATCCGGATGTTGACACTTCCATACTATGATATGGCTAAACATAAAAATTTGTCTTTTGTGGGTATTAAAGTATCAATTTTCCCATCTCCACCAGCATGGGCATGCATTTGATTTTTTTGTCTGTGAAACACTGGACAAACATGACAAAATATGTGATAAAACACAATTTATTCCCATCTTTCCTGGCATAGAAACCTTCTCAGAAACCCAGAGTAAGAGTGAAAATTAATTAGATAGAGCTACAGCCTGCAAGCCAGTGTCCTGTCCCTCAAAAACATATATCTGGTTACACATCACACTAATGTCTAAAAATAACTCTAATTATCAATAACTCAGATTTACTGTTTGTCTCCACAGAGATAAAGTGATACTGCTGGTAATCAATTAGTTGTTCACTGCTATGGTTATCTGTTCAATTCTTAGTTGAAAAAGGGCCATAACTCTGGTATAAAATGTTGGATCTAACCCATATTCAATCTCGATTTGTATTTTGAGTTGAGAAACTCGCATACCAAATTTGGTTCTTATCAGCTGAAAAATGGTTGATTTATCAAAATATGCAGAAATTCTAAGTCAAAGGGCCATAACTCCATTAAAAAATATTCGAACTCGATCTGTATTTTGGTCCGAGAAACTTGCATACCAAATTTGATTCTGATCAGATAAAATTATTTTGAGTTATGGTAGCATGCATGAATTCTAAGTCGAAAAAGGGCCATAACTCTGTAAAAAAAACTTGGATCGAACCCATATTCGAACTCGATCTGTATTTGGTGCTGAGAAATTCATATACAAAATTTGGTTCCGATCAGATATAAAATATTTGAGTTATCGCACCATGCGTAAAGTGTCCACGGACAGACAGACAGACAGACAGACAGACAGACGGACGGACGACGAGTGGTCAATCCGGACGTCGACATTATGTTTACCATACTATGGTATGGGTAAACATAAAAATACCATGCAGATTAAAGACATTATCTGTTCGGGTGCGTGAAATTGATAAGTTAATACTTATGCGATATGGCAACCTGCGAAATATAGCATTCTACTAACGTCGCCGAAAAATTCAAAGATACCGACCATACCACTCCATAGAAAACATCATCTGAACTATGCTCAATTGTAAATATTTACATCTCAATTCAGGACTCAACTTTTGGAAATAAACTAACACAATTAATTTCGCCATCGAAAGTGTAATTAATATATGAAAATGACGGTGTGTGTTGTCAATTTGGATTATTATTCGTAAAAAGTAACTACTTTGAGCAAGATTATTCTCAATTTCTATTTGATCACCCAACCAGAGTGTTTCACATCACTTTAAAGTGACGTGAAACACTCTGCTGTGGTGTCCATAATGGAATAACAAATGAACTCGCCCAAATTAGTTATTTTCAAAATTTTAACCCTTTTTAACAGGGTTCAAGGGGTTAATATTCAAGTATATGTTAGAATAAAACAGCGTCATTTATAGAAATGATGCAAATACAGTGGATATTGTTGACGGAATCATTGCCTTTTGTTTATCACCCAATATTTCATCCAGAATAAAGGAGTAAATATTTACATTTGTGCATACATGTATAGTTCAGATGTTGTGTTCTCTGAAATCGCACATTCGATGAGATTGAGAATTTTCGACAATCTTAGTTGATTGCTATATTCTTCCAGCAGATAATTTGCTTGGGATGTAATAACTTCTCAGTTTTATTCACTGAAATAAGTCCCCAATATGGCTTTAATATATTCCTATATTATACAGTACTGTCGATAGAACTTTACTAAAATATCCAAGTCTAAAAATACCAAAGCTCCGCCTACATGGAACAGTACCCGCTCTCTGGCAGTGTACTACAGAGTAGAATATATACTATACTTATCTCCATATTTAGAGGAATAAACATATCTCTCTCTCTCTCTCTCTTCAATCATCATAAGAAGTTCATGGGTGCCCTACATCTGGTCTATGTAGGTGTACAGTAATGCCCTAAATAATCGACTCCTTAACCACAGCAGAATTACCCATTTTTCAGAATTTATTTGGAAATATGGCTTTTTGCCATTCATCGGAAAGCTCTCAGTGAGACAACAAGTCATATTTCCGACTAAATCCTGAAAAATTACCAATAATTCTGCTGTGGTTAAGGAGTCGATTATTTAGGGCATTGCTGTACTTGACATGGTATAAACTATTCATTTTCCCAATCAACAGCTTTCAATTATCCAAGTATAACCAAACCTGTCTAAAATGCTTAAAGGGACCCAAGGCACTCGCAGTGGGTGAATGCCCAAAAATATAAAAAAGACTGTAAAAACATCGCCACGAAGAAGAACACAGAGAAATAGATCAACTTTGTTCTTATATTAATTATTGAAAGTTCTCCAATAACGAAATTTCACGTGTTGAAACCATTGTCATGTAAACAAAACTGTTAAGTGATTTGTCAACAAACAATGCTAAATCATGTATTTTTTCAAGATCAAATATTTTATTCTGAATATGATGTTCATAATAATTTTCAATGCTTTGACCTATTTTCACTGTCAAGTTTTGATTAAACTTTGGTATCTTATTGGACTAATTGGACTTTTATCGGAAATTCCACTGTAACAGTAAAGTTTACATAAGAAAATTTTGATATGCATACCGGTAATGGCATTAATGGAGAGTTATCATTAAAGGGAAAGGCAGCCTTCGTTGTAGGTTATAATTTAGAAATAACATTATCAAATTATGATAATTTCCACAAGAATATACTAAATAGTATAGCATAATGATGATATGAATGTGATATTATTCACAAAACATTGTTTGTGTCCGAGAAAATACAGGTCGACTGTTGTTTAGTTTCTCACAAAAAGCGCAGTAGATTGTTTATAAGCAGAATCACGATATTGCGTCATTTCCTTATTTAGATTCTCGTGATTTATATGTCGGTTGTAAAACCACTAATTCGGTGCGCCTACAACTTACAACTCACAATACGACTCATATTAATATTCCTTATTTGGTATGTATGACCATATATAGGTTAGGAGAAAATACTAACTGGATTGTAAAATATTCATCTCTTTGCAAGAACAATTATATTATGTACACATTTTCTGTCCGATTATTTCCCAATCATGAAGTAACGTGAATTAGCTTGATTTTGAATTGACAGGGGGTAGAATGGGTCGATTAAAATAAAATTTGGTGTGATTAAAATGCGATTGTTGATTGCGCCAATAATTTTATCTATGCATTCCACAGTGCAACGGAACATTTTCATTGGACGATATGGTAATTCCAAGTGTTTGTCAAAAAACAATCATAACGTAATGCCTTTGATGTTTGTTTACATAACCAAGAGTACAAATGCGACAATAACATGCAATGTATGCGATATTTATGATTTGTATATGAACCACATCCTTTCTGTTTATGACGGTTTCAGCGGATGGGACTATTTTAAAACCTATACCCACATGGAAGGCCACCCGTATCTTTAAATTGATGTGAAACACTCCGGTAGGGTGATTCAATAGAAATGGAGAATAAATCTTGCTCAAAGTTGTTCTTTTTACGAATATTAATCCAAATTACCAACACACGCTGTCATTCTGATATATTAATTAAATGCACTGACTCTGGATGGCAAAATCACTGAGAGCTTTCCGATGAATGGCAACAAGCCATATTTCCTACTAAATCCTGAAAAGTTACAGGTACCCATAATTCTGCTGTGGTTAAGGAGTCGATTATTTAGGGCATTACTGTAACTACTCATCAATGATGCTTTAGTATAAGCCAAGGTTAATGGGAATAATAAGTGTATAGTAGTGATGTGCGGTTTTGAAATTTCATTTTGGTTTTGTTATGGTTTTTGTAGAAAAACCAGGTTTTGGTTTCGGTTATGGTTTTAATCACCAATGACTACATGCATAGAGCAGATGGTATAATATATGACATAATATTTCCAGCCATTTTGCAGTGATTTCCAGAGTCTATGTGGCAGTATGTGCCATTATTGCCCATATTACACCCAAATGTTCAAAAGGAAATTTCTATAATGTGGTAAATAGCAGTTGACAAAACGCACACTGATCACACGTCTTGGAAAAGCGACCACATGTGTCGGTTTGAAATTGGAAGAATTGGTTTTATAGAATATATCGGTGGCGGTTTGGTTTTGAAATTATACCGAAAAAAAACTGAGAAACCGTAAAACCGCACATCACTGGTGTATAGTATACCTACTATCGACTGATTCAACAGATGACTGGTGATTGAGAATTTTCCCACGATTCCTAAGCTCTTTAATGACTTTAGGTAACTGAAACTCGATCTTATCTTCCGAGCTCACGTCGAAGTACAATCTTGTCCCCAGGAGAAGGCCAAGCCAGCCATCTGGTTTATAATTTTCCTGCATTTTGATTGGAATGAAGTCCTTGCGCATCTGATACACATACTCTGATTCTGCAATGTATCAGAAAAGATAAACAAAGATCAACAACTCTAGAACGGACAATCCGAACAAAACGATTGAACACTCCATTGAATGTCCTCATATAAGTAAACATCCATACCAAATTAGATTGAGATCCGAGCACGACAGGTAACTGTTGAAGTTATGACATGAATAGACATCAGATGGACACCCATACATTGGTTCTTTAAGTGGTCTTTCTTTTGTTGTTTTTGACAATAATGGGCATTAATTGGTAGTTTGACATTAGGTGGCTGATATTGTCAAACTTTCTTTTGTCTTAGGCTCCTCCCCTAACATTAGGCTCAAATGTGCTCCTGGACAGATGCACGGCTATTACAACGGACAGGTGCAAATTAGTATATCCCACCTTTTAAAAAAAAGAGGGAATAAATATCCCTCTGAAACAGATACAGCAATTAATAGCATGGTTTACGAACCCATATTTTCTCAATATTGCTGAATATTGTAAAAGAAAATTAAACTTATTACTTGAATTGTTTATGTTTACGTTGATTAAAATATGAAAAATATGGTCACAGCGGGAAGGAAAATATTAATTTTGTTTAACCCCAACTGTTTCAAGATAATTTTTCCTTGCTAAAATATGATTATGTGATAAAATGGATCTAAAATTTGTCGCAATTCTATAAAAATTTATTAACCCCGTACTAGTACACTAAATTTGATTTGAGCCTCGCTAAAGCTTGGCTTGAATCAAATTTAGTGCACTCGGTTAACCCTTTACCCAACAGAACGGCCCTGTGCCAATGCATTCTCTTATATATGCGAGTCGACCATAGGTCGCCTTGCATATATAAGAGAATGCATTGGCACAGGGCATAACTGTAACTATCACAATGTGGTCAAGGAGCCGGTTCCAATGATATCCATATTTGTATGGTTCTATTGAGACAGACCGAAGATATTTTAGGCTGTTGAAGCTTTATTTGGCCTTTTTTGGCCGGTTTGTTGGGTAAAGGGTTAATAAATTTCCTATAGAATTGCGACTCATTAGAGATTCTCTATACTGCTAATGAAGTATCTATCATAACATGGCCATTTAGATAAGTAATGACGAGTTTCCCCTTTCATGACAGGAGTTGCGTCTCTTATATATGTGAGTCTCCCATAGGTAAAGGTAAATATTGTTAGGCCAATGTATTCTCTTATATACGCATAAGGAGTCTCGCATATATACGAGAATACTTCGGCTTTTAGAATTACAGTGCCGTATTTACAAATCCATATACGCCACTTGTTCCATACATATTGTCGACGTCACACTATGTAAATTATGTTCACTTCAAGTTCAACCATGAAACTGGCCCTGTATGTGCCTGAATAAACCTTGTAAGTCTGTTTTTTAATTTGCGGATTCTAGGACAGGTGGAGTGTAATAAACACAGAACGATACATGTGTTAATGGGTTTGTCGATATGGCACTTGTGCCATCACGGAAGGATAGAACTTGCGGCTGCGACTCTCGTTCTATCCTTCTGCACAGGCACTCATGCCGTAACAACAAACCCATTAACACATTTGAGTCGTTGTGTGTTTATATGGCGGTATGAACCAACTTGAGACCAGCAAAAACATTGAAATAAGTTCAGTCAGTATCACATAAACTTAATTGGGCCTCTTGTTTGACGCTTTCCTGATGGGAGCTGCGCTAGTGCAGCATTAAAGATCATGTGCCAGTGCATTCTCTTATATATGCGAGTCTCACAAAGAGGTCCCCAGAAAGTGAATTTAGTGATGCTAGCCCACTGTGTGGCCAGTGTGGGGTAGAGTCACTAAATTCACAATCCGGGGATCTTAACAAGCCTTAAAATAGTGTGCCTGTCATTTGCAGAATTAGGTCCCCAGAGGGTGAATTTAGTGATGCTACCCTACATAGCGGGCTAGCATCACCAAATTCTCCCTCTGGGGACCTCATTCTGCTTACACCTCAGCAGAATGAGGTTACCAGAGGGTGAGTTTGGTGATGCTAGCCCGCTATGCGGGGTAGCATCACTAAATTCACCCTCTGGGAACCTCATTCTGCAAATGACAGACACACTATTTCAAGGCTTGGATCTTATTCTGCAAATATCCGAAACCATATTTTGAGGGCTGTTTAGAATCTTGGTGGTGAGACGACGCACCAGAATAAAAACTATAATATTATGATATTTTTACCTGCCCGACAGTTCAGGCTGTCTTTGTACTTCGATGAAAAGCACACAAGAACAACAGCTGATTTCTCCACTGCCAGCGCCATAGCTTCTAGTGTCGACCCAGCTGAAATTGTATGCATTTTAATATATAAATTTCAAACTGAAGTTATTTGTTTCTTAAAGACATATTGTGGACTTAATTCATTGAATAAAATCAATCAATTAGTATCCGAACATTATCTATATTGGAAAATGGTAGCAATGAACTTATAAGTTGAAAATTCCAACCATATCAACAATACCATTTGAAAGGATCACAATGATTGAACTACTCAAAAATGTAAATATTTACAACTATAAAAAAAATACTTTATTTGGGACGCATTATATTGTGCATAAACATTATGGCAATGATTGTGCCAATAATATTCACTGCATGTAATTTGATTAAAACCATGATGCTGTTGTCTGACTATTTGGGGCATCAAATTTATGAAAATAACTTATTTTACCATGTTTAGTTGTTAATCACTTCAGCTGAGTGTTTCACATTATTTTAGCTTTTGTGTTACATTTTAGGGGAAGACTATACCTAAATCCAGGCCTCTATGGGCACACATCCTATACTACTAGTAAGACTCAACAAAAAATGAGCAATAAAAGAATTAATTTGCCAGTGAGTCCTAATTACATACCCATGTTTAAAGTTGTGAAAATAAGTCCAAAAAAAAAACAATCAAAGATATTCATTACATTTATAATCATAGCACTATAAAACGTCATAAAAGAACTCATCTATGACCAAGGCTCAAAATAAGAGGCTGACGAAAAATAGCTTATGTCCAGTGCACTTCTGTATCTGTCGGACATTTTGTCCAATGCAAATTTTTAAACAATCAATATCCGTTTGCGTACATCCAAGGAGCCATTACTGGCCAAATAGGACATTGAAGGTAAAAACAAATTTCAGTACTGCAACTTATATATAGATCCACAAAAACCCACTCTTTGCTCAAAATAATGTGTATTTACCACTTTGGACATGAAATTATCAAATTGATAACTAATCTTAATTCAATTATACTTTTATTGGTGCGACAATTTCGTTCTGTTCCGGTGTAACAGTTTATCTCCCCACCCCGGGGTATCTTCCCCCCCCCCCGCCCTGGGTATCTTCCCCCCCCACTCATATATTTTTTTCCCCTCACTTATTTGATATTGTTATGGTAAGAAATGCCGAGAAAACCAGGGGGGTGAAAGAAAAAAATTCCGGCACGTATGCTGGGGTGGGTGGGTGGTCAAAGCCACCAACAAGCAATTTTTTCCCCAACTAAAAAAAAAAATTCCTGCTTGTTTATTAGTGTTTTGGCAATGAGTTGGGCTTCAAAACCTCTTTGAATGACAGAAATAATGTAATTCTAACTGTAAACTGACTGCAGGCAGTTATCGTGTTGTATTTTGTTGCAAATTTTGAAATCCAAGATGGCCACTGGCAGCCATGTTTTTTTGGCCGAATCACCTCAAAATGACTCATTCCTATTTACATGTCCATGTTAACATCCATGATAAATAGTATGCACAGAAATTCATATACAGCTGTTTACAGTGAATTTCCCCCCGCAAATCTCTGTTTTAGTGTTAAAAGGGGGCTGGGTGTCAAAAAATGGTCGGAAAAAACTGCCGAAAACGGAAAAACATTTGGCGGTGGGGGTGGGTGGGTACAAAAAATGATCGCAAGGGAATCAACCAAATTCTTACTCTATCAAATTGTTCTCACATAAAGTTAATTTCTCGCCATTTCATGACTATATATAAAGCAAATTAAGCAATAAAATCATATGTTTAATTTTTGTCATATGTAGGTGCTGGGTGGGGGGGGAGATACTCAGGCCTGGGTATTTCCCCCCCCCCCCACCCCAAATTCTTACTCTATCAAATTGTTCTCACATAAAGTTAATTTCTCGCCATTTCATGACTATATAAAGCAAATTAAGCAATAAAATCATGTTTAATTTTTGTCATATGTAGGTGCTGGGGGGGGGGGGGGGGGGGGGGGGGGGGGGGGTAAGATACTCAGGCCTGAGTATCTTCCCCCCCACCCCAAATTCTTACTCTATCAAATTTTGCTCATATAAAGTTAATTTCTCGCCATTTCATGACTATATAAAGCAAATTAAGCAATAAAATCATACGTTTAATTTTTTCATATGTAGGCGCTGGGTGGGGGGGGGGAAGATACTCAGGCCTGGGTATCTTCCCCCCCACCCCATATTCTTACTCTATCAAATTTCGCTCATATAAAGTTAATTTCTCGCCATTTCATAACTATATAAAGCAAATTAAGCAAAAAAATCATACGTTTAATTTTTGTCATATGTAGGTGCTGGGTGGGGGGGGGGGGGAAGATACTCAGGCCTGGGTATCTTCCCCCCCCCCCACCCCAAATTCTTACTCTATCAAATTGTTCTCACATAAAGTTAATTTCTCGCCATTTCATGACTATATATAAAGCAAATTAAGCAATAAAATCATATGTTTAATTTTTGTCATATGTAGGTGCTGGGTGGGGGGGGGGGGGGGGGGGAAGATACTCAGGCCTGAGTATCTTCCCCCACCCCAAATTCTTACTCTATCAAATTTTGCTCATATAAAGTTAATTTCTCGCCATTTCATGACTATATAAAGCAAATTAAGCAATAAAATCATACGTTTAATTTTTTCATATGTAGGCGCTGGGTGGGGGGGGGGGGGGGGGGGGGAGGGGAGATACTCAGGCCTGGGTATCTTCCCCCCCCACCCCAAATTCTTACTCTATCAAATTGTTCTCACATAAAGTTAATTTCTCGCCATTTCATGACTATATATAAAGCAAATTAAGCAATAAAATCATGTTTAATTTTTGTCATATGTAGGTGCTGGGAGGGGGGGGGGGGGGTATCTTCCCCCCCACCCCAAATTCTTACTCTATCAAATTTTGCTCATATAAAGTTAATTTCTCGCCATTTCATGACTATATAAAGCAAATTAAACGATAGAATCATAAGGTAATATTTATTGGGTTGAGTTAAACTTCAAAATAACCACAAAAAAAAAAAAAAAATATAGTTTTCTCGGCATTTCTTACCATAATAATATAAAATAAGTGAGTGAAAAAAAAAGTACGAGTGGGGGGGAAGATACCCAGGGTGGGGGGGAGATACCCCGGGGTATGTTCCCCCCGGGGGGGAAGATACCCAGGGGGGGAGATATCGTGTTACACCGGTTTAATTTTTTACAATTTTTCATTTAACGGAAGCTAAATAATACAACAAGTATTTCGCAATTCGTGTAAATGAAATGTCGAAAACTATTCTCAGAGATTTCCGATGAATGGCAACAAGCCATATTCCCGACTAAATCCTGAAAAATTACCCATAATTCTGTTGTGGTTAAGGAGTCGATTATTTAGGGCATTACTGTACTACTGTCCTGGTTAATCATCACTTACTCATATGCTCTATGTCCATCCACACCTTGTATCCAGCGTGGATGAGTCTGTCTTTAAGCTTCAGCAGGATGTTCTGTGTGTCCCACTGGTAACTTATCATCACATGAGGAAGCTTCACATCTGCTAAAATTCAATGTTATTTGTCAACACAAAACAAGAGGCCAATCATGACTGCCAAATGTTCAACCCATTCCTTCATTCGGATGCTCTGTGTGTCCCACTAGTAATCACATATGGGCAGTTAACATCTGGTGAAATTCAACATGTTATTCATCATCAAACAAGAGCATCACTACATGTAGGGTGTGGCAAAAAACGCCCGTGGTAATTCCAATAAAGGGCCATGACTGGTGCTAGTAAACTCACATACCAAATTGAATTCCATTCTGTTCAGACTTGCTAAAGTTATCATCCGGAAACCAAAATTTATTGCAAATTCCAACAAAATGGGCCATAACTCTGGTGAAAATTGGTGGGCGGAACCCGAATTCGAACTTGACCTTTATTTTGTAAACTCACATACCAAATTTCATACCATTCAGTGCAGAGTTACTAAATTATCAATCGGAAATGAATAAAGCAAACGGATGGATGGATATACCAATAACATAATACCTCCCGTTTTTTAAAAACTGGCATATAAAAACAAAACGAGATGCCAATCTAGAATGGCCAATGTTCTACCGATTCCTTCAGCGAATGCTCTTTGTGTCCCCATCACCGAGGCAGGTCATTATGGGTAACTTTTCAGGATTTAGTCGGAGATATGGCTTGTTGCCATTCATCGGAAAGCTCTCACCGAAAGTTTTCCATTGAATGGCAACAAGCCATATTACTGTAGCTACCATAAACTATGGCATACGGGAACAAGTTACTCCACCAATCTTTATAGTGAGTTTATCAATTAATATCTAGGTATTTATTCAATTTGGAAAGCGTGCAAAATTGTGGATTCAAATGACCAATTTGCTGGATTCGCAGTAAACGGGATCCAGTTATGCAGTTGGAATCTAGCATTCATTACTATATCAGAATCCGGCATACGGCTCCAAAACACCCAGAATCCAGTGCACAAAAAAGGGGGGTGGTAGCCTCGTATAGGGCTGCCACGATTCATCGCGATTACGATCGCGTTTTAAAGTTCATGATGAAATGCATCGTATTGGGAGGTCTTGTAAGTTTATTATACTTCAATGAAAATGCTGAGGTGCACTGATCAATGAGAATATACATGTACCGGTATACTAAAAATTATTAAGTGATTAGTTTTCACAGCCGTCAGTTGCCAAAAATTTGCATTACGATGCACATCGCATCATGATTTTAAAATCGGAATTCGCCTCGCATCATGAAGGTCTGAATGCAGCCCTAGCTTCATATATGTAAATTAATAAATAAAAGAGCAAAACACATCTCAAATGGCATAATAGTACTCTAAAGGGAGATATCAATATTGTATATGTCTTCACTTCTAACGGTCAATTATTCATGTACGCCTAGCTTGATTCCAACAATTTAAATGCTAATCGGTTGATAAAAAGTAACTTTTTACAAATGTTCTTGAAAAGTTAAAAAAATTTTAGATAACCACATGTAACTTAACCCCAAATCTGTTACATGTACATATTTGAAATGATGTCTCCATTAAATTCTAATGTTTGAGCAATAGCTCCAAAAAAGATTTTCTTCTCATAAATTGCTGGCAGAAATATGTGTTGGGTTACATGTACTAGCCAACCAGAGGCAGAGCATCATCATATGCAGATTCAGGTTCATTTCTATCCAAACTTATTTAAAAAAATAAAAATAAATTCTTTTAAATTTGTGAAGTCTTGCAATCAAATAAGCAAATGACTAAAAAAAATGGAACTATGAAAATGCCAGTTCTACATTTTGAAAAGAAGTGCATCTATGTCATTAAAGTCTGTAATAGCCTAGACAAGTAGGAGAGGTACGGAATGGTACCTTGGTCTTTGCAAGTGTCTTGATTAAAGTTGCTGGCTGGCAAAGAAGAGGGAAACTTGGTTTAACTTTAAAGGAACTAGTGAAATTTACCTTCAAACGAGAGATCAAAGAGTCCATTTGAGTTCTGTATCTGCCATAGAGCGCCTCGTGCAGCATGACAAATGTCAGGGTTAGGAGCTTCTGTCAGAATAATCAACGCTGGAAGGAGCAAGTGGTTATAATTTATCATCATTTTCGATTAATTGCTGTAATTGGTAACTCAGTATGTAAATACCTGTGTTAACCCTTTACCCAACAGAACGGCCCTGTGCCAATGCATTCTCTTATATATGCGAGTCGACCATAGGTCGCCTTGCATATATAAGAGAATGCATTGGCTTAACACATATTAAAAATGATAAAATTGTCAAAGAATGTAGAAAAATATTATAAAAAATGTAAAAAAATGTAAGAACAAATTTTATCACATAATTTGGCCATAAAAGCAGTTTCATAATTATCGGTAATAGACACGTTTAATATCAGCGCGTGCGATGACGTCACGGCGTTCTTCAAATAACTTGCGATCGCTGTAGTTTATAATTGTTGTTTTCGATGAATATTTCGCGTTGCTTCGGTTTTATTTGATCATGTGATAAAAGGTATCTCACACTCGTCCTATTTTATACGTAATTTATCAACCTCGTCCTCTAAATTCTATTTGAGCCTCGGTAAACCTCGGCTCAAATCGAATTTAGTGAACTCGGTTGATAAATTCCGTATAAAATAGAAACTCATGTGAGATCCTCTATATATTATAAAATTGTTAAAGAATGTAAGAAAAAATGGTAAAAAGTGTTTTTTTAGGCCAATGCATTCTCTTATATATGCGAGGCGACCTATGATCGACTCGCATATATAAGAGAATGCATTGGCACAGGGCATAACTGTAGCCATCACAATTTGGTCAATGAACCGGTTCCAATGATATCCATATTTGTATGGTGTTATTGAGACAGACCGAAGATATTTTAAGCTGTTGAAGCTTTATTTGGGCGTTTTTGGCCGGCTGTTGAAGCTTTATTTGGGCGTTTTTTTGGCCGCTTTGTTGGGTAAAGGGTTAACATGTATTGCATTCCATCTGCAAACTCAGTAAAATTTGTGTCAATGTACTTTATTGGGTGATTTTTGATGAAATAAACACATGCAATCAACCAACTAACTCCTATGGACATCTGTTCAGGTGAAATTGGCCACGGCAACTTAAATTTTACTATTAAACCCACAGATAGCCAATGAAAAGATGCAAAGCTTCGTTGGATGTGTCCCATAAATAAAAAAAATTAAATTAATAGCGCGCACATGCTTTTCAATATATCTTTGGCCACTCACATTCAACAAGAGTCTCATCTGCTTGTAGTGTTTCTTTGTTCTGCTCACAGAACGCCAGTGCCCAGACTCCATTAGTCGCGAGCAACACCTCGTCCTCATGCTCCATCTGTAGAACTTTCTTATACATTGTCAGTGCATTCTTCTTAACCATCAAAACTTTATTAAAATCAGTCCGAGCGAGATTGTTCAATCCCATCAAAGTCTCAGTAACGGTCATTCCATATTGCTGCGAGAAATTGTTCTGCGACTGTAATGCGGAGCATAGAATTTCTATAATATATTCAATTATACAATCGCCGGTATTCAAATAATGATGTTCATGCTCTTGAATAATGTATGAGAGAACAAGTAGAGCTTTGGCCTTAATGATGTCCATAGACATAGTGAGACATTTACGCAGAACATATATACCTCCGGAATCATGAATCACTGGTCCAAATTCAGCACAATGTCTAACGGAGTTATGAAGAATGCCAAGTGAAGCTTTCATGAAATAAAATGTCCGTTCGCTCTCATCAGTATCCTCGCTGAGACAAGCTTTCATTGTAATCAGGATTGATTTTAGAAGTCCGGTTGAATTAACAGTTACACATATACCCTTAGAAGCATCGGTTAAATTCCATGTTATTGAATAAAGTTTTTTAAACCTACTCCACACAGAATGACTAGAGTGTGGCTGAAGCAGGTCTCGTTTTATGTCACCATTGTCCATCTCGAAGAAACAGGGCCACAATGCAGAAAATATCTTCAAAAATTTCTCTTTTAAGAACACATCAGCGACTTGTTTTCGAAGCTTCTGATCGGACACATATTTAGTCACATTCCATAAGAACTTAATGCTACCTGTACACTCTCTACTCTCAGAGAAGTGATCCTTCAGAAAGGTTATAGCTCTGATAATCTCCCCCTTCACTTCACAGATGGATGTGAACACCGTCGATCTGGAAAACTCTTTCTTTTTTTCAGAATCAGAACTTTCACGAACTGTAATTATGTCTGTTTTGAGTTTGCTTTGAGAACTATTTGGGCTCAGAGTTGGTACGGCACTGGGTTTTTTTGTTTCCATTGTGGCACATACACATGCTGCAGGAGCCGGCTTCTCTCTGACTGTTGTAACATCAGACTGGATCTTACAGTGTGCATTATTCATTTCCATCCTCATTTAGTGGACTGTGAGCTGCATAAAAAGAAAACACAACTCCTTTAGAATTTTTGGAGCCCATATTGGCTCAGTTGGTAAGGTGCAGGACACATTAGGCCAACATGTAAAGCTGTCCAGCATTGGCAAAGGAACAGTGATGCTCTAATAAATCGATCTTCCTTAAAGATACGGGCGGCGTTGGCGGTGGGTATGCTGTTAAAATATTCAGCTCCATCAAAAACCACCATAAACAGAAAGAATAGTAAAATATAGACAGACCTTGTTCTTATACCAATCAGAAATACATAAACAGTATGTTATTGTCAAACGTTTTTCCTTTGTTATGTAAACAAAAGCAAAAACACGTTACAGAACCTGGCTTTTGTTTAGATCCGGATATGGTAAATATAAAGAGCGTTATTTGTTACTATTTTCCTGATATGGAAATGATAAAGAGCGTTTATATCATTTGTGTGTGATTAACCAATAGAATTGCGCTGTGTTATGTAAACAGAAGCAAAACTTCTGTAACAAGAGCAGGTTCTTGTTTACGTACACAATCGTATGTCTTGACGACAATATACTATTTATGCACTGATTATGATTGGCATATAAGCAAAACTATATATATTTTAATATTCCTTCTGTTGATGGCGATTTGAACACATATGAATATTTCTGCACTGAACGCCACCCATGCCTTTAACAAGGTTGACCACCGGTATAGGCTCCTGCGAATCACGATGTTTTCGTCATAGCGATTATATAGAAAACATGACGAACAATTCATCATGGCCCTACACAGTAATATTTTGGCTGATTATACTGGAGAATTAAATTGATAAATGAAATCAGACTAGATGGAGGTACATTTGTCCTGTGAAAACTAAAAAGAAAATAATTTTTAAAAATTAACCCTTTACCCAACAGAAGGGCCCTGTGCCAATGCATTATCTTATATATGCGAGTCGACCATAGGTCGCCTCGCATATATAAGAGAATGCATTGGCTTAACACATTAAAAATTATAAAATTGTTAAAGAATGTAAGAAAAAATGGTAAAAAGTGTTAAAAAAAAGATTTTTTTTAGGCCAATACATTCTCTTATATATGCGAGGCGACCTATGGTCGACTCGCATATATAAGAGAATGCATTGGCACAGGGCATAACTATAGCTATCACAATGTGGTCAAGGAGCCGGTTCCAATGATATCCATATTTGTATGGTTCTATTGAGACAGACCGAAGATATGTTAGGCTGTTGAAGCTTTATTTGGCCGGTTTTGGCCGGTTTGTTGGGTAAAGGGTTAAAACGTGATGTTTATCACATGGCATCGATCATAAATGTACATCGGTGCATGTGGAGTAATCCAATGTGTTCCACGTGAGCTCCAATGCAAAGGGAAGTATTCAATTTCCAGATGTATATCTGGCGGTACTTGTCAGAAATCATTCAATATTCATTGCGATTGTCAGTGTTGTAACATTTAACCCTTTACCCAACAAACCGGCCAAAACCGGCCAAATAAAGCTGCAACAGCCTAAATTATCTTCGGTCTGTCTCAATAGAACCATACAAATATGGGTATCATTGGAACCGGCTCATTGACCACATTGTGATGGTTACAGTTATGCCCTGTGCCAATGCATTCTCTTATATATGCGAGTCGACCATAGGTCGCCTCGCATATATAAGAGAATGCATTGGCCTAAAAAAAATCTTTTTTTAACACATTTTACCAGTTTTTCTTACATTCTTTAACAATTTTATAATTTTTAATGTGTTAAGCCAATGCATTCTCTTATATATTATATATGCGAGGCGACCTATGGTCGACTCGCATATATAAGAGAATGCATTGGCACAGGGCCCTTCTGTTGGGTAAAGGGTTAAAGACGTCATTTGCATCCTGTTTTGGGATGGTCAGTAAGGATATTATTATGCAACAAATAATTCTATTGAAAAAGTTACAAAATAACAATGCTTCTGAAAGGATTATCTTGCACGGAATGATGACTATCGGGTGGTGACACAACTGTGAGAAACCTAAATCCGCTCAGTTACAACTTACAACAATACAGTGAGTACACTGACCAAGAGGTCAAGGGTCTAGGAGTCTCGAATGGCGTTTACCATAATGATTGCTACAAAGTTATGCGGTTATCGCGATCTCCATTCTGTGTGTGTTAAACGAGATATATCCAAGTTTTGAGGACTTATTCGACAATATTTCAGAAAAGTTCGCAGGAGTCTCCCGGTGTGGGAGGGTACAATAATTTATCGAATCTTTGTGAACATTTCGAATCAAATCGAACTTGATAAATATGGGAATAACACACAGAACGTAACACAAACACAACGTAAAATATTGTTGACCTAATCACTAAAAGCGGTCAGGGCATGCTTTTCAAAGTTCAGCTGAATTGCGTCTGAAGCCAGTTATATGATTAATATCGATCACGTTATTGTTGCTAAGTAAGCATCCTGGAAATCTTATATTGGGCTGACTTAATGTGCTGCGTGGACTATAATCTCAAATTCTCGCCAAATTTTAAGATATAAGAATACACACTGATACACACAGCTTTTTTATGGGAATAAATCAAAATGCTATGAAAATTTAAGAAATGAATGTAGTGGGTGTGTGTTATTGGGGGATACAGCGCTGTGGTTGTTGGGCGCACATTTGAATTGTGTTTCAGTGTAATTATTGATGCATGTAAAATTGTAGTGCTAACACCAGTAATGGGTATTAAAGGCACGGGTGTTCATTGCAGAAATATTCATATTTGTTCAAATCGCCATCAACAGAAGACATATTAAAATATATATAGTTTTGTTCATATTCCAAACATAATCAGCACGTAAATAGTATATTGTCGTCCAGAGCCTGTTCGTGTTACAGAAGTTGTGCTTCTGTTTACATAACTCAGCGCAATTATATTGGTTAACCACACAAAAATGATATAAACGCTCTTTATTATTTCCATATCAGGAAAACAGTAACAAATAACGCTCTTTATGTTTACCATATCCGGATCTAAACAAAAGTCAGGTAACATAACGTTTTTTTGCTTTTGTTTACACAACAAAGGGAAAACAATTGACAATAACATACTGTTTATGCCATATTTCTGATTGGTATAAAAATAAAGCTGTCTATATTTTACTATTCTTTCTGTTTATGGCGGAGGTGAATATTTTAACAGCATACCCACGGCCAACGCTGCCTGTATCTTTAACCCTTTCCGAATAATATACTAATATTGAAATAACCCTTCTGGCTATGGTCGAATAACACACCAATAGTTTGGTATAAACTACATGTACCATAAAATAGGGTGACTTTGGACAGTGAGGTGACTTCGGACAGTATGAATCACTAAAGGTACAAACATATAAAGCTTTCTTATGACACATGCTTTTATAAATCCGCTTGTGTTTTACTTATCAACCAACCCTGACCTTCATGTTAAATGTTGTTTGAGCTTGAATACATTTGAGATATTATCAGGAATGCTCTTTAATGCAGTTGAAAGTTCTTCTCGGTTTGTTAATGTACGTCAAAACTTTATACGCCCTGATAATAGCATTGAATTACATATTGAAACCAAATCATGACCGATAAACATGAATGTTCAATTATGTGGTTTAAAATGAGATATATAAACAAAACTCAACCTTTTTGATTTGTCATATTGGAAACACCCTTGTGTGGGCCCTACAAATTCCTTTGTGGTGATTTCGGACACTAGCCCAGGGAAGGCATCTTCCGCCACGACTGCTAATAAAACTAAAGAAAGTACAGTAATGTCCTATATAATCGACTCCTTAACCACAGCAGAATTATGGGTAATTTTTCAGGATTTAGTCGGAAATATGGCTTGTTGCCATTCATCGGCAAGCTCTCACTAGAGAGCTTTCCGATGAATGGCAACAAGCCATATTTCCGACTAAATCCTGAAAAATTACCCATAATTCTGCTGTGGTTGAGGAGTCGATTATTTAGGGCAGTACTGTATACAATCTTTATCATTCTTAAACCCACAATAGAGATGATGTGATATTTGTTTTTGTTACCCCTTAGGTGGTGTCCGAAATCACCCCCATCAACAGTGTGAATATGAAGTACATGGGAATAGGGTGGCTCTCTTCATTAAATCTTATGTCATAACGAAATATGTGTAGGCCCTACATATGTGAAGAGTGTATAGGTCGGAATATTTCCTATCAATATTCTGCATAATTTCCACACATTTATTCACACATAACTGACCAAAGCATGTGAATATCACCATGTCAGCATATCCCTGCATCCTGA
The DNA here is from genome assembly GCA_032622095.1 of Siphonodentalium dalli. Lineage (NCBI taxonomy): Eukaryota > Metazoa > Mollusca > Scaphopoda > Gadilida > Siphonodentaliidae > Siphonodentalium > Siphonodentalium dalli. The sequence continues at coordinate 135,580,786 of CP136067.1, read as the reverse complement.
AATGGGTCCTGAATTTTAGGTTACCGTTGCATTTGCATTCCTGTTAATTTCAATGTAGGCCTTCTGCATGGGTTATGACATACTTAATTCTTCACACACTGACGGTATAGACGGATGATTTTCCACATGCAGTTGAAATTTTTTTTAACCGCAGCAAAAATTAAGGTACGATCTGTTAGAATTGCGAGTTGGTGCATCTCAGTGGCAGGGTATACCTATATATATAAGTATAGCTATAATAGCGACTGGGCAGCTATACTAATCGCCTATGCTTTATTAGTGAAACATTTTGACTTAACCCTTTACCCAACAAAACGGCCAAAACCGGCCAAATAAAGCTTCAACAGCCTAAAATATCTTCGGTCTGTCTCAATAGAACCATACAAATATGAATATCATTGGAACCGGCTCCTTGACCACATTGTGATAGTTACAGTTATGCCCTGTGCCAATGCATTCTCTTATATATGCGAGTCGACCATAGGTCGCCTCGCATATATAAGAGAATGCAATTGGCCTAAAAAAAATCTTTTTTTAACACTTTTTACCATTTTTTCTTACATTCTTTAACAATTTTATAATTTTTAATGTGTTAAGCCAATGCATTCTCTTATATATGCGAGGCGACCTATGGTCGACTCGCATATATAAGAGAATGCATTGGCACAGGGCCCTTCTGTTGGGTAAAGGGTTAAAAAAAAAATCATAATCCACATGCTTTTAGTCTGGTTCCTCTGTATAGTTTATAATCCACATGCTTTTAGTCTGGTTCCTCTGTATAGTTTGGAGTTCAATTTCAAGTTCTATATAAGTGTCCGAATTCACCCCAACCCAGACAAGTAGTTCTAAATACGGACATAGCTGGAGGTTCTCAGATGAGCATGCAGGGCTCTTCATCTTGAAATTTATAATTGCACACCACTAACAAACGTCCAACCCCTTACCCCTTTTTAAACAAGACGACCAGACCACAGTACTAAGTTCACAAAATTCCTTTTGCACATTCATCTTTTACAACTGGTACCGGTACTTGAAGCTCTCAAACTTGAGAATTTCCAACCTGACATCCCCCATAAAGTTAAAATTTGTGGCCATTTCGGTCCAACAGTTTAACCTGAACTTGTACTTAACCCTTTACCCAACAAAACGGCCAAAAACGCCCAAATAAAGCTTCAACAGCCTAAAATATCATCGGTCTGTCTCAATAACACCATACAAATATGGATATCATTGGAACCGGTTCATTGACCACATTGTGATGGTTACAGTTATGCCCTGTGCCAATGCATTCTCTTAGATATGCGAGTCGACCATAGGTCGCCTCGCATATATAAGAGAATGCATTGGCCTAAAAAAAAACTTTTTTTAACACTTTTTACCATTTTTTCTTACTTTCTTTAACAATTTTATAATTTTTTCTTACATTTTTTAACAATTTTTATAATATTTTTCTACATTCTTTGACAATTTTTCATTTTTAATATGTGTTAAGCCAATGCATTCTCTTATATATGCGAGGCGACCTATGGTCGACTCGCATATATAAGAGAATGCATTGGCACAGGGCCGTTCTGTTGGGTAAAGGGTTAAGTAGGAACATATTGATTGTTGGTTTAAAAACATACTACATTGTAGATGGAAAATCATATCAAACTATGAGAACAATTCTAACCTATTTTTTCTGTGAAAATCTAATCTACAACAATGTTTTATCAGGCATAAAATTTTCAACTGTTGAAAATTTTATCAAAGTAGGGGATCAAAACTCCACCCGCTCTACACTCCCTCCCCAGTGCCTCAAACATTGCCCCCCCCCCCCCCCACTCAGACAGCTTAGAAATCATTACTATATAGGAATCTCAATATTATGATACCAGAACCAAACAGCATAGTTACAGGTAGGGTGGGTGGGGAGAGTTAAATCTCTTAGTGTTGCCCCTATTTGAACAAATGTGAATCCCCATCTATGAGCTACATTCATCTTGTAATTTCAAAGGGTAGATTTAAGAGTTGAAGTGAATTGATTTCCCTCAAAGGTTTCCTAAAAAATGATCCCATTTGAACAAATCTGAACCTGGTCACCCAAGGACCTCCATCTATATCTATATTTGCGAATGTCTGTCTGTCTGTGTTCTATAGAAATTCACAGGGGACCATCTAGATGATACCAAAGGAGTAACTTTTTACGAGAAAGATAATGGTCGGGGTTAAAATTTTCTAAAGTGACGCCGTTGTTGTCAGGGGCAGAAAAGGGGGAGGGGCAGAAAAAACAATTGTCGGCGATTGCCACGAAACTTATTTATAATCATCCCCATAATATGAGGAATCTAATGGTGTGTTTTAAATATGGCAAAAGTCGCGCCGTTCGCGTCAGGGGTGCCCGGAAGGGGAGGGGCAGAAAAAAAATTGTCGGCGATTGCCACGAAACTTACATATAATCATCCCCATGATATGAAGAATCCAACGGTGTGGTTTAAATATGTCAAAAGTGGCGTCGTTCAAGTCAGATTTGCACGAAAGGGGAGAGGGGCACCAAAATTGATAAAACTAATTTTAGCACCGATTTCCACCAAATTGATATATATTCCTCTTCATGATACAAGGAATCTAATTGTGCGATTTAACAACGCCAAATTGTTGTCGTTTGGATGAAAGATTGGGAGGGGGTGGGCACTAAATTTGATAATAATTGGTTTAGTCGCCGATTGCCACCACACTTATACAAAAGCATCCCCATGGTATGAGGAGTCTAATGGTGTGGCTTATATCTGTCAAGTGTGGCCTCATTCGAGTCAGGGGTGTATTGAAAGGGATAGGGGCACCAAAATTGATGCACAATGTTTTTGGCGCCAATTTCCACCAAATTGATACACGTTCTTATCCATGATACAAGGATCTGATCGTGTGATTTAAAGACGCCATAGTGGTGCTGTTTATGTGAGAGATGGGGAGGGAGGGATTGGCACCAAATTTGATTAAAAAAAACATTGTTTAGTCGCCGATTATCACCAAACTTATAAACAATCATCTCCATGATATCAGGAGTGTAATTGTGTGGTTTAAGGATGTCACAAGGGGGGCCATTCGAGTCAGTGGTGCATAGAGATGAGAAGGACATTATATCTATATGTTTAGTGCCGATTTCCACCAGATTGATACATATTCTTCTCCGTGATACGAGGAATCTTATCGTGTGGTTTAGACACAACAAATTGGTGCCCTATGGGTGAGAGATATGGGGACCTTCAATTTGATACGAATTTGTATACTCGCCAATTTTCACCAATTTCATATATATGCATCTCTAATCTCTAATGAGTCTTAGTATGTGCAGCTTGAGTCCGAAATAGGGACGGGAGGGTCACCAAAAACTGATACAAAATATTTTTAGTACCAATTACCATCAAATTCAGACACGTTCTTCTCAAATGATACAAGAAATCAAATTGTGCTGTCTGTCTGTCTGTGTGTTCTATATATCAATTCATACATGTTTTTATCTAATGATATACCATGAATTAAATCACATTTAGTGTCGTTTGCGTCACGGATGGCGAGTGGATATGCACTATCATAGATAAAATTTCTATTCGCCGATATCCACATATAAGTTATATATAGTCAACCAGGCCATCTCCATATCATTTTAAGGAGATTTGGGCGTTTACATTTCACAATCCCGACAAATGGTAACCCACTTATAAGTCACTTGAACAATTATATCTTCTTAATTGTCATATTAAATGGGGATGGCAATATTCGTGCAAACTGAGAGACCTCGAACCGTCAGAGGATTGCATATATATTATAACAAAATTGAGTCTGTTCCATTCAATACAGTTTCCACAAAAAAAGTTACAATTTGTCAGGATATATGGAAGGCCTGTTCAACAATAGTGGTCACAGTGTGCAGTCATATAGTTTCTTCTGATATACAATAAAATGCAGTTAGTAGCACATGACTTTTCAGGATCCTCCCACCTCCCAATACTGACATCTGACAAGGGGTTTAGAACAGACTCATCGACTGACATAAACAACTCAAAATCTCGCTCTGTGTCTGGCAAATGTAGCTGATATGCACGCGCAGCAACATTTCGTTGAAACTGAGAATATTTAGCCAATATATAGCACCATGAACAGAGGAGCACCTGGAAATTTCTTTGAAACATCTGTATCTTCATGGAGATATGATAGCCAGGTATCCTCGAGATCTTAGTCCAACCCACTAGATTGATTGATACATCTCAATATGTAAAACCCAATTGTCATCTTTTATTTATGCGAACTAATGTCTTTATGATGTCCATGTATCATATTATAACGTCTGACGTATACGCAGTTGTAAATAAATAAATACTTCATTATTGGTGGAACGGATTAATCGCGATAAACAGAATGACAATTGACAAGGTGGGCCACTACTTATATTCCATGACTGTAATAATCATGTTTTGTGATGTTATTTGAATATACAATTTATGAGAAAACGTATAACACTTTGAACAAGAGTGTTCTCTATTCCCAACAAATATCCACAGCATACAGATGGTTTCACATCGCATTAACCTGGGCAACGCCGGGTAACCCTGCTAGTACAAAATATAAGCTAAATAGGTCCAACGGTTCTTGAGAAGAAATTGTTTTAAGAATTACTATTGTGGGAAAGAGTTATGGCCCTGGCTTCGCACCTATTGATCTGATGAACTTATTTGAACAAATCTGATTATGAGTCGCCTAGGGAACATCCACACCAAAATATATAAACCCATTCGGTCTATAATATGGATCTGGAGAAGAAAACAATTGTTGATGGACAGATGAATAGACATCCCGACAGACAGACAGACTGATGGAAGGACAGCCTGACAGACAGACAAATTCAATCCAAGATATCCACAATTTTTCTTTGAAAAATCAGGGTATGATTTCACCTGGATAATGGTAGTTAAGAAAATAATATGGGAAAAGCCAAGTCTGTATTTAGTGTGTCTGACATTTGCAGAATGAGGTCCCCAAAGGGTGAATTTAATTATGCTATTCCGCAAGGCTAAAACCAGCTAAGATATTGGTATGGTGAGATGCTGGTGTTTAGTCCAAGCCCGCCTGCATAGGCTTCTTATAACACGACTTAAGCGTTAGTGACCCGCTCAAATAAAACCACAATTATATGAAATAAAATATCACAATTGCGACAATAAACGGATATTTTCCTCAGAAGACATGCTATTTGATCTGAAACCCACATCAGTTGTGAATTGAAAGCGGTAATTTAATGTGAAAAGAGACATTTGCCACAGTGTTAAAAAAAATTTAAAAGTATGCGAACTCAGTTGACCTCGCGAATATTCCGTAGATTTTCGATCAACCACGCACGATGAATCCTCCATTGTAATCGTTATTATACGTGTCAATAAATAAATAAATACATAGATTAAGTAAATATTGAAGAAATAAATGTAATACATTAAATAAATTACGGGAATTACAACCATCTGACAGTTTAAAACAGTGTAAACACAACAAGCATTAGAATAATACGGGGGTTGCCATTTTGTTTGTATATAAATTCGTCTCGCCCAAAACAAACTCCGGACTATGCCGAGGTTCTTCGTAACTCTTCGGGTTTAAGTTAAAACGTAAACAAAATATAAAAACAGCGATGTCGGTGACAATCAACCGGAATATTATATGCGTAATTTAACATGAAAGTTCGATTATTATACACCATTATGACCATAAGATGTAACTCTTTCCGATGTATATAGCATCATGTATTGATTTGTTAGGTAAATCGAGTAAAATACACCACAAATTCCCACCACAGATCCGGGGCGTAAGTCGTGTCATAGGAATGCTATGCAGGCGGGCTTGGACTAAACACCAGCATCTCGCCATACCAATATCTTAGCTGGTTTTAGTACAAGAAGACTTGGACTATTGCAGTTGGTGATGTGCACCCATTGGTCACCTCGATTATGCATTTTATCTTCTGCAGATTAGGGGATATAGAAACTGAACAGAATGGAAAAAGTAACAAAAAAATGTCAATTTGATACTCTAGATACTTCCCAGAAGATGAGGCCTAAGCAGAATAAGAACCCCAGGTGTATTTGGTGAAGCTAGCCCGCTGTACATGGTAGCACCACTAAATTCAGGCTTGGGATCAGCAGTTTTCATTTGACAATGACAACAAACACCAGTGCTATGCAATTGTTTACACCAGCCTGTCAGATAACATCTATTATTCTAATCTCAATTAATGACATGTGTCTCTGTCTGAAGCTAATAACATTGACTGAGTCTTCTGGCAGAGATAATATGAGTTGTACAAGACATGAAGTGGGGCAACCACACATGCTGTGCCTCAAATTTGCCATTATCGCTGACATAACGCAAAGAATAATTTAAGTGACATCATGCAGTGGTCCCGACAGACGACATGACAGGACTTGTAGTGGATTGTGAAATCTTGTCTGGATCTGGCCCGCAAATCCAAAATGACGTCAGAAACCGTGTCATGACGTCTATGTTTTTTTACATTAAGCTAACCAACAAAATTGGTCTAAATGAAACTAATAGGCCTAAAATCACATGGGAATTCTTCGTAAGTTGTGAAGTATAGCTAATTTCATTTTCATTGTGGTGGTCCATTTCCGAATCCGCGCTTTGACAATCTCCAAACAGTTGCTAACCGGAAGCATGTGATAATTTCTCCAAAATCCATACCCGCGATCTTTGAAAAATCACTGATGGAAATAGAAACGAGTTTATTGGCAGTCGAAGAAAACTTTTGCCAATAACTTGGCAATAAGGCCCACACAAGGCCCAAAAAGTCGGACAAACCTGGTTTTCGAACTCTTCCGAGATATTGTTGCAAGAGACTCATATATCAAATATGGTTTGAATCAGTTAATATTTAATTGAGTTATCGAACTTATCGCACTAACAGTGAAAAACATGCTAACAATAGACAAACTAAGTTCCATAACTTCGGGGGAAAAATTTGGACAAACCTGGTTTTCAAACTCGTCTGAGATATTGTTGCAAGAGACTCATATATCAAATATGGTTTGAATCAGTTAATATTTAATTGAGTTATCGCGCTAACAGTGAAAAACATGCTAAAAATAGACAAACTAAGGTCCCTAAATCCGGGGGGGAAATTTTGACAAACCTGGTTTTCGAACTCGTCCGAGATATTGTTGCAAGAGACTCATATATCAAATATGGTTTGAATCAGTTAATATTTGATTCAGTTATCATGCTAACGGTGAAAAAAAAATGCTAAAAATATACAAACTAAGGCCCATAACTCTGGGGAAAAAATTCGGACAAACCTGGTTTTCGAACTCGTCCGAGATATTGTTGCAAGAGACTCATATATCAAAAATATGGTTGTAATCAGTTAATATTTGATTGAGTTATCGTGCTAACAGGTGATAAAATTGCAAAAAAGTCATCAAAGATGGATAACTCTTGTCAAAAAGTTCGGACGTGACCCATTTTCTACAGGCAGTAAACAGTCATTGGGAGCAACTCACATACCAAAATGTTTTTGAATCCGTTCACAAATGTCAAAGTTATAAGGCATTCTTTAGGTCCGCCCGCCCGCCCGCCAACCGTCCCTCGTCAAACCATAAGTCTAGTTTTTGAAAAACTTGACTAAAATTATATGAGGTCATTCACCTGCGCCTGAGGTATAAACAACCACGCACGCTCATTAAAGATTAAAGTTTCATAACTCTGCAGATGTTATAATGGTGTTAGTTTTTCAAATTTTATAACATGTTTAAAAAGTAAGAATAAATTAATGTTAAATTGAGCAAGTTCAATCTGATTTTTTTGTTTTTTTTGTTGTTGAGTTATGTCACTGGCTCCGCCCACATATTGCCACATTCAACCCATTTTTTTTAGTTATGTCACTGGCTCCGCCCACATTCGGCACTTATTTGAACAAATCTGAATCACAGTCACCCATGGAACCTTTATACCAAATATGAATTAACCCATTCGGCCCAATGGAACTTGAGAAGAAATCGTTTTAAGAATTCGCAACTAAATGTGAGTCACCTAGGGAACATCCATACCAAATATGAACCCAATCAGACCAATTTCGGTCTTACGGTTCTAGAGAACATGATTCTTGATGGACGGATGGATGGACGACGGATGAGGAGTGATGACTATATAGCTCCACCGGAGACTTTGTCTCAGGTGAGTTAAAAACCAATAAAAGTGTCCGAAATCACCCAATTTAGTTTTTACGGTATAACTATCTATAGTTTGCACCAATTTAAGCCCGATTAAATTACAATTTACTCAGTGAATTTGCTTCAGCGCAATTCAATTTGACTTGAGTCAGTGCAATTGGATTGAGCTTCAAATTGAAGCTCAGGACAATTATTGGAAACAAGACGATTGGTACCTTGGACGATTGGTACCTGGACGTTTCGTACCCACGGGACGATTGGTACCAGTCTGGATTGGACGGTTGGTACCAAGTCAGTGAAGACGATTGGTACCAGATAATTTATTTAATGTTTTACGAATATATATGTATATATTATGGTGTTATATCAGTAGTTTGACTTACTGTAGACAATTTGACCTTATAAGGTCATTTTTGCAGCAGATTTAAGAGAAAAATAGCCTTAGATAATTATGATTATAATATAAATTGGCCTCAAACACATCTACATAAAATGAATGAGTGAATATTTTATTAATCTTAGTTTATTTATTTATCTCTTTGGTGAGTCTTTAATGTCAATATTTGTAACTTTAGCATGTAGCAACGTATACAGGCCCAATATCTTTTCTTTATGATGCGGTGAATTGTTTGGTCTGATGCCACAGCGCTTGTTTGTTTTACCTTGCGATAAATCAAAATTAAAATGTTTTCACAATGATAACTCACAATAAAAACAACCACGGGTGCGATTATCATTGTTGTGATAAATATATAAATTGGCGGATAATTCTAGAGTGGTACCTCATTATCAATCATTTGTTCATTATGTCTGACTCACTATCCGACGACATATCCTGTATCTCGTGTTATGCAGAAGTGAGACCTCGACAGCTGTACATGTATATGTTGTCATGAATTGATATCTAAGTGTTCTCTCGTTGTGCTTGTTTTCTTTTAATATTGTTGTCTAAGGGTATATCATAGTACTGTACTATATCGACAACTCTCTTAAATTAGATTGATAGATCGTAATTTAATTGCAGTGTGCTACTATATATATTGTTTTCTTTTGTTTTTACTTGATTTGTTGGTATTTATCGTCAGTGTATATGATATATCTCATATATATTTTGAAGACCTCTGTTTGTTTGTTTGTCTGTCTGTCTGTCTGTCTGTCATTTATACAAATCTACGATTCTCGACCGATCGGGACGAAACTTGGTACGTGTGTGTAGTTTGACAAGGCGGTGAACGTTGTCGTATTGGCGAGCCCGTGCGGCGCCCGCTTCGCGCATGCGCAGACGAGATCTCGGAAACGGGTGGAGCTATCGACTTGAAATTTGCTATGTGAATGTATCTTGCCCCGGATACAAATTTTATCGGGTCGCCGAGCCCGTGCGACACCAGCTTCGCGCATGCGCAGACGAGTCTCGGAAACGGGTGGAGCTATCGACTTGAAATTTGCTATGTGAATGTATCTTGCCCCAGATACGAATTTTATCGGGTCAACGAGCCCGTGCGACGCCAGCTTCGCGCATGCGCAGACCAGATCTCGGAAACGGGTAGAGCTATCGACTTGAAATTTTGTTTTTGAATAGCCCGGACAACGTCGGGCTCATCTCGGAAACGGGTGGAGCTATCGACTTGAAATTTGCTATGTGAATGTATCTTGCACCGGATACGAATTTTATCGGGTAGCCGAGCCCGTGCGTCGCCAGCTTCGCGCATGCGCAGACCATATCTCGGAAACGGGTGGAGCTATCGACTTGAAATTTGGTTTTTGAATAGCCAGGACAACGTCGGGCTCATCGGCTAGTCTCATATATATTTTGAAGACCTCTGTCTGTCTGTTTGTCTGTTTGTCATTTATACAAATCTACGATTCTCGACCAATTGGGACGAAACTTGGTACGTGTGTGTAGTTTGACCAGGCGGTCGACGCTGTCGTATTGGTGAGCCCGTGCGGCGCCCGCTTCGCGCATGCGCAGACGAGATCTCGGAAACGGGTGGAGCTATCGACTTGAAATTTGCTATGTGAATGTATCTTGCCCCGGATAGGAATTTTATCGGGTCGCCGAGCCTGTGCGACGCCAGCTTCGCGCATGCGCAGACCAGATCTCGGAAACGGGTGGAGCTATCGACTTGAAATTTGCTATGTGAATGTATCTTGCCCCGGATACAAATTTTATCGGGTCGCCGAGCCTGTGCGACGCCAGCTTCGCGCATGCGCAGACCAGATCTCGGAAACGGGTGGAGCTATCGACTTGAAATTTGGTATGTGAATGTATCTTGCCCCGATACGAATTGTATCGGGTCGCCGAGCCCGTGCGACGCCAGCTTCGCGCATGCGCAGACCAGATCTCGGAAACAGGTGGAGCTATCGACTTGAAATTTTGTTTTTGAATAGCCCGGACAATGTCGGGCTCATCGGCTAGTCTACTATATATTTTGAGACTTCCGTATATATGTGCGCTATAGACTCGAGAACTGCTGGGCCGATTAAACCTAAACTTGCTGTGTAAGGGTCAAAACCCACAGGCAGTGCAATCGGGCCAATCGCGAGCCCGTGTGACCACTCCTTCACCCTTCAACTGCCACCGTAATGGGGATTGATGGGTTAATGATTAAAGAGCTTTCGTATCTGCGGTGTCGTTGTTAAAGAGCGTTTATATACACGAGTATAAATATGGCTCAATCGATCGTCTCGGAAACTGGGGATAACGAGACGAAATTTCCTACTTAGGGCTTCCAGGGATGGGGGAGATTTTCATCAGGTCAGTTTGTCCGCCTGAGGTGACCTTCACCTTGAAACAGGTACCCACAAATGACATTGGGCGATATCTCGGTCGTCAGCGGTGACATCGACGTGAAAATTTTTATGTATGGTCAACTCGGGATGGGGAATATTTTTGTTGGGTTATTTTGTCCATCCAACATGACCTTGAAACGGGTACCGGCAAATGATAGCATGCTGTCGGCGTGCCTGTACGGGGTTACCGGTACCTTGAAAAAAAAATATTTAATGGATTGACCCAAGCCATGGGACCAATCCCGCCAGTGGCGGGCTAATCTGCTAGTATGATATATTCCAATAAAACTGTAAAACACTATTACAAGTAACTTTAAATATAAGCCAACACAATTTTATATGGTACCAATCATCAATCACTGAAATGGTAGCAATCGTCCACATGGTACGAAACGTCCAGGTACCAAACGTCCAAGTACCAATCGTCTAGAAGCCCAATTATTAATGTGAATTTGGCCTCCCATACAAATTACGACGATACATACATTGCAAGGCTCCATTTTAAATTTTGCGATGCATGCGATTTCCAATTTTTGCTAACCAATTTACATTACATTACAATGAAATTGAAACTGCTGCCTGTATTTCGGGTTTCCACAGGGGCGTCGGAAGAGGGGGGGCAGAGGGGGCAGCTGACCCCCCTGCCCTTGACCAAGGGGGGCGAGCGGGGGCAGGACTTGCCCTTTTTCTGGAGACAGAAAATGCTTTTTGTGTGTTTAATCTCGTGTTTTTATAGCAAAATGTGACTTTTTTGGTCCAAATACCACCAATTTCACAAGGAATATTAATTTTTTGTCAATTTTATCACAAAACGGCCATAAATCCGACAAATACCATTAAAATAGGGATTTTTGCCACAATGAATTTATGGTTATTTTCCCGAGTTTGCGGAGAAAATGCCCTTTTTGCGGAAAAGTGCCCTTTCCATCTTTCTGTCATGGACAGACCAGTCCAAAACCGGCCATACATGGCAGTGGTGCGTATATGCAGTGGTGCGTATCCATCATTTACAAAGTCACCGAACCGACACAGATCCCACAGGCACCTCTTGCAGCAGCACTAATATTACTAATATTAATATAATATTATATCGGTCAGTATTCATAGACCCGGTGAATGAGACGAGTGTCAGACTTGTTATGTTATATGGATCTGCCAGGCGTCTCATCCACCTGGTCGGTGAAAAGATCATTTCTTTTAAAATAAACATATTCACAATCATAAGATTACTTGTAAATGTAGCACTTATGATGATAAATTATTTTATCCACATTGATGATGGCTTTATGATTATCAATGTAAAATATCAATATATTATTATTAACATTGATGTCATTACCATTATTTTTTAGTATCAAAATGGAGAATTTTGTGGTAACTATATTGTCTGCCTCGTGGCCGGTAGCATATCAGCCTCAGGGACCACAATGGAATTAAGCCTTCGAGTGTTTTTTGTGCCATCCCCGATATCTAGCCGTACATGTACTCTAAATTTCAGCCATCATAGTAGATTCATACCATTGGTAATGGTATTCACTTTGACTTCTTTACAGCCTCATTTTTGTTTCAAAATTTGCGATTTCTTATATAGCCTAACAACTGAAATTATGTTAAAAACTCCTTTTTATTTGCTTGTAATTTATTATATTTGTAACCTGTTAAAACAATATACGTGCATGTCTTTATAAATTATATCAAAAATAAATAAATCAATCAATCAAAGACATGTACCGGTATTGGTAGGGAATGCTATACAAATTCTACACAGTGCTGCAAAATGCTATTCAAATTTAAAACAGTATATCGACTCCTGATGCAGTACTACATACTGTTATACAGTAGTTGACAAATGAGAAATTCAAATTCAGAAATTGACAGCTGATTGAGAATGAAAATAATTTTTTTTTAACTTTTACATTAAAGACCATACTCCATAGTGACAGTCCATACACCATCCACTGTCGTTATTTTCAAAGCATGTATTTAAATTTATATTTCACAATCTACATGTACATAAGACAATGGATAACAACACATGTTGCGTGATAGAAAGGTAAAAAGTAACATTTTCCTATTTTATGGTCGGAGTAGCAGACATAAATTAGCTGTCGGTTATAGAGTTATTTCCCTTCAATCAAAACAGATGCGCTGGGTAATTTCGCCCGCAGAAAACTCGACCCAACTTCCGTTGCGAATCGGCTGCAAGAGGACTGACTAATTCCCCACCAGACGTACCGGGTACTGGGTTTACCGGTTCATGCCACACTATGAACACCATTGTCTCAGACGTCTATATTGATCATCTAGTAGTACAGTTTGTCCCCCCTCGTGTGGTGTAGTGCTAAAGGTACTCAGAGTTTGCAAGTATTGGACTTATTGTGGCCGATAAATAGTTGCTGCTGTCGTGATATGACATTCCGACGAGATAGATATATAATTTGTAATGACTAATAGATGCATAACAAGTTGACAGGTGAGCATAAGCTCAAATACAACAGCGAAATACAGAGTGTTACATTCATATATAATAGAGATAAACAAATATAGATATATAAAGGAATGCAGCTTGACAGTTAAAATACTCATACCGTATATAGAAACATGATAACCAAACCGTGCTATCCCACCCTCCTCCATCAACAGGACTGTCAAGTTGCTTAATCTTGAGATACTAGTAAGATAACAGGAGATGAGAGATAGAGATGGAGGTAGAGAGCACTGTGATCATCCTATATAATCCCCGCTGCTGGCAAATGCCCAGTAATACACCGCTGCGGGCAACATAGCCGGCGACGGGTAATTTTTTTTTAACGCGGTATTTTGTTTTTAATTCTGTTTTTATCGGCATAATTCCGGACTCGCATTGTAAATGATGAACCCAACATCTGACAAATGTTGACAGTGGAAGAATATGGCTCAATATGGTGACAAAATAAACAATGGCTAGTGAGAATAAGCATTCCACATTCCACAAAGTTGTGTGATGTCTGACATTTCGTTTCAAATTGAAGTAAGTTGTGATAAAATTTGAATAGTGTTGCATTAATATAGGTATCTTAGGAAGCTAGATCCAACTTTTTTTTCATTTTTTCTTTACGAATCACGCAGCGCCTCATTTTAATATTCATTATGACCTGACCTTTCCATGACTGCAATAGTAGAAACAGCCAATCACCGCTCAGTATTAGAATAGAGGTCAGGTCATAATGAATATTAAAATGAGGCGCTGCGTGATTCGTAAAGAAAAAATGAAAAAAAAGTTGGAATTATCGACAGATTTCTCCTCTATAGAAATTATTTACTGACGATCTGTTGATTTGTATGAGTAAATAAATTATTAGCCGACAAGAAGTACCTGAACGCTAGTTGTTGAGTTGATCGTTTGACCGATTTTTAATTATAGTAAGCCGTGCGGAGGTGAAGTTAGAGGAAGATATCGTCCATTGTATTTTTTGAGCCGGATCAATCCGAAAATTTACGGTCTTCGGAGACAATATTCGGTGGTTAACAATTTATCAAATGCTATGTATATATGAATGGTTTTGATTGGAGTTTGTGGTATTGATTGAAAGATGAATTATTCGCCGACACATCCGTGGCTATATCGTTAACATTACTGGTGTGAATGGCCTAAATTTGTCCAATTGCCGAGGGATGGTAAAAGGGTGAATTTATACAGTTCCCCTTGTGTATATTATCCTACCATTAACGTGAATCAGGCGCGTATATAGAAGCGGTGTATGTGGGCAGCGCAAAATGGGGGCGGACAGCGGAGCGCGTCACATGCCCCTGTGGTACTAGAGAGCGGTATACCGTTCTTTAGCCACTTCGTTGTTTTATTCAGTATGTTGTTAATGCGAGGTTTCCATTCAAGCTTGTTTGTGATGGTTAGGCCGAGTTACTTTGTTGCAGTGGTGTTTTTCAATATAGCGCCATGAAGTAGATAGTTGTTTGTTATTGGTTCCTTTTTCCTAGTTATTGTAATTATTTCACATTTGTTGGTGTTGAAAGATATGGCCCATTCCGCATTCTTTTCCCCATTTTTCAAGTTGATTTAAATCTTGTTGGAGATGCGTGGAACCTTACAGTCAGTGGGGTGAGATGGTACAGTAGACGATAGTGTCATCTGCGAAGAGTCGTGTGTGGCATTTCAGGGATGTGGGAATATCATTGATGTAGATCAGGAAGAGGCAGGACCCAAGGGCATAGCCCTGAGGGACACCTGATAATATACAGGACAGGATTCTGATTCAGAACCATCCGAGTCAACAAGGACTTTCTGTGTTCTGTTGGAGAGGAATTGTGTTATACAATTTACTGTGGTGTTACCTATATGCCTGCACTCTTTTCAGTTTTAGGATGAGTAGTTGATGGTCAACTTTATCAAATGGCAGATTCCACGAAAATGTGTACCAGTGAACTACCGAAAAAACAAGTTTTTCAGAAATATGTTCAGTTACATTCTCTGGGCTAATTGTTGGGAAACGTCAATTACAAAGACATTGAAACAAAGAATAGACCTAGGACCTCAATATTTTTTGAGTTTTAAATGATTTTATTTTACTTTTCTGAAACGTTGCTAACGTCAGTAATTTGACGGAACATTAGACGGAAAATTCCTGACGTTAGCAACTTTGATCTTCATAATGCCTGTTATAATACTCAACTTAACATCGTTTTATTTACGAAGTAGTACTTCTAGTAATTTTAGAGTATCTTTTAAAGCCAGATATATGAGAAAAGAATACCGGAAGATGATATTTCGCCCAGTTCTAATTATGCTAACGTCAGAATATTGACGGACAAATCCACAAATAACGTGCTGACGTTCACAACAAAGGTTCCGTCAACAAGCTGACGTTCACATTGAAAGTTCCGTCTAGAGACTGACGTTAGCATCACTCAATGACGTAGTACATGTGGAATTGGCCGATAAGCCGCCATTGGGCCCTCTAATTATACGTGTTGCTAACGTCAGAAAATGGGACGGAATTAATTAACAATGAAGTACTTTTAAGAGGACTTACCTCATGTCGAATGAGTGAAAACTGTCCTGATCTTTTCTTTGATTTTGTTTTTCGCGGCAAAACAACTTGCAGTTCAGAGGTCAAGTCTAGCGGAAATTTCGGCGGAAAAATTAGCACACTTCTAATCGACAACATATATTTTTAGAGATATTTGGTATGATACAGGGAGGCCTTATTGTAACGTTTAGCCTGTTTTTGAATAGACTTACCATATGGTGGAATAATTTTCTTGATCCGAAGCCCTATGCTAATGCCGATGTGAACGTCATATTTTTGACGGAATTGTCTGACGTTCACACATCTTGATTAAAATTGAAAAAATATGGGGAAAATACACGATAATTTAAAAAATAAAGTTGTAATCGCACAGATTGACACGTTTTCTTGAAATTGACACCATTAAAAGTCATTGTTGGTCGCACGCCAAGCAGATATCATCATATATGTTAAACGTCACACAAACTCGGTAGTTGATTCCGTCCAAAATGTCCATATTTTAGTGAGAAAAGTGTTAATATAATAAAATATATATGATGATGGGCAAAAATGACGATTTCCTAGCTACATAACACAAAAATCTTCAAAGTGAATCAACACTCATTTGATTCTACATTTTATTTAAAAGACCTGCAATGCGAAACTTTCACATCAAAATTGGTACACTTTTTCGTGGAATCTATTTATGCCTTTGAAAAGTCTAAAACCGCCACATCGGTTTGTTGATGCTGTGCAAAAGTCGGGGTAAAAGTCATGGCGACTTACTCCCCAAACATTGATGATGCTGATTAGTCCAAGTCTTCTCCGGCTAAGATATTGGGATGGAGGTGCCGGTCTTTAAAGACCGGCACCTCCATCCCAATATCTTAGCCGGTTTTAGTACGAGAAGACTTGGACCAGATGCTGATGAGATAGATACCTTTGCCTGGAGTTTGGAAAAATCAATCTCAACAGATCAGGACGAAATATACCGCGGGCGAAATTACTTTATACGATCCGAATTAAGAAATCGAGTGCACCAATATTTCCTTTTCCGGTTTCCATTGAAAGACACTGGTGCAACATTTTTTGGTCGTCTCCTAATTGGGGTCATCCAACACCGAACGTTGTCTTTTAAATAACAAAAAGTCAAAATAAAGATAAAACAATGCCTCCTAAATTTGATCCAGCCGCGATTACCATTGGTTAGTCCTTATTTTTGGTGTAATTTTAAATATGAAATGGGCGTGCGTCACAATGCCAAGGCATGTGCCACATTGCTATACTGTATACAGTCTCGTGAAATAAATTCTCAATTCTAGTGGGTGGTAGTGTCAAAACATGCACCAGGTCTTTTGCGTCTCAAGGTGAGATAGTTCCAAATTGACTTTGTCCAAACACCCCCCCCCCCCTACCTTCATGGCCCAACCATGCTCATGTTGTATACACTGTAACTTCAGTCTTCACTAGACTTAGATTAAGTTAGAAGTTAGTAGTAGTAGTAGTAGACTACTAATATTACTCAATTTACTCATTAGGACTAGTAGTAAGTGTTGTAATAAGTACGGTATTAATACTGTGCGAACGACCTTGTCCTTGATAGAGGGAGCTCGCCTGCTCTTCTACAGACTTGGGCATTGTGGACAAATATTTCGTTCTGAGACTGAATACTTCGCAAACTGCGCTCATACTCATAGTCATATATGAAAAGTTATTAAAACGGAGATGGCAACAAGGTTAATTGAGATAATTGCGCACATATTAATGTGCAAATCGAGCTACATGGTTGACCGGTTTTCACAACTTTTGGTATGAAATTTTCTATTTCTACCAAATGCCATTTAATTTTAAATCCAATTAGTTATTTTTCAGGATTTAGTCCGAAATATGGCTTGTTGCCATTGAATGGCAACAAGCCATATTTCCGGCTAAATCCTAAAATATTACCCATAATTCTGATGTGGTTAACGAGTCAATTATTTAGGGCATTACTGTACCTAGAGTAAACCACGAATCTACTCTAGCCACAGGAGTTTGTCAGAATGATAATAAATAATAATAATAATACATATATACAAATAATAATAAATAGTAGTAATAATAAATAGTAATAAGAGTATAGGAATGAATCAAGGGGATTAGTGATTTGACCTACAAATGTTTATAATTTTTTTGCCTCGAAAATAGGAAAGCCAAAAAGTTATCGATTGTAGCGATCTTCAGACAGATTGCTCTTATAAATATTATACATCAATATGACCGCATGTGGCTGAAATTTAACTTCGCATTGACTACATCACCTATTTTCTCTTTAAATCACCGCAACGGCAAGTTTCATTTTCGAAGCGTTGGCTGCCCTCGGTGACACGCTGCTGGGTACGGTGTCCTGTAAAACTTGATCCACTCTTGGACGAAGTCGTTTGCAGCAGTGGTCCGAATATTTCGACCTAAATCTTTTAAATGTTACATCGTTGCATGCCCCACGAAATATTCGGACAGCATGATGCAAACGGCACAGATTCCTCTGCCCTTTTATTATATGTGTACATTTTTGCCCGACACCGCCAACTAATTACAACGGATGTACATGGTCGTGTCCACGAAATCGGCGGACGGTTCGAAAATGAAACCTGGCGTTGCAGTGATATAAAGAGAACAGGTGATATTGCCAATGCCATGCTAAATGTAAATCACAGTGATCACATTGATGTATAACAGTCATAATAGCAATGAATATGGAGAGCGCCACGAGCGAAACGTTTTTTGCATGTTTCTAATTTTCGTGATACTAAAATTTTTTTTAAAATGACGTCAATCGCTAATCCCCTAGTTGCGCCCCTATTCTTTATTTATTACTTATATATCTATATATATCTATATATCTCTTATATTTTTTATTTACTATCATCCTGTGCTCTAGCTATGCCCGTAGAGATCATATTCCACCAGTACAAAACGTGGGAACTTTTTGGTGTTCTGCCCGGGAACTTTAAAACATTGAACAAACAAGGCAGGGATGTATTTCTTTGTTAGTACTTCCTCAGTCTACTTCACAGCAGGTGGTGGTCCCAGCTCAATATTGCGTGTTTTTTTGTGAGCCGATATCGCAATAAACATTGAACTAATTCTATGATTGTACCAGTAATCGAAGCAATTTGAAATCAGTCACTTAAATCGTGCAATTTTAAGTTTGGAAGCTTCACCTACAGCAAAATGCATTATTAATTAACAGGTATCAACTAAGAAATATTTTACCTGCACTGTTTTTCAGTGTTATAAATTTCCCTGTCACAGCATAAAACAGTTTCCTGGTTTTCAACTGGTGTAGTATGTTCTCTACAGGCGATGCTAGAGGAGAGATACATTGCATGATCTACCGAGATGTCATGCTAATTCCCCCGATCAACATCTATATATGTGTAATTTTAGCCTATTTGTGGATCATAATTGTGAAAAATGTGTCGAAGAACTATTCTAGAACTATTCTAGATCACGGAACACAAAATTGGTTTGCTGTGCTATTATTTATACTCCTATTAAACGCTGAATATGATGAAACTTTGTTTTTCACTCATTTTCTCTGAAAAAAAAATGTCACAATTGACACAACAAGAATATATGTACATGACAATAAATAAAGTCGGTACTAAAAATGTAGCTGAAATTGTGTTAAATTTTTGCTCTTTCCTCTGAATAAATATAAACTAAACATATTTTGTATCAATGATCATCACTGTTGACTATTATGATATTACAATAGTTATTTACTTAAAATCCATAACATTTTTAATATGAGAATCAAGATAGCATTTCTACAGCGAGTCAGCTGCTTTTACGAGAATCACACTAAGGATTATTTGTGTTCATAACTTCATCTAAAGAATATAAAGAAATTTGTTACTTGAAGTTATTCGCTAATAAACACAGTGCATCTATTATGTGTCTAGCACTTATGTTTTACTTGCAGTGTGTGTGAAGGCTGTTGGAGGAGAAGTCCCAGCCACCTCATCTCTCGCTCCCAAGATTGGTCCTCTTGGTCTGGTATGTATTCAATCACCCCTAATTAGTGTTTGAAACTTTTAGACTCATATGCAAATTAGGCCTCTCCAATCAGGGACATATCCAGGCCGGTTTTCATACCGTTGACCGGTTTGGGCGCCCAAGTTTTTTTTTTTTTTTCAATTCAGATCCCAATTATATTTCTATATATTGACATAAGACATTTAAGTTTACAAAAAGATTTTAGTTTAACAGTTGAAATCATACTGTAAACTTTGTTTGGCTTTATCTAGCTTTCATCTGTGAAAACTTCTAATAGTTTTGAGTACATGTTTGTTATCATTCAGACTTCAGGATTTCAATCAAATTCAAGTGAAATTACACAATACAGTACAGGAACAGTGACAATTTGAACAAATCAACCTGGTTATCAGGTGGGATCTCATAATACCAAATGAATAATTAAGAGATTAGTACAAATACAGGTTGTAATTACTAACTTAATAGACATTGTTTCCGCACTACTAGTATACAGTTATCGCCCGCGATTGAGTAAGACACAGGGATTTGTCGCCCGCTCGAGACCTGGAATGTCACCTGACGGCCACCAGGCCCGAGGGTGACATTCCAGGTCGAGTGCGGCGACAAATCCCTGTGTCTCACGAAAACAAGGGTGACAACTGTTTTATTATCTGACAAAGGAGTACTAGTACACACGAACCTCCTTGATGGCAGGCCTAAGTGCGCGCGTATATTCTTTAATCCTGTTCAAAGAGTTAATTTGGAATTCTTGCTTTTTAGAAAATAAAAGATTCACAGTTTGGATCAATTAACACCCCCATAATTTGCGCAGCTATTGTCCGGTCAGTTTGCTAGTCGTATGGTGGGAATTGATTCACGGAAAGAGGATTAAAGCAATTTCGAAGTAGAGTAGCCATGCAGCGACATGTTTCGTTTTGTTTTAAATGAGGTAAAGACTCGGGTAGACGTGTTGATTTCGAGAACGCTAAAATGTGAAACTAACATGTTGTAGTTCTGCAAACAGAAATTGACAACTGTTACGCAACATAATAATATTCTTATGAAGTCTGAAAAATGTATAGCCGAAAGGAAATTGTGAATTGATAAATAGTAAAGAGTGGCTATTTGATCTTTAGAGCTCAGTACAGAAACCTATGTGCATTGTGTGTGCAATTATCTGCAGTACATACCAACTGCATAATAAAGTTTAACTATTTGTTCCACAGTATTTATTATTGATATAAAAGGATCCAATAGGAACATTACACCTTATAACGGATTTATGTCCATGATAACTAGTGTTGAAACGATTAGTGAATTTCAAAGTCGACCATTCGAGGCCAAAAAGTCGCGTTGCGTCGACTAGTCGGTACCCGATATCAAAACTTTCAAACATAACATGGTACGGAAAATTCATCGTACACTGATGCCTGATGCAATGACGTCTCTTGCGTAGCGCATTTCCCTGCATAGACACCAATTTATTTGGGAAATAATACAGTAAACATCTTCATATTTATCCAACACACTGAATGTAATTATATAATTAGACATGTGGTGGATAATGATTAGAAACACGATCTTTAATAAAGGTTTTAAATTTAATATCAGCGTTCAAGATTAGTCACGCGATCACCAATAAACTGGTGCCGAGCGGGGTCACTATAAAATGTTAATGTTCCGACTAAATACGCCCTATAGTATAGGCTACGTTGTAGAATACGATAGCCAGTTCTTAATGTCAGTATCATTTATATACGGTAGCAACAATGACATCACCTTAAGCAACCTTCACACAGCGTCGCATCATAACCCGACGGTGTAAGACCAATCTAAATATACACAGTGTCTAGATCAAAGCGGTCTCTGACAAACGATAAAGCTGCGTCAAATTCGTCAATCATTGCCATCATGTCGCAGTGATGTCTTTGACCTCAAACGACGAGTGTTGTCAATTTCATTCTTTCAATTAATACTAAGTCGGGTCACCTTGTGTGTCTATACTAGTAAAACTGTCAATTCCGTGTGTCACCAAACGTTATACTTACCGTAACTTACGCGCAGTTAACACCGTTTATGCCGGAATCACTCTTGAAAACGTTGTACATGCAGGGTTTCCGCGAGGGGAAAATTAATGAGTCCGTATTGGGGAAACACATAACGCGACGGGACGACCATGGTTCGTCCCGTCGGGCGAAAATTTTGTTATTTGACACTGAAAAGTAGCAATTTCCTTGCACATAAGAGTCTCACAAAGCAACCAAAGCTACGTATATATTACGCAAGTCAATCATTTCCGTGGGTGCATTAATTCTGTTACTAATTACGCACATAAGACTGCCGTCTGATTGAAGATTATATATAAATGAACAAGCTACTAGTTATTGTTTACAAATTTATACAATAAGATTCCGATGAATCTAAACACTACAAAACATCTATGCATTGACCAATAATAGATAGCAAGGAGAATTGAATAAAGTATTTCCTAGAATTGCAAGCAGCTTCTGTGAAAATGAAACTGACATGATATACGCTGTCAATCGTAAAACTATTTGTGCGCTGTGACGTCATACTGCAGGAGCTATTTATAGCGGCAAAATACGAATGGTAGCGACACAGGTATTTGGCACCAAAAAAAATTAATAAAAAGATTTTTATTAAATTTAAAAACAAAAATTGTGCCTAATACCTGTGGGTAGGGACATCTTTCACTCGGAACGCGTAGCTTGTTCACTAGTCTCTATATATTAGTCCATAAACTGACGACCGCAATTGCTTATTATGCGCATAGTCAACAAAATCCCAACGTGATTTATTTCACAGTAAAACGGAACCTGTCCCGAAATCAGTCTTTATAGTGGGAATTCATAGTGACAAGTTAACAACACCATTCATTTAAACCATATTACATACATGGGTGATAAAGACAAACACATACGTACCCCCTCCCCAATATGGAGATAATGTCAAAGGACGGTAAATAATAGTTGCGTTGTCCCCAAGCACAATCAACGACGCACGTGTTCACATCTCCCGCCAAATTATATTTTATAACACGTTGGCTAAAACTCCGTTCTATACCTCATGGACTCTGCAGGGGGACGCATTTATTATGTACCACCGTACGATAGCACGGGATCTCGGAGAGGAGCAGTTTCATTCATGAAAATCCCGTGCATAAAAATGTCCCGACTAAGAAATTCGGCGTTCTTTGATCAAATTATGTAATCCTACGATATCACGGGATTTTCGAGCATGAGTAGTTTCATCCCGTACACAAAAATATGCATATTCAGCAGTCCGACATTTTTTGATGTTACCGCGACATGCATTACGCTGTATCTAACGTCGCTATTTGACCCGCTTTTTCACCAGTATTCTATTTAACACCCGAACTCCCGTTGTAACCGGATTTGTTTACGACATTGCGACTGACATTTGGTATATGTATGAACCAAACAGATAATATGCGAGGGGAATGAGGCCGTCCTACGGACGCTGAGCCGTACTAACGGAAACCCTGACATGTAACTAATACACTATGTTCCGACTAGTCGACGGCAAAATTCAGAGTCAACGTTCTGACATTTCAGCGTCGACTACAGCTAGTCGATTAATCGTTTCAACCCAAATGATAACACCATTTATGCATAGCGTGTATTAATTTAAAAATTAAAAACAATTATGCAAATTAGCAAACACCACAGTTCGCGGTTGTTGTGAAACAGTGGTGTTTATAAAAAGAGTTGTTTTCGGAAATTATTAGAGAGCTGTGAGGGGATCTCTGCACGTTGAGTTCTTTGTAGTTCTATGTTTACTGGTAATCGCTGAGCGGTCAACAACTGTTGAAATGTTACCCTCGAGGGTAACAAGTGATTTGCGGCCCGCCATGTGACCCACCCTCGGCCAATCAGAAGAGAGGACAATGGGATGATGGATAACAATATATTATGCATAATGAACTACTAGTATATTATCTCACTTGAATTTTAGAAAATTGCCTATTGTATGAATTAGAGTGATAACGGTACAATGGCAACATTTCTAACTTTATGACAGATATTTTAAGTAAAATTCCTATAATGAGTGTTGTAGTACGAGTATAAAATTGAGTACTCATTAAAGATGGCCTATCTCTTCATAAACATGTTGAGTCGAGACTCCTGACCGGAAACTCTTCTATCGATTAATATTGATTTTATTTCAAATTTTCTAGTATGTAAAACAAATTTGGGACATATAATCATATTATGGCTCGCAGAGCATGGCAAGCAGGAGAACTCTCTATCTGAGATTGGCTGCCGGTCTGTTCTGAAAATAGCAAGGAAAAAATGTTGCAATTGCTTAGGCCAAAAAAAAAAACATGTCTGTTTCCGATAACATGGGGAAAATTTTCCAGGTAGGCAGGCAGGGTTTTTTTTTTTTTTACACTTTTTTTTTTTTTTTTTTAACCGGCCATTTGAAAGTGATAAAATAGTGTAGTACACCCTTTAAACATGTATTATAAAATTGGCATGCTTTTATACATGCTAACTGGTAATATATTATGCAGCTTGCTGGACTATTATGTCATGTATTAGGTGTTAAAGATATTTTCTAGCTCTAGTATGTGCTCCAGTGTGAAAATTCAATGTATTAGACTATGGCCATGGGTTTAGAGTTATTCCTCTTACATACATGTAGTCCATGCAGATACCAGCCCACAATGCAACAGTAGCATCTGATACCTTTATTTACAAATTACATGTGACCAGAACAATGTTACTGACTGTTCTTGTATATGCAGGAATAAACATGTTTTGTTCCAATCTTCCCCTGAATATCTCTGGTGTAGATTGGGCCTGAGGTTACACATTTTATGCCATTCTATTCATCACTGCCGACGAAATTTTCCAGGTGTTGACAGAGATCGTTTTATGGAATAAATACTTGCCATTTCAATAAAACCTATTGTATTTTCATCCCCTCTTATTTCTCTTCATAGATGATCATTATTTTTCAGTGACAACTTGTCCATATTACCAAAATCACTAACTTGTAATGTAGTTTCAAGTCACCTATTTCCGACTTATTTTGTTTCAATCCCGGAAAGTTTTAAATAGCAGAATTGATTACCTGCCAACTTTCAGTGTAATTAACAGCAAGTTATCAAATAATCCTTACATGCAGTACATGTATGCACATCAGATGATCAGAAATGTGTTTAATACTTGCATACAGTGCGAGTTGTTTCTATCAGTGGTACATTGTATCTGCTACTTGGTCGGAAAACATCAAAGAGAGTCTGTCGTAAATAGTTACAGAGTTTATTCACGTGACCCACTGATGCGTTTGGTTGGTGACACAGTGACCCAGTTGTTGTGTCATTCATAACAGACAGTTGTTTATTTAAAGTGGGTTAAAATCGGGTTTATGTGAATATTCAAGGATGCCAATGCATTTTAATCTTTGATGACGATTTCGTCATGTCAATGTTGATGGTGATTTCGGCTTTTGACGACGCTTATTTCCAGGACTGATTACGTAATACGGACTGTCATTTTCCCGCCAAAAACGCACATCACTGTTTTGTCGCGAACAGATGGTCTTTCAGGCAAGTTTTGCCCCAATTAGGCGAGGAAGTTAAGGGAGCTACCGGTATAATTAATACATTGTACTTTTTAAAATACACAGCAGTGTACACAGCCCACAAAAGACGGGGGGGGATTTCCGTAGCACTTGACTCGTCAGGGTAGAGTTTGATTTAAGCCACGGTATTCACTGCGTAGCATGGCCGACCTATAGTTGTCTTATTTATATCAAGAAAGCGCGATCGCGCACATGGCCTACACATCGTAATACATGCGTCAGGTGTGTATGCGATTGGTGGTTAGTTCTGCTGTTGGTATTGGGAAAACCATAGCCATTAACTCAGACAAAATGGTTACTTTGGACTTCGTGAAAAAAAAAAAAAAAATTGAGGCCGGCAAGAAAATCTCAGCCAGGCCGGGTACCGGAAACAGAGACGTTTTTTTTTTTGGCCTTAGGCCTAAACAATATATACGTTTGTTTCCGCTAACCCGACCGACCCTATTTTAAACCGCCGACTCTAAACTTTTTATTTTGAGATTTTGTTTTCAAATATCTAAATCTCTATTATATTGGAAGAAAACCAACAATGATATTTTTGTTGTTGGTAATTAAAACAAATTAGGCATAATTCCATTGTAATTTGTAACTATTATTAATTAATTCGTTGGAATTACCGGTAGACGAGTGTGCAAGACCGTTTCGTTATGAAATTGTCAATGCGTATGAAATAACTGCGGTACGTTTTTTCATTCAAAATTTATTTGAACTTTGACAAAACAATCTATGATCCGAGAATGGGTTAATCCATTAGTTATTGATGACTTCACCACTACAATATAAATACATTAACTATTTAACCACAGCATAACATTTATTTCTACGAACATTTCATATTGGTACGTTGAATAGTGTCAAATAATGATCAAGTTTCCTATTTTCGTGGTACATATACATCGTTTTTATCATAGTCACAATGGGCTTGATTCAGTGCAGCTTTAAACCTTCAGGTATAGGGTTTCCACTTATCTAATTGAATTCAATTCAATTTTATTGAATTTAGAACAAATATTGTTTAAAAAGCAAACTTTTTTTTCAAACTTCAAAGTTATTATTTTTGTTCTTTTTAGAAATTAGAAGCTCGGTGACTCAAACCAATACACGTCCTCCCAAAGCCTCAGTAATTCATCTTAGAAGATTCCTCCTAGCTACTTAATTCAGCTTGGGCTATTTTTTTTGGGACAAATGTTTACAGTCAGTTTCATATTTTTACCACGAAATTCCACCCCATACTATTATTTTGCCCCGTATGTTTTTTTATTTTCCTAAAAATTCCACCACATACTATTATTCCGCACGTATGTTTATTGGGCACTCACGAGGATTGTTGTATGCGCCGCATGCACCGGAATACGTCTGCAAGCGCCCCCCCCTCCCACAGTAATAATATACGGTATATATACATGTATAAGCCCACCCACCAGCCCATCCCACCACCCAGTGTCTTATGCGCCTGTGGCTATGGGAATATGCGCCGCAACCGCCCACAATAATAATATATAATGTATCTTATGCGCCATAGAGTGTCTGCAATGGCCCACAATAATAATATATATAAGCGTCCGCGCCCACCATCTCATCCCACCACGCATAGTGTCTTATGCGGAATGCTAGTGACTTCGTCCCAAAATGGCGACCTCATTTCGATTTTATGGGATTTTACGAGATCACCGACAAGTGGGACGAGGTCACCTTTTCGGGACAAAAATTGGTGGGACGAGAATGCAGTGGGACGAAGTCACTGATCACCCTTATGCATCTGCGGCCCCGGGAATATGCACTGCAACTGCCCACAATAATGTGGGGAGTTTGATGCAGAAGTGAAACCTGCGTTACGGACATGTTATAAAACAGATAAAATGAACGTTATTGTCCCATTTTAGCTTTGTTATATCTCCCTGAGATTGTGTTTTTGTTTTATCTTTATGGGCTAAGCAAATTAGCAATAATATGGCCTGTAATGTCTAAAATTTCCTTAAATATGACACAGTGAATTGCATCCTGAAAAAAAAAAAAGATTAAAAAAAAAAAAAAATTGCCTACCTACCTACCCAATTTTTGTTCAGTCCGTTAGCGGAAACAAACGTATAATTTTGTTAGGCCTTATCACATTACTAGTATATAAGAAAATATTGATATAAAATTGATATTAATCGATAGATGCGTTTCCGGATCTTGGTGTCTTCGACTCGTATTTATTACTGGAAACTATATAAATCTTGTTTACACTGTTTAGGAATACATAGATCTTCTTAAAAGATGATAACTTCAAATGATGATATTGTCGTTTGTTAATTTCAGTCCCCAAAGAAGATTGGAGATGACATCATGAAAAACACAGTGGCATGGAAAGGGTTGAAAATCACTGTCAAGCTGACCGTGCAGAACAGGCAGGCAACCATATCGGTGGTACCCAGTGCCGCCTCCCTGATTATAAAAGCTCTTAAAGAGCCACCACGGGACAGGAAGAAGGTCAAGAACAGTAAGTCATCATATTCTGTTATAACTTGTAATATACGTAGAGTTCACACAGAGTCCATCATATTGTCTTTTGATTGGACGAAGCTCGATCATCT
This sequence comes from Siphonodentalium dalli, assembly GCA_032622095.1. Classification (NCBI taxonomy): domain Eukaryota; kingdom Metazoa; phylum Mollusca; class Scaphopoda; order Gadilida; family Siphonodentaliidae; genus Siphonodentalium; species Siphonodentalium dalli. Next base: position 135,552,553 of record CP136067.1, on the reverse strand, counting down.
TCGTTTCATCGGGGGGGAACTACATAAATTCGTCGGGGAACTACATCAATCGACTAAAGTTGAGTAGTCTATTCCAACCCATGCCCTATTAATTTTAGTAAGGATGTATTATCTCTTCTATACATTTTATATAGTTTCTGGGATCTAAATATGAGTCAAAGATACTTGTCCGGAAATGCTTCTATCAATTAATATTGACTTTATATCAATATTGCCTTATATAATGTGTAGGGCCCTGTGAATGAGGCATTTTCATTTCGAATCGAATCTCGAATTGAGTCGGCCAAGTGATTCCGAATCGAATCAAATATCGAATCCATCCATTGCATCAGTGGTATCGGCAGTGAAGATATAGATATCACTGGTCTTAGTGGCCATACCAGTATCAATTTGCTCACTTGGTAACAACGATAAGTGATCGTCTGTATATAATGTAAATATTATCCATAAATGGATCAAATTGCATTTAACCAATTAAGTGTGTATTTGTTGTGTCCATCTCTGCTATAAAATAATGAAACAGTATCTTAAGCAATAATGAAGTCAGTAAGCAATCACATTCTCACAGCTGAAGTTTGACATATATGAATTTTTATTCAGTTACATTAGTCGTGCAATGCTTCGGTGGTCTACATAGAATAATAGCTCAGTCTACAACAGTGTTTGTGAATGTGGTCTTTCGTTTGTATCATAATCTATCTCCGCGAAAAAGCAAAGGTGTCAGTTGAGAATGCAACTGGTGCAAAAGATTCGATACAATGCGAATCAGGACAGCCAATTTTGAATCAAATTGAATCAGACGAAAGATTCTGAATCGAATCGATTCTCAGGGCCCTAATAATGTGATAATCAATTGGGACATATCTTCGACACTATGTTTAGAACAGACTGTCATGCAACTTTCAGGCGATCTCAGATAGAGATTGATTTCTCCCGCTTGCTACGTTTCCATCCAAAATTGAGTATGTACTACACCAGAAAATTTGAAATATAATCAATATTAGTTGATAGAAGCATTTCCAGACAGTGGTCTTCAATTCATATTTATTATATTATACCCAGGAAACTATATAAAAAAACTTGTTTTATCAGAAGAGATAGAATGTCATTAAACTTTGGAGCTTTGTATGACATGCAGATATGATGTGTGTCAATACTTTGTCATAATTCTATTGTAGTGTTGAAACGACTAGTGAATTTCAAAGTCGACTAGTCGAGGCCCAAAAGTCGCGTTGCGTCGACTAGTCGGTGCCCGATATCAAAACTTTCTAACATAACATGGTACGGAAAATTCAGCGTACATGTCATACGCTGATGACTGATGCAATGAGTCAATGGCGGTCTATTGCGTAGTGCATTTCCCTGCACAGACACCAAAAAATTATTTGGGAAATAATATGGTAAACATCTTGATATTTATCCAACACACTGAATGTAATTATATAATTAGACATGTGGTGGATAATGATGTGAAAATTGCCAGAGTGCCGATCAAGCGCTGTCAGTATCATCGATCTTGAAAATGTTATACATTTAACTAATACACTATGTTCCGACTAGTCGACGGCAAAATTCAGAGTCGACGTTCCGACATTTCTTCAGCGTCGACTACAGCTAGTCGATTAATCGTTTCAACCCTATTCTAATGTTTTGACACACTTTCTCTTTGTTTTCACTTGAATAGGCCTTTACCCCGATTGTCTTATTGTTACATTCCGGGACCAGCCTGGAGGCCGGTTATAGACATCTTCCTAAAATGGGCCACTTGTCCCTATATTTATATTCCCATATACTGGATTACATGCGTCATTCTGTCTGCTCCTATATCTCAACCATGGGTTATCGGATCTCGATGAAATTTGGTATGCAGGTTTGGCATCGGCTTTCAGAAGATGGTTCATTGACATTGTTCACATTTTCCATTCAAGAGTTATCCCACTTCTTACAGTGGCAATTTTGTAATTCACCCGCCGCCTGTGAACCAATTTCATATGAAAATTTAATTTCCTCTTATCATATTGAAAGGGATTCATTTCCAATTGTGTACATCATTTCAATTTTATGGTTATATTCTAATCACAGACCAGTTTACCATCTGTCATTACAAGACATGACATTAGCTAAACAACTATTCTACCGGAGTCTACAAGGAATAGTCCATTGTTCATTTCTCCAAGCCTGGACATGGTGTGTCTGACATTTGCAGAATGAAGTCCCCAGATGGTGAATTTAGTGTTGCTACCCCATACAGCAGGCTAGCATCACCAAATACACCCTCAATTACCTTATTCTGCTTAGGCCTCATCTTCTGGGACAATTTTTTTTTTAAATTTGAAAAAAGTGACACCATTATATATAACATCTGCAGAGTTATGAAACTTTACTCTTTAATGAAATTATGGAAACATTACACCCTCCCCCTCCCACATGGCCCAGGCCCAACCCTGCCATCAACCAACATCCCTTCCAAGCCATATCACCTCTCAATTTAATACCTCTTCTCACCACAGAGGCATATATATCTGTAAAGGTACAGGTCATTAATTATATAAACTGGCCAGATGACATGTATTATTCTAATCTAAACATATCTGTAGCAATTAACAACAAACTGGTGCTTCCATTGTTAGGTGATGACTGACATTCAATGATACTGTGAATGGCTTTGATTTCTTCAAGTCTGGAAATAGTGTGTCTGACATTTACATAGTGAGGTCCCCAGATGGTGAATTTAGTGTTGCTACCCCATACAGCATGCTAGCATCACCAAATACACCCGCCAGGGACCTAATTCTGCTTAGTCCTCATCTTCTGGGAAGTATCCTAAGTATCAAATTGACAGTTTGATTTAGTCACTTTTTCCACCTGTTCAGTTTCAATGTCCCCCTAATTTGCAGAAGATAAAATGCATAATTGAGGTGCTCAATGGGTGTGTATCACCAACTTCAACTGTAGGACTTCATTGATTTAGTCACTTTTTTCCACCTGTTCAGTTTCAATGTCCCCCTAATTTGCAGAAGATAAAATGCATAATTGAGGTGCTCAACTTCAACTGTAGGACTTCAATCTGTTCCTTGGTTTTATTGGCCATTGAGGCCTAATCAGATTGAGGATGAATTTGGTGATGCTAGCCTGCCTTACAGAATATTGTCATTAAATCCACATTTTTGGGACCTAATTCTGCAAATGTCAGACATACTAAATTCAGGTTTGGCCATTTCATATTATTGTTTTAATCACCACTTATCCAGATGAAATCATACGACTAATATTCAAAGAAAAATGGGGGGGGGGGGGTATATATTGGATTAAATTTGTTTTCTATCTGGCATTTGCAGAATGAGATCCCCAGAGGGTGAATTTAGTTATGCTACCCTGCACAGCAGTCTAGCATCACCAAATACACTAGCCAGGGTCCTCATTCTGCTTTGGGCCTCATCTTCTGGGAAGTATATAGGCACTTAAATTTACATTTTTACTTACTTTAGCCCTTCTGTTTAGTTTCTATATCCCCTAATTTGTGAATATAAAATGCATAATTGAGGTGCCCAATGGGTGCACATCACCAACTTTAACTGGTGAACTTCAATCTAATGCTATGTCTCCCATATCAGTTGAGGCCTACACAGAATGAGGTCCCCAGAGGGTGAATTTGGTGATGCTAGCCCGCATTGCAGGATTGTGTCATTAAATTCACCCTTTGGGGACCTCATTCTGCAAATGTCAGACACTATGTTCAGGCTTGTCTGTTCAAATATTATGTTCTTAACCACCAGTATCCAGTTGAACTCATTATACCCTGATTTTGCGAAGAAAACTTGGGGGGTATATTGGATTGAATTTGTCAGTCTCTATGTCAGACTGTTCTCCCATCCATCCATCTGTCATTATGTCTCTATCCGTCCGTCAATTGTTTTCTTCTCCAGATACATATTAAAGACCAAATGGGTTTATATATTTAGGTGTGGATGTCCCCCAGGTGACTCACATTCAGATTTGTTCAAATGAGTTCATCAGGTCAAATAGGTGAGAAGTCAGGGCCATAATTCTTAAAACAATTTCTTCTCAAGAACCATCTGGACTATTTAGTTTATGTTTGGTATGGATGGTCCTGGGGTTTAGAATTTTTTTCAGATTTGGGGTCATTTTAGGAAAATCAGTTCAGTTCAACTCTTAAAATCTAATGTCTGAAATTACCAAATGAATGGATCTCATAGATGGGGATTCACGTTTGTTCAAATAGGGGCGGAGATAAGAGATTTAATTATCAACCAGCCACCCTACCTGTGCTCCGGCGGAGCTATAGTCATCACTCCTCGTCCGTCCATAGTCTGTCCGTCCATCCGTCCGACAACAATTATTTGAACCTCTTCTCCTCTGGAACCATAAGACCAAATGGGTTCATATTTGGTGTGGATGTTCCCTAGGTGATTCTCATTCAGATTTGTTCAAATGCGGTCACTGGGTCAAATAGTTGCGAAGCCAGGGCCATAACTCTTTCCCACCATAGTAATTCTTTTAAACATCTTCAGAACAATAAGACCGAATGGTTTCATATTTGGTGTGGATGTTCCCTAGGTGACTCACATTCAGATTTGTTCAAATGAGTTCACTTGAAATAGTTGCGAAGCCAGGGCCATAACTCTTTCCCTCCATAGTATTCTTAAAGTGACTTCTTCTCAAATACCATCAGGCTATATGGGTTCATATTTGGTATGAAGGATCCTTGGGTGACTGGGGTTCAGATTTGTTCAAATCAGGTCACTGGGTCAAATGTGGGCGGGGCCAGGGACATAACTCCAAATTTTTTGTTTTAGATTTAACTCTTTAGATATCTACTTCTTTTAAGTGATTATGAAAAGTTCTGACTGTTGTGGTCTCCAGAGTCCCAGTCTTATCAGTCTTTGCAGTCTGGTGAGCGACCCCACAGTCATTGACTGTCTTGTGTAAACTGTCCGTTCTGTGTGGCTTTTTAAAATAGTTTTTGTTCTCGCAAATAGATCGTTGAATGAATGAATTACAGTGCATTTTGTGTGGTTTTTAAAATGAATTTGTGAGCCTTTTATCCAAATCTGGCTGTGTATTGACTCTTTAGGCTAGTGGACACACAATTTTTAGTCTCCAAAACTCGACTTGTAGTATGATGGGGGACGGTGGGCGGGCGGCGTGTTTTGCTTATAACTCAACCGTTTATTGACGGATTTGGTGTGTGAGTACATATCCATGCACGTAAGCTGCAGACAAAAAAATCGGGTTCGTCCGCATATTTATTACAGAGTTATGTCCCTTTGAATTTTCAGCTCGTTAGCGCGATAACTTCAACAAACGTTATCCGATTTGATTGAAATTTGGTATATAGGTGTCTCCCAAGAATATCTCGGATGAGTTCGAAAACCGGCCTTGTCCGATAAAATTTGATAGAGTTATGGCCCTTAATTAGTCATTTTTCACGAATTTTCAGCTTGTTAGCGCGATAACTTCAACAAACGTTATCCGATTTGATTGAAATTTGATATATAGGTGTCTCCCAAGAATATCTCGGATGAGTTCGAAAACCGGCCTGGTCCGATAAAATTTGATAGAGTTATGGCCCTTAATTAGTCATTTTTCACGAATTTTCAGCTTGTTAGCGCGATAACTTCAACAAACGTTATCCGATTTGATTGAAATTTGGTATATAAGTGTCTTCCAATAATATCCTGGACGAGTTCGAAAACCAGCCTGGCCCAATAAAATTTGATAGAGTTATGGCCCTTAATTTGTCATTTTTCGTGAATTTTTAGCTCGTTCGCGCGATAACTTCAACAAACGTCCTCCGATTTGTTTAAAATTTGGAATAGACATACTTGCCAAGAATATTTCGGACGAGTTCGAAAACCAGCCTGGCCGATAAAATTTTATGCGAGTTATGGCCCTTAATTAGTCATTTTTCGATTTTACCTATTAATTAGTCTACCGATACTGATGCACACCAATTGGCGGTAGCCACCGGCGGTATTAAAGCCACCGAACACGAGACACAGCATCTCTGATGCCACCTCTTGTTTATTATTGTCCAAGTTATGTGGCTAACCACACAAGTCAAAAAAGACACACAAGGGGTTCCTCTCCACAAATAAAGCCACACAAAATCCTACTAAAAACGCTTTGACTGAAATGGTGGAGGTGGGTTGTCCATTTTTTTGGACAATTTGATGGACAAAATTTTTTGGGTGGCTTCTGGTAGGCGATTTCAGAGCCTCAAAAAAACCTTTTTTTAATTCTCAATTTTTTTTTATTCAAGTTATGTGGCTACTAGTAGCCACACAAGTAAAAAAAAAGACACACAAGGGCTTCCTCTCCACAAATAAAGCCACACAAAACCCTCTCGTCCGGAGTTATAACTCCAGTAATGATCATCAGATTTGATTGAAACTTGGTATGTAGGTGTCTCAACCAAGAACACAGGTGCTCTGCAATTCTGGGTTTGATCCGATGTTCTTTTATGGAGTTATTTCCCTTTTTAAATTTTATTTTTTTTACTTAGAAAATTTCTCACTTTTTCGGTTTCCGGATGACATCTCAAGTTTGGATCCTTTAAAGACATACTATGTACTTGTTCGGGTGCGTGAAACTGATAAGATAGTATTCAGGAGCTATGCCAACTGGAGGAATGTAACATTCTATTAACATCGCTGAAAATCAGAAGCAAATAGACTGAACCACTCCATAGAAAACATCATCTGAACTACGCTCAATTCTAAATATTTACTACTCGATTCGGGACGCATCTATCGGCGATAAACTAACGAAAATGATTTCGCCATTGAGAGTCACATCATTTAATTAATGTATAAGAATGACGGTGTTTGTTGTCAATTTGGATATAATATTTCTAAAAATACCTACTTTGAAAAAGATTAATCTACATTTCTATTTGATCACCCTACCCGAGTGTTTCACATCACTTTAATTGCAAATACCGTTTTTATGTGGATCAGTCATATCAAGATACAGGAGTTCGAATTTGAGTTTGATCCAATGATTTTTCCTACAGTTATGGACTTTTTTCGACTTAGGAAATTTAATTTATTTCTTTTTTCTTTGGTTTCCGGATGATAACTCAAGTTTGGATTGTTTAATTGGAAATTCTGTTTTTTTTGTGGGTTGTTCATATCAAAATACAGGTCAAGTTCGAATTTGAATTTGATCCAATGATTTTTCCCAGAGTTATGGGCCTTTCGACTTTGAAAAACATTTTTTTAAATTTTCTAAATGAGGGTACCTTCATGGTGTAATCAACTCCTACAGTTTTGCTCGTAGATATTTGTAACTTCAGAGTATTTTTACCCACATATTGGAGATGTGCAACATGTATATAGATGACGGAAAAAAATATTTTTTTATGGAATTATTAACCCTTTCGACTTAGAACATTTCAACATTTTTTTAATTTCTTTAACAAAGCGGGATCGACTTGCCACGTTGTCGGGGGACACTGGTCGGCCGACCTTTTATTCAACTAAGGATTGAACAGATTTGAGGTTTGATAATAACCCAAGTAGCTTACTATTAATTCAGGGACCAGCCTAGACCAGATTTTCAGGGCGAAATGACTTCGCCCTACTATAAAAATAAGGCGAACTTGGTGGCTGTTCTATAGGGCGAAGCGAGTCTACAAAATTTAAATTGATCAGTACTACGACAGGAATAGCTATAGAACGAAAATAGGAGAGATGACATATGTCAATTAAACTTATGAAACAATGGTTGAAATATGGAGTCATTATGTTCACTTCATGACCCTAATAACTATTAATAATACCCAAACATAATTGTGAGAGGATAGCAGCATTTTATATCGTAATTGTGGGAGAATGACATGATTTTATTTCATATTATTCGGGTTTTTAAAAATGCCAACAATATATCAAACCGAAACGAAACGAAATCATGAACACTTTTACTGTGCTCTGTTAGTAATCCCGTTTGAAATTTTAATATGCTTCACAAATGAATTTGTTTTAAAATTTCTTTAACCAAACTCCATAGAGGGAGTGATGAATTGACACATTGTGAGAGGTGTGAGTTGTAATCTTCATTGTAAGGTGTGGTAATCACGGTAATCTAAAAATAACAACAACCAGATTAACACTTGAGGTCCGACGATGTTTTCACAGGTGCCAGTAATCAGACTCCTTTGTCAACATGCTTCCAGATTGGAGCAATACAGGTGTTAATTGTTTTATAACACCCTGATACACCCTGATAGTGGAGTATTGTGTGCAATCACAGTTGACAGTTATAAGGCGAAGTGGACGGCGCTAGGGCGAAGAAGTCGCCCTCTCGGCTGGTCCCTGTATTAATTACAAGTAATACAAGCTTAACTGCAATAGAGAGACCAGCGAAAATGATGTCTTATTGAATTCGAGTTATTTTTAGCCACATATATACCACATAGCAGTGAAGGTCTATTGTTCATTTGTAGGGATGTTCTCATTATATTTTTCAATTAATCATTCTTCTATTATATCTCCAGGTTTCTCCTCATTCACTTGCATGGATTTCTGTAGTTAAAAATTAACACTTCTCAACATTCCTGATACTTTCATCTGATATGTCTCATTTTATATTCGTTTATTTTGACTCACTCTTTGTTCCTATTGATTAATTTATTTTTATTTTTACCCATACCATAGTGCATGGTGCTATAACTCTTTTATTATTTGATCGGAACCAAATTTTGTAAATCTAACAAAATACAGATAGAGTTAAAATATGGGTTTGATCCAAAAAAAAATTTATGGAGTTATGCCCCTTCTTCAACTTAGAATTCACGCATGCTGCAATAACTAAAAAAAAAGATATCTGAAATCAAATTTGGCATGTGAGTTTCTCAGCCCAAAATACAGATAAAATTTGAAGATGGGTTTGATCCGATTTTTATAAGAGTTATGGGCCTATTTAAAAAAAAAATTGTTCTTATCTTTGAAGATTAACATTGTATTTTTAGATTCCTAGCTGAAAATAGCTTATCACTATCGCCAAGGTATGGGTTAAATATCTGCCACGATCGGCCTCTCGTTATAAAATGTTGACATGGTTTATTGCCAATTTGCAAGGCCCAGGGTTGTATGCAAAATGAAAGGTGTTTAAATTTTGACCCACTCCTTAGTGCTTAAATGGAAGTACTTAAAAATCCACCACTATCCTTGAAAAAGTACTTGCATAAAATGGTTTGCATGGGTAAATGTATTGGAAATCTCGAGCAAAAACTCGAAGCCGCGATATCATTCAGCCAATACTATAAATAATTATCAGGATTTCTCTCCTCCGCAAAACGTTATCGTTAAGATAGTAAAATCGTCCTTAAAATCTCAACCCAGTCTCTTCAAAAAGTGTTTCAAGAGTATGAACCCTGCCCCCTAGATATCAAGTGAGTTGACTGATTGATTTGTTGAGTTATTCTAAACTATTTTCAGTTAAACACAGTGGGAGCATCCCATTTGAAGAGATTCTCAGCATTGCCCGACAGCTCAGAGATAGAAGTATGGCCAAGACATTAGCTGGTACCGTCAAAGAAGTCTTAGGTATGTATTGTCATACTGTGTCAACTTCATACTTAGCAAGGATTGGTACACCAAATCTCTGCTGTCATATAAAATTATTATTGCTTATGCCAATAAAAATAGATTGTATGTTTCAGCACATCAACCGACCCTAAAAATAACCGCCAATCTGCGTGACCCTAAAACTCGATATTAAAAAATAAAAACCCAAAATTTGTATGGCTATTTATGTTGATTTTTGCTTTTGCTTAAGTATTTTAACTCGTTGCATTCCTTATCTCTTCAATGTCATGTATTGAAACGATTAGTCGTTGTCGACTAGAATTTTTGCAATCTAATAGCAATCGACTAAGTGCCATTTTTCCCAGAAAGGTATAGGTAAAAGTTTCATTGGTAACAATCATTGCTGTATGCAATATACTTCCATATTTATCTTCGCCCGTATGTATAAAGCAGACTACTAGTATTGCTGTGGACCGTAAATACAACTGCCTAGTCACGATTGCGGTATTATAAAAGCAAGCCGCAAATCCCAATAGTCTGTCTTCAATCCAGAGATGGCGACCTGTCTCATTGGAACAATCTAATTGTCATTGTTCAGCTTAGTCCAAGTCTGCTCGTACGAAAAACAGCTAAGATATTATGATAGCGAAATGCTGTTTTTCATCCAAGACCACCCTGTCCAGGGTTCGCGCTGCCACTTGCCAAATTTGCCAATGGCAAAAATAAGGTATTTAGTGTGGTGGTGGCGTTGACATAGCTAATCCTCTTGTAATGTGCCCTTCTGATGAAGCAAGCCTTCTACAATTTTAATGTTCGGTGATTGGTTTAATGTTGTATAATAAACCACAAAATAAGACTCAATGTTGCATAAAATTAATCTATCAGGTTGGCAAATTATTTGCAAAAGTAAATTTTGGTCCAGCGCGGGCGCTGACCCTGTCACCATTTGTATGACATGGTTTACACTTTAGTGACCAGCTCACATAAAACCACAAATAAATGTTATCAAATATCACAATTGCGACAATAAACAGGTCTCGTACTAAAAATAGCATTTTGCTATCTCAATATCTTAGTTGGTTTTCATACGAGCAGACCACATATCTTCCTTGGGTAAGCTAAGTGCAGCGAATCAAGGATCGTATATACTAGTAGAGCGTCCATATATCATAAGTTCGTCACATTTAGCCAGTCAAGAAATTCTGCAAAGACAAGCGTGCTTTTATCAAATTAATAACTGAAGTATTGACCCCAAAAGACACCCCAGGTTGCCACTTCCATGTAGTTAAACGACCCTGTCATCATGCATACTAAAGGTGCCATGATTATTGATTTCGATAATCGGTCGTCAATAATCGATTAATCATACCTAATAACATCAGTGGAAGTATTCCGTAATATGGCCTATTGGCTGGGTGCTGGTTAACTGCACTGTCGCTGGTTGTTTGAGGCATCGGCTGATGTAATTTTTACGTTAATAATTAACCACTGTTGATGACCAGTGAACACAATGTATTCAATACCAGCACAATTCTCCGTGATGTTATGGTTATAATATTTGTGAGCTTATTAGAACGAACGTACTATTAATTTCAGTGTTAATAATAGCCAAACATATAAACAATATAGAAGTAGGAATGCACAACGGATGGCCGACGGTTCCTAAATAATGGAAACTATAAGTTTCATCAAACTTAGAGAGTATGGATAACAATCACAAAGGTGTGCCCCCACCCACAACTCCACAAGTTAAGTATTTTATAATATCGAGTTTCATTCAGCATGATACGCAATAGCCTGTACTAGTAACATCTAAGTATACTTATGCAAACAAAGTATACTCGCAAATGACGTCGCAGAGAACATCGCTGATTAAAATGCCATAGGTTCCCTGGTTTCCAGAGCTCTCTCGAATGTCAATCAACTCCCATTGGTTTAATCAGATTCAAGGGCAAGTGCATTCATTGAACACGGTGACAGTCGGCACATTTCAAAGATGTATTGCCGCCATTCAAGTATAAATATACAACGACGTCGCCATAAGTTCAAAGCTGCAGTGCCGCCAATTTGTAGAATATACAACGACCCGAAGAGTAACCATGTCGCATCATCAAATGATCTGCCGACTGTTTGCAACATAAGTTAGTATCTGTATCTGTAGTTGTTACGTCCTAGTGACCAAAGCTGGCTTTTACAGGACGGTACTCATGTTGTCGGATTCTCTTTGATATGCGATCAAAGGTTGTTATAAACCCATCGGTTGTAGATTAAACTGTGTAAAACAAACACGGTATTCAATAATACCCGTCATTTTCCGATATCAAAATAAATAATGCAGATTAATCGACGATGGAAATGGTAATCGATTATCGGCTTTATCAACGGTTCATTGATTATACGATTAATCACTTGATAGGCATTGAAAATTGCAGAAGTCTTCAAATGAAATGTACATGCACAATTAACTTGACCTACTTACGAAAGAAGTGTCCGCTGACTGCCGTGTATTTTAGAAGTAAACACAAGTGTACTTGTGTAGCCTATATTGATAAGTACCATGTAAAATTATTTGGTATGCACCATGTATATAACAAGTTTGCAACAAGATTCCATCAAGTTTCATGTTTACATCAATGCGACAACAGCAGAAATAATTTCAGTTGTAGTAACAAGTGCTAGTAATACCTACATGTAGCTTGAAAAGCCATGTTCTGTAGATCTGAAGGTGGATGTTCTAAAACCGACATGTTAATGCTAAAATAATCATGTTTGTTTCCACAGATGAGCTCTAAAATTATTTACCGTAGTATTTATATTTGCTGCATAAAATAATATAGATATATTTATACATGATTAAGCAGCATGTGGTTATCATATTTTAAATCCATGTTCCCACCGGTGACCGGTGTTTCGGAAGTCTCGAGACACATGCGACTCCCGGTCAACAATTTGTTAAGTATATTGACACTTACAGGATTTTGTTAACAACTCTGTCAAAATTGGCCTGTCAAGACCTAACTGTCTTCCAAAATTACTAACCAGTAGTACAATACAAAAAATTAAATAAAGGTGCAGACTAATTTAAAGCCTCGTCGGGGTTGCCAACTGGTACCGGTACCGGAACCGGCGGTAATCAGGAATTAAATCGGTACCGGTTCTGATGTCGATTACCAATGGTTATCGGTATTGATTGTTGATTTCTATTAATGTACATCTTAACGAATATAAAGGGTTAATTAAGAAGCTCAACATATCGTCAGCACAATGCACATTCAAACATCAAAGGCACAGTATGCCGCACTATGACAACTTGTCACGAAATTGACAGAATGCATGCATTGTGTATGCGGCAGTATTTTCTCTCAAAATCTATTCCAAATTTTCGAACTAGCCAACTACAACTAGGCTTACTGGAAACGACTTTGGTTTCATTGGGTGACATCATTTATGAAATTACAACATGCGACGATTAGTGAGTTCTCTAATTACCACACAAATAATATGGTGTACCGTGTATCCATACAAGCCAACAATGTTAGATATATACATGTCTACATTCGTTCCACTCTGTATTCTGTCTTTTAAAAAATCCTCCATTTGCGACTTGCTTGCACAATGCACATTCAAACATCAAAGGCACAGTATGCCGCACTATGACAACTTGTCACGAAATTGACAGAATGCATGCATTGTGTATGCGGCAGTATTTTCTCTCAAAATCTATTCCAAATTATCGAACTAGCCAACTACAACTAGGCTTACTGGAAACGACTTTGGTTTCATTGGGTGACATCATTTATGAAATTACAACATGCGACGATTAGTGAGTTCTCTAATTACCACACAAATAATATGGTGTACCGTGTATCCATACAAGCCAACAATGTTAGATATATACATGTCTACATTCGTTCCACTCTGTATTCTGTCTTTTAAAAAATCCTCCATTTGCGACTTGCTGAAAACCGCCTCAGGGGTGCCACGATTAATCGTATAATCGATGAACCGTTGATAAAGCCGATAATCGATTACAATTTACATCGTCGATTAATCTAAGTTATTTATTTCGGACGTCAGAAAATGACATGTATTACTGAATATGGTATTTGTTCTACCGTTTAATCTACAACCGAGGGGTTAACATCCTTTGAATGTGTATCAAAGAGATTCCAATAGCATGAGTACTGACTAAATTTAATATATGTAGCAAACAGTCGGCAGTTCATTTGATGATGTGACATGGTTTCTCGTCGGGTCATGGCGACATCATTGTATATTTATACTTGAAAGGTGGCACTATGAACTCACAAATATTATAACCATAACATCGCTGAGAACTGTGCTGGTATTCAATACATTATGCTCATTAGTATTAATAGTAATTATGACGCACTTTATTAACGTAAAAATTACAACAGCAGATGCCTAAAACAACCAGCGACAGTGCAGTTAACTAGCACCCAGCCAATAGGCCACATTACGCTATTATATAACTTCCGCTGATGTTATTTATTAATATAAGGTACGATTAATCGATTATAGTCGATTATTGACGACCGATTATCAAAATCAATAATCGTGGCACCTCTAGTTTGCGGTACTGAACATCAGTGCGGAACCGGTACCGAAAGTTGTGGTACCGTCAGTACTTTGGCAACCCTGAGCCTCGTGCAAATAAATAACATACAGACCAGTTATAATTACAATTAGTACCTCTTATATGCATGTTGTGTGACTGGTGTTTTTGTTACAGGCACAGCCCAATCTGTTGGTTGTACTATTGACCGCCAGCCGCCACATGACGTGATCGACCAAATAAGCAACGGCGAACTTGATATTCCTGATGTGAGTGTACTATGATATTAAAGTTACCCTTCTGATTTTACACCCTAAATTACCATTTCTTGGCTTCGTCAGCCTTCGTGTGTGAAAAAATTAGTCGAGGAACCCACCTTTCAACAGAGTTATTAGATTTTTGAAATATATTTTTTTTCTTCATCTCTCTAATTCCACATATGTTGCTGCCTGGTTTGAACTGAAGTTCGCCAGCACGCGTCATCACAAAATGTAAACAAACATCTTTCATGTGTAATGACATGGTATTGTAACTATCTCCCTTTGGCAGTCTCGTATATATAAGAGAATGCATTGACCTAACAATATTTACCTTGACCTTGTAAGCCAGTGCATTCTCTTGTATATGTGAGACTCGCATATATAAGAGAATGCATTGGCACAGGGTTTTCACAAAGTTTCAGGAAGCTCCAGTCATGAAAGGGTTAAGGAATCAATCAGTTTGAAGATGTACAGTAATGCCCTAAGTAATCGACTCCTTAAACACAGCAGAATTATGGTTAACTTTTCAGGATTTAGTCGGAAATATGGCTTGTTGCCATTCAACGAGCCATAGTTCCGACTAAATCCTGAAAAGTTACTCATAATTCTGCTGTGTTTAAGGAGTCGATTACTTAGGGCATTACTGTAGCTATATTTCTGGATGATTTAGTTTTGGAAAGTTAGCCATGACTAGTGTTGAAACGATTAGTGAATTTCAGAGTCGACTAGTCGAGGCCCAAAATTCGCGTTGCGTCGACTAGTCGGTACCCGATATCAAAACTTTCAAACATACCATTGTACGGTAAATTCATCGTACATGGCGCACACTGATGACTGATGCAATGACGGTCTATTGCGTTGCGCATTTCCCTGCATACACACCAATATATTTGGGAAATAATACTGTAAACATCTTGATATTTATCCAACACACTGAATGCAATTATATAATTAGACATGTGGTGGATAATGATTAGATACACGATCATTTATACAGGTTTTAAATTTAATATCAGCGTTCGAGATTATTTCGTTTAGTCACGTGATCACCAATAAACCGGTGCCGAGCGGTGTCACTATAAAATGTTAATGTTCCGACTAAATACGCCCTATAGTAACTGTATAGGCTACGTTGTAGAATACGATATCCAGTTCTTAATGTCAGTATCATTTATATACGGTAGCACAAATGACGTCACCTTAAGTGTCCTTCACCCAGCGTCGTATCATAATCCGACGGGGCGAGATCAATGGAAATATACACAGTGTCTGTATCAAAGCGGTCTCGGACAAACTACAAAGCCGCGTCAATCATTGCCATCATGTCTTTGACCTCAAACGACGAGTGAGACATTGTGTTGTCAATTTCATTCGTCCAATTAATAGTCGGGTTACCGGTCCGTGTGTGTCTATACTAGTAACACTGCCAATTCCAGGTGCCACCAAACGTTATACTGACCATAACTTACGCGCAGTTAACACCGTTTATGCCGGAATCGATATTGAAAAATGAAAACGTTATACATGAAACTAATACACTATATTCCGACTAGTCGACGGCAAAATTCAGAGTCGACGTTCTGACATTTCAACGTCGTCTACGACTAGTCGATTAATCGTTTCAACCCTAGCCATGACTATGTTAAAATTTGGGCCTAAAATAAAAAGAGAGCTTTGTTTCCACTAACAAGACCTACCAACTCTTTTTTTTAGTCGAGTTTTTCAAAAACTCGATTTTTGGTTTGACGAGGGGTGGCGGGCAGACCTAAAGAATGCCTTGTAACTTTGACATTTGTGAACGGATTCCAAAAAAATTTGGTATGAGTTGCTCCCAATGACTGTTTACTGCCTGTAGAAAATGGGTCACGTCCGAACTTTTTGACAAGAGTTATCCATCTTTGTTTACTTTTTTGTTTTGTTTTTCACCGTAAGCGTGATAACTCCCGCAAATATTAACCAATTTCAACAATATTTGGTATATGAGACTCTTGCAACAATATCTCGGACGAGTTCGAAAACCTGGTTTGTCCGAATTTTTTTCCCGGAGTTATGGGTCTTAGTTTGTCTATTTTAATAACAATTTTATCACCGTTAGTGCGATAACTCTATGAAATATTAACGGAGTTGTGCACCTTATTGGCAGAAGTTTGGTTCGACTGCCAAAAAAACTCATTTTCACCGTTAGCGCGATAACTGAATCAAATATTAACTGATTCGAACCATATTTGATATATGAGTCTCTTGCAACAATATCTCGGACGAGTTCGAAAACCAGGTTTGTCCGAATTTTTTCCCCGGAGTTATGGGCCTTAGTTTGTCTATTTTTAGCATTTTTTTCACCTTTGCGCGATAACTGAATCAAATATTAACTGATTCAAACCATATTTGATATATGAGTCTCTTGCAACAATATCTCGGACGAGTTTGAAAACCAGGTTTGTCCGAATTTTTGGGCCTTGTTGCAAAGTTATTGGCAGAAGTTTTTTTCGACTGCCAATAAACTTGACATAGCATCTTAGATGCGTACCCCTTGTCAGCAATGTTATCACCGTTAGCGCGATAACTCAATGAAATATTAACCGATTTAAACAATATTTGGTATATGAGTCTCTTGCAACAATATCTCGGACCAGTTCGAAAACCAGGTTTGTCGGAAAAAATATTCCGGAGTTATGGGTCTTAGTTTGTCTATTTTAATAACAATTTTATCACAGTTAGTGTGATAACTCAATGAAATATTAACGGATTCAATTGATATTTGGTATATAGGTCTATTGCAATAATATACCACCGTCCGACTTTTTCCCGGAGTTGTGCACCTTATTGGCAGAAGTTTGGTTCGACTGCCAAAAAACTCGACAAAAGCATCTTAGATGCTTACCCCTTGTTTTTATACGCCCTTTTGAAAAAAAGGCCGTATTATAGTATTGGTCTGTCCGTCCGGGCGGGCGGGCGGGCGTCCGTCCGTCCGTTAACCTGTTGTCCGGATGATAACTTTAGTTAGAGTGAACCAAAATTAGTAAAATTTGGTATGTGGGTTTATTAGCCGAAAAGTAAGTTCAAGTTCGAATTTGGGTTCCGCCCGCCAATTTTCACCGGAGTTATGCCCCTTATTTAACGTTTTTTGACTTAGAAAATCCTTCAAATTTGTTGTCCGGATGATAACTTTAGTATAGTTTATCGGAATGAATCCAAATTTGGTATATTACTTTCGCCCACCAAAACACAGGTCAAGTTCGAACATGGGTTCTGTCCCGACATTTTTGGCAGAGTTATGCCCCTTTTTCGACTCCGAAAATTCAGTTTTTCTTATGTTTTTTGGTTTCCGGATGATAACTCGAATTTTGGAATGTTTATACGCAAAACCCGTTTTTTTGTGGATTACATATATCGAAATACAGCTCAAGTCCGAATTTCGTTTTAATCCGATATTTTTTGCGAGAGTTATGGCCCCTTTTTTGACGTAATTTGACTTAGAAAATCCCTGAAATTTGTTGTCCGGATGATAACTTTAGTTAGAGTGAACCGATTTCAATCAAATTTGGTATGTGGGTTTATTAGGAGAAAAGACAGCTCAAGTTCGAATTTGGGTTCCGTCCGCCAATTTTCACCGGAGTTATGCCCCTTATTTGACGTAATTTGACGTTGAAAATCCCTGAAATTTGTTGTCCGCATGATAACTTTACTAGAGCTTATCGGATTCAATGATAATTTGGTATATTACTTTGTCCCACCAAAACACAGGTCAAGTTTAAATTTGAGTTCCGTCCGCCAATTTTTACCAGAGTTATGCCCCTTTTTGATCAGTTTCCGCCGACCCAAGAGAGGGCGTATATTGCACGCCCAGCGTAGCTCTTGTTGTTATTGTTGAAGTCTTCTGAGGAGCTACACTGGTGCATCATAAATAAACTCTTTAAAATAGGGTCATGTAACTAGCTTAGTTAACACTTCTACGACTGGAGCTTCCTGAAATTTTGCGAAAATCCTGTGCCAATGCATTCTCATATATGAGAGTCTCCATAGTGAGCCTCTTATATACATGTGTAAGAGAACACAATATAATGGTTAATAATATGTAATATAGTTTTAACTAGCTACCCTATTATTTATACGCCTGCAACAATGTTGTGGGGGGGCTATACTGCAATCGGCTTATCCGTCCGTGGACGGATATTTGTCCGGAGTTTTTCTCAGTCGTTTTTTAATCATTTTCCGTGAAACTTGGCACAGGCATCAATCACCATGGAAACATGTGCACCTGCAATTATGACGTCTGTCGGACTTTTTTTGGTTGATTATATCCCTTTTTTGACATAGAAATTTTTTTGAAACTTTGCACAGATATTTAGTAGCATGGGAACCTGTGCACCTGTGATTATGATGTCTGTCCGACTTTTTTTTGTGGAGTTATTCCCCTTTTTCGACTAAGAACATTTTCTCAACATGCATAATTTTGTCCAAGATTTTATTCCTACATTTTTCGGTCAATAGGTTTAGGATTAGGGTTAGGGTTGTGCACCTTCAATACCAATCTGTTATTTTATTATTTTAACTTAATGTTTACTGACATGTGAAACATCTTAGTGTTTTAAAAGCACGGGGGGTATCCTTATTCCCATTTGGACAGTCACGCCTCTAGTTTTATCAGTCCGCAGAAGCAATGGTCTTTTTAGCTCAACTTGACTTTGTAAATTTTGAACTATTGCCATGGCTTGGCATCCACCAACAATTTCCTTGGCTCACCCTACAGGCCGCATCCCTCATCGCCAAATTTCATATGGATCTTCGGGTGACCTCCAGATGGGAGCCAGCAGCCATTTTGGATTTCAAATTGTGAATCCATCGGCACAATCTGCAGCCCGCATTTAGTGGATAAATGTTGGCAATGAAATTAGTATCATTTACACAATACAATCCATTTACTGAAACTTTTTACATACCTTCTTTATCTTTATTCTATTGACTGCTCTGCCAGCATAAAATTATTAACGACTCCCCAAGTTGAGCTACTGTGTCATTGACACTTTCATTTTGTTAGGTCTCACTTTAAAACCCACAACCCTACAACTGTGTTTATTTTCCATTGCAGGTTTAAAGAAATGCTTCAAGGAGAATAAATAAAAAATAATAGATCACAGATATTGTCTCGATTCTTTATGCACCATTTGAAGCATATGGGAGCCCAAATTCACATTTAATAACCAATTACGCTTAAGTGTATTTCCAATGCCATTACGCTTAAGCGTAATGTCATTACGCTTAAGCGTAATTCAAATTCCATATCTCAAAACTCCCCTGGATCTGAAATGGATGCAGCCAATTACTGATGCTAGTAACATTTAATATATATCTACCTTAGATGATGCCATTATATGTAAGGTAGTAAGGCTATGAAAACCTATTAAGCTTATCGTAATGGAGTTGTGAGTGAGACTATTATGCTCAAGCGTAATTGCATTATGCTTATGCGTAATGGTATTACGCTTCAGGGTAATGAAATTACGCTTAAGTTAAGCATAATGCATTACGCTTAAGCGTAATTGGTTATTAAATGTGAATTTGGCCTCCCATAGAAGCAGTTGTATTAAGTATTATTTCAGTTTAGATAATTGCATTATGTTGGATGTGTTGAACCATTTACACATGTCCATTGAGTTATAACACAGAGCTTCCGATTGTAGCTGATAAGTTTGATATTGGAATAAATGCAATATACAGTATAAAAGCTCTAAATAATCGACTCCTTAACCACAGCAGAATTATGGGTAACTTTTCAGGATTTAGTCGGAAATATGGCTTGTTGCCAGTCATAGGAAAGCTCTCACTGAGCCATATTTCCGACTAAATCCTGAAAAGTTGCCCAAATTCTGCTGTGGTCAAGGAGTCGATTATTTAGAGCATTACTGTATGTATTGCAAATCAATCAATCTAAAATGAATTTCACAACAATACCAGACCTGTCAAATCCCAACCAAGCCTTGGACTAGTGTTGCCTGACATTTACTGTTTCCCTTCTGCTCCGTTTCTATGTCCCCTAATTTGCAGAAGATAAAATGCATTATCAAGGTGACTAATGGCTGAACATCACCAACTTCAACTGGGGGACTTCAATCTGATCCTAGGACTGATAAGGTTCCCAGAGCCGGCGTGATAGCATCACTAAATTCACCCTTTGCAGACCTCATTCTGCAAATAGCCGACTCACTATCCAGACTTGATCCAAACAGCTAAATCTTTTTCTCGAAAAATACATGACAGTTATCCTTTGCTTCAGTCTTGAGCTGTCATCTTTGATCGATTGAAAACTAGAGCCACCACTTGGCTTCATTAAGGCCAAAACAAAAATCTTCTCCGTTTCCGATAACATTGGGAAAATTTTGCAGACAGGCAGGCAGGGATTTTTTTTTGTTAAACCTTTGATAAAAACATGTTGGGAAAATTTTAGACAGGCAGGCAGGGATTTTTTTTTTGTTAAACCTTTGATAAAAACATGTTGTCCCTTGTTCATTCACTCTGCAGTAAGATCTCTACCAATGTTGAGCTTAATAACCTGGTTATTTATGCTTTTGGTGGGATTGGGGGGGAAAACGATAAATAATCACATTGACACTCTAACAGGTAACAATATAGACTAGCTTTCTGGAGAAAATTAAAAAAAAATTGAGGCTGGCAAGAAAATCTCAGCCAGCCAGGGTATCGGAAACAAAGACGTTTTTTTTTTTTGGCCTAATGCCTATGCTTCCATTCCATATAAGGTATGAGCTGGGACTTGCATTTCTTTGAAAATAAAATCTCAATTGGGTGCATTAACGTATACAACACAAATAAGTCCGGCCGCCAGGTCACGGATGCGTGTTTTGGCGTAGAAAGTTTTTTTCTCTGCGGATTTTGTAAATTCAGGTATCCGACATCAAGATTTTATCGGCTGGCCATCTGTCAGCCTTGAGCAATTTTTAGCTCACCTTAGACGAAGTCTCAGGTGGAGCTATAGTCATCACTCCTCGTGCGTCCGTCTGGCCGTCCGTCAACTTTTTTAAAAACATCTCCTCTGAAACCATCATACCGAATTGGTTCATATTTGGTGTGGATGTTCCCTAGGTGACTCTCATTCAGATTTGTTCAAATGAGGTCACTGGGTCAAATAGTTGCGAAGCCAGGGCCATAACTCTATTCCTTCATAGTAATTCTTACGACTTCTTGTTAAGAACCATTGGGCCGATTTAGCTAATATTTGGTATGGAGGGTCCTTGGGTCACTGGTGTTCAGATTTGTTCAAATGAGGTCACCCTGTCAATTAGTTGAGAAACCAGGGCCATAACTCATAGTAATTCTTACAATGACTTCTTCTAAAAAAATATTTGGCCGATTTAGCTTATATTTGGTACAGAGATACCTTGGGTGACTGGGGTTCAGATTTGTTCAAATGGGGTCACTGGGTCAAATAGGGGCAGAGCCAGGGACATAACTTTAAAAACAAAAAATTTAATTTTTGCATTTTGACCTTTAATTTTTGTTTAGGACACATCACAGCCTCATATTTCTTACCTAGATTTTTCTTAGCATGTTCTTCATCTGTATGGATTTTGGTATTGTTTATTTAACCCCTTCCACTCTTGTTTTGATATATAATTCATCCAAATTTGGTATATGAATTTTTGACACTTATATACAGATCAAGTAGATCAAGTTAAAATATGGGTTTGATCCGATATATTTTAACAGAGTTATGGCCCTTTATAATTCACACCTCTTTGCTATGCACTATTATTTTTAAGAGAACACTGAAGCCTGTATTATTGAAAAAGCCAATTTATCATAGTGTGGTCACCTGATACTCTTGCTGAAGATTGCTTGCTTCAGACCAGTTTACCATCTATCATAATCATTACAAGACATGACATTAGCTAAACAACTATTCTACCAGAGTCTACAAGGAATAGTCCATTGTTCATTTCTCCAAGCCTGGACATAGTGTGTCTGACATTTGCAGAATGAAGTCCCCAGATGGTGAATTTAGTGTTGCTACCCCATACAGCAGGCTAGCATCACCAAATACACCCTCAATTACATTATTCTGCTTAGGCCTCATCTTTTTTTTTAACATGTTTTAAAATTTGAAAAAAAAGTGACACCATTATATATAACATCTGCAGAGTTATGAAACTTTACTCTTTAATGAAATTATGGAAACATTCCACCCTCCCCCCACCCACATGGCACAGGCCCAACCATGCCATCAACCAACATCCCTTCCAAGCAATATCACCTCTCAATTTAATACCTCTTCTCACCACAGAGGCATATATATCTGTAAAGGTACAGGTCATTAATTACATAAACTGGCCAGATGACATGTATTATTCTAATCTAAACATATCTGTAGCAATTTAACAACAAACTGGTGCTTCCATTTTTTGGTGATGACTGACATTCAATGATACTGTGAATGGCTTTGATTTCTTCAAGTCTGGAAATAGTGTGTCTGACATTTACATAGTGAGGTCCCCAGATGGTGAATTTAGTGTTGCTACCCCATACATCATGCTAGCATCACCAAATACACCCGACAGGGACCTAATTCTGCTTAGTCCTCATCTTCTGGGAAGTATCCTAAGTATCAAATTGACAGTTTGATTTAGTCACTTTTTTCAATGTCTCCCTAATTTGCAGAAGATAAAATGCATAATTGAGGTGCTCAATGGGTGTGTATCACCAACTTCAACTGTATGACTTCAATCTGTTCCTTGGTTTTATTGGCAATTGAGGCCTAATCAGATTGAGGATGAATTTGTTGATGCTAGCCTGCCTTACAGATTATTGTCATTAAATCCACATTTTTGGGACCTAATTCTGCAAATGTCAGACATACTAAATTCAGGTTTGGCCATTTCATATTATTGTTTTAATCACCACTTATCCAGATGAAATCATACGACTAATATTCAAAGAAAAATGGGGGGGGGGGGGGGGGGGGGGTATATATTGGATTAAATTTGTCTTCTATCTGGCATTTGCAGAATGAGGTCCCCAGAGGGTGAATTTAGTTATGCTACCCTGCACAACAGTCTAGCATCACCAAATACACTAGCCAGGGTCCTCATTCTGCTTAGGCCTCATCTTCTGGGAAGTATATAGGCACTTAAATTGACATTTTTACTTACTTTAGCCCTTCTGTTTAGTTTCTATATCCCCTAATTTGTGAATATAAAATGCATAATTGAGGTGCACATCACCAACTTTAACTGGAGAAATTCAATCTAATGCTATGTCTCCCATAGAAGTTGAGGCCTACACAGAATGAGGGACAGAGGGTAAATTTGGTGATGCTAGCCCGCATTGCAGGATTGTCATTAAATTCACCCTTTGGGGACCTCATTCTGCAAATGTCAGACACTATGTTCAGGCTTGTCTGTTCGAATATTATTTTCTTAACCACCAGTATCCAGTTGGAACTCATACCCTGATTTTGCAAAGAAAACTTGGGGGGGGGGGGGGGGGGGGGTATATTGGATTGAATTTGTCAGTCTCTGTCAGACTGTTCTCCCATCCACCCATCTGTCATGTCTCTATCCGTCCATCAATTGTTTTCTTCTCCAGATACATATTAAAGACCAAATGGGTTTATATATTAAGGTGTGGATGTCCCCCAGGTGACTCGCATTCAGATTTGTTCAAATGAGTTCATCAGGTCAAATAGGTGAGAAGTCGGGGCCATAACTCTTTCCTTCCATAGTAATTCTTAAAACAATTTCTTCTCAGGAACCATCTGGACTATTTAGATTATGTTTGGTATGGAGGGTCCTTCGATGACTGGTGTTTAGATTTTTTTCAGATTTGGGGTCATTTTAGGAAAATCAGTTCAGTTCAACTCTTAAAATCTAATGTCTGAAATTACCAAATGAATGGATCTCATAGATTGGTATTCACGTTTGTTCAAATAGGGGCGGAGATAAGAGATTTAATTATCAACCAGCCACCCTACCTGTGCTCCGGTGGAGCTATAGTCATCACTCCTCGTCCGTCCATAGTCTGTCCGTCCATCCGTCCGACAACAATTATTTGAACATCTTCTTCTCTGGAACCATAAGACCAAATGGGTTCATATTTGGTGTGGATGTTCCCTAGGTGATTCTCATTCAGATTTGTTCAAATGCGGTCACTGGGTCAAATAGTTGCGAAGCCAGGGCCATAACTCTTTCCCACCATAGTAATTCTTTTAAACATCTTCAGAACAATAAGACCGAATTGTTTCATATTTGGTGTGGATGTTCCCTAGGTGAATCACATTCAGATGAGTTCACTTGAAATAGTTGCGAAGCCAGGGCCATAACTCTTTCCCTCCATAGTATTCTTAAAGTGACTTCTTCTCAAATACCATCAGGCTATATGGGTTCATATTTGGTATGAAGGATCCTGGGGTTCAGATTTGTTCAAATCAGGTCACTGGGTCAAATGTGGGCGGGGCCAGGGACATAACTCCAAATTTTTTGTTTTAGATTTAACTCTTGAGATATCTACTTCTTTTAAAGTGATTATGAAAAGTTCTGACTGTTGTGGTCTCCAGAGTCCCAGTCTTTGCAGTCTGGTGAGCGACCCTACAGTCATTGACTGTCTTGTTTTTTTTAGCGCCCTAAAAAGTATACCCCCCCCCCCATTTTTTCCCAGACGTAAAACCAGTTACTTGGAATTTGTTGCAAATTCACATGACTAATCTAGTAAAATATATATATTTTCATGAAGCTAAGACATGACACTATTTTGGGCCAAAATTGAAACTCACCATCCAAGATGGCCGCCGGAAGTTGAAAATATGGCATTTTTTCACAAATATCTTCTAGATCGGTTCTTGCTGTTTGGAACTGGTTGAGTAATATGACTGTATTTTGTATATTAACTGACCATTGGAGCAATTATTGGGGTCCTATCCACTTGTGATCCCTCAAAAACTCGATTTTACAGAACGCGGTATAAAATTTCACAAAAAATCACAACTGGGATTCTAGTCATATTTCAAAAAGAAATGAACAGAAGGTTGCAATTAAAGGGGTACTGTACCCCAATTTCAATAAATTCCCAGTGACAATAGCGATCTAATATGAATATTATATTATAAAATAACTAATTTGAGTCGACGATGTCTACTGAAAACGTTCCGGTTAACAGGCTATCGTAAAAGTAAAATTGAATTATTTAATATAAATTCATTTATGGCTGGAGTCATAAAATGGAGAATTATGGCATTACGAGTTACCGTTCTTGAAATCGCATATGTTGCGTGTCTTTTATCGACGGCCATTCGCGAACATTATTGAGTTGCAAACAAAACATGTTACCTGCAAAAGAAGGCCCGTTATAACCGATTCGGGGAAAAGGGACAAAGAAACAAGAGTCATAAAGCGTCAAGTATTTTATAGGGAGTGAGATTGTTCGATGGAAGAGATTGAATGCATCAATCGAAGCTGTGAGCAATGAACTTCCGGTTCTTCCTGCAACCTGCGTCTTCTCCGGTGAAGGTCAAAAACATGGCGCGTAGTTTGAAATCGTAATATTTTTGTTTCAAAGATCAATATTTTCTTCGCTAAATTAGGTTTATACGAAACTCATATAGCACGAACACAATCTAACTTGAAAGTTATTTCAATGGGAGTAAATAAAAAAATCGCCTATCTTAGTGTACAGTACCCCTTTAAGTGAGGCATACTATTCCCTATGAATATTCCAACTAAGTGAAACCAAAATTCTTACTTTGGCTCAAAATATGGAAAATGGTGAATATTGCCCTAGGGTGTCCTGCAATCGCTTACAAGTTGTGGTTGGTGTACAAAATTGGCTATTATGCCTTCTATACTTTGAATACTAATATGTCTGCTGCACCATGGTTAATTGTTACTGTTGTCATCACCAAAAATATTGGACTTTTCTCACAAAAACTTGACATAAATATCGGCAAAAAATAACGTTTCGGGTTTGGACAATTTTTTCTAGTAATATTGTAACTATCTTTGAATTGAAAGGTGTGTATTGTATTGGTCTATCTTAAATGTGTCACACTACGGTGTTTATAGACCAAATTGCTCAAATTGGTAACAATTTATTTTTTTTACATATAACATATATATATAATTATTCTTTGCGTTATCCGAAAATGTAGCAAATTGTGACCCATTTGGTTATTATATGTGTTAGTTAATTAACTGACAATTATGGCTGTGCCAGTTCCGTATAGGGCATGACAAATT
Source organism: Siphonodentalium dalli (assembly GCA_032622095.1). Lineage (NCBI taxonomy): Eukaryota > Metazoa > Mollusca > Scaphopoda > Gadilida > Siphonodentaliidae > Siphonodentalium > Siphonodentalium dalli. Next base: position 135,525,927 of record CP136067.1, on the reverse strand, counting down.
CATTTTAAATTATGGAATTTTGCAGAGAACTTCTTTTGTGATTCTGACCATATTATTGGAAGGAAATGGGCAGAACTTTGAGACGGAACTGAGATGAACCATAATATGTGACTCTTCTGGTCCATTATGATAAACAAATATCAACTGGATACAGGATGGATGCCAAGATGGTAGCCAGGTAGCTACTCTATGATCATAGGTGAGGTGAATAGGTATACATGGGAGTTGGTGTGTGTCATGAATGATGTGAATATGTATACTATGAGTGTGTTGTCCATAGTTAGATGTATATGTATACAGGGAGAGGTCATGGTCAGGTGTGTGGTGAATCGGTATGAATGGAGTTGACGTATGGTGTACCCCGCTCGACAAAACAAGTGTCCATTGGCACCGCGGTGTATTTGCCGTTCGGCCGCGGTGTCAGCGTTTGTAACTGCGACCGAAAGCAAGTACACTGCGGCCGAACGACAAGTACGCCATGGCCGAAAGGCAACTACAACGCGGCCGAATGGCATGTGCACCGTGGTTAGATTTCTGGTTTGTATCATCTTTTTTCAGTTTAATGAACGTACACCGCAGCAACTACACCATGACCGAGTGGCAAGTACACTGCGGCCCAACTGTAGTTAGCCGGTGGAGCCGCAGTGTTGTTGCATTTCGGCCGCGGTGGCAACGCTAACCGCACCATGGTTAAGTGGACACTTGTTTTGTCCAGCGGGGTATGGTTGTGTGTATACTGTACGGGTGCACCCAGTGTGCCTGTGTGGACATTGATGTGGTGTATGGATATAGCTACATGGTCATGGGTGGGATGTACATGTGTTTCTGTATGATCACGGATGGGGTGTGTGGATAAATAGTGAGTGGTTTTTTGGCTACGGGTAATGTGTATGGTATACATATTCACCTCGCCATTGGCCATGTCACTCACTGTATCCCTATTTGTCACACCATAGCCGAATAGCCACTCAATATATACTAATACACCCCAGCCATGTCAGTATAGTCAATCCATGTGCGCATATGCACATCATCCATGGTCATATAGCCACTCGC